>PPUV02000021.1:0-199148 GCA_002911495.2 Spathaspora sp. UFMG-CM-Y285
ACTGTATGGGTTGGGGAATGCTCAATAACAGTAGCTGTTTCTCCTGGAGTGGCAGTCACTGTTGACCAATAGGTTGAAACACCAGTATAGGTTGTGGTTGTAGTAACAGTTGGAATTGGAACTTCAACAATAATGCTCTTGGTGTAGTCAACACCAGTTACAAAGGGTAGTGTAGTCAATCTGGTCATCAGTTCGGTCCAAGTTCTTGTGGTAACTACAATTTCGATACCATCTCCTCCAGGAACTGCATCTTCATAGTTGACCCACGAATAACTCTTACTGTTGTTGATAGTGGAATCACTTCCTGTGCATTTGTAAGTATTGGTATAATAAAAATTGGTGGTAGCTTTATGTTCGAAAATAACATTGACATCAATATATGGTCGGTAACCTGCGGGAATGTTTGAATATGTGACACTCAATAATTTATCAGTGCATGAAACACTCATTTCCATAGGCTCGGCACTTCCTGGTTTATACCAAGTATTAAATTGATTAGACATCATTGCATGATAGGTGTTACAATCAAGCGTAGAATCTCCCCCTTGGATCTGAATGGCCAATGTTCCAGAGGTGTATCCTGAAGTACACTTTCCAGCACCTACAACCTTTTGTAGTCTATCGATGGAAATGATAGTACGAGGATGAAGTAGAATCTCATCGAAAGGAAAATCCACTTGTGACGCAAAATTTGCAGTTGCACTTAATTGTTTACTCCCATCACTAAAGGTGATAAGGTTATTCCCACCGGTGAACATCTTCGCACATTCTAGATCAGTACCCAAGGATGAACCACCGGCATTGAAAGTGAAAGGAACAACAATATTTCCTTGGGCCTGAGTAGATTCTTGAATTGTTGACAGAACTATGCAGTTCAACTCGGAAAATGGAACAAACACTTCTCCAGCCAGGAAGTAACATTTCGCATATTCAGTACTTCCCACTTTTAATGGAACATAAGAATCAGCGGTAATAAACTTGAAAACACAAGGCATGTTTAACGTGAAGGTGTCGAGAGGCTTTACTTTGGAGCCATCTAGCACCCATGATATAGTTGCTTCCCAATGAACAGCATAGGGTCTTGCTAAATCTTGGGGGAATTGACGCACAAAGCCGAGTTTGGCGAGACTTGTAAACACTCCAGACACATAGTCCGCAGATACAATTGAAGATAATAATAGTAACGTTAATGAAAATAGAAACATTTGAAAATGCTATACTTGAAATAAAGAAAAAGATGAAAAAGAATCTTTCACTCTTGATATGGGTTTTTGTCATCTGGTAGATCGATGAAGGCGGTTTGAATAATCATGTCACCCAATTAAGAGCACAAACACGTTTGTTAGTTTCGAGAATTCGGCATGATCTGTCTTTTTTTTTCTGGGGTGGCTTATGACGTTATCTGAAGGTCAATACCATAAAATGTCATCATTTATTAGATACCATAATTGATCTGATCAGCGAAAAAATATTTTCAATAAATTTCACAAGGCGTTTTCGAAACCCACTAACGGAAATCTGCAACTGGAACGCGAAATTAATTAACCTGCAAGTCGATTCCTCACTTGCATGAAAGGTGCATTTAGGGGCCACGAAAAAAAATAGTTACTTGCTATCCAATACGAACCTCCAACAAATCATATTACTGGATGTGTATACTTTTGGATCTAAGGACGAAACAATCATAAGTGACTTTTTTTCGATGGTTAAATGAGATTCTGGGCAAAATATGGGCTAGAACATTCTAAGAATTATCAGGTACAATAACCAAAATAATTTTAAAAAAAAAGACTAAATCCAAACAGCAATCTAAATCTAATCATGTATGTTCACAAAAAATTGTCTTTGGTTGTCATGGTATTATTTCGTGACTTGTACTTTCAATAATTTCTTTTGTCTGATTATTTAGCGCAATTATGCACCTCACAACCTTAATCGCTGTTATTACGTTCCCAGTATTAGGTCCACCATAAACCGGATTCTTCGGTAGTTACTTTTACAAGAACGGGAGTTTCTGACTAGGTGCTTCTTTAAGGTCTAATTCAAATACCTTACTGTGGTTAAACGTCTAGAAAACTGTATCTTTTGATGAAAATTAGTTTTGTTCGCCGAATCTCATCAGAAAAAAAAAGAAAAAAATTGCGCAAATTGTCATCTAGATTACCTAACTGGGAATATTTTCTTTGAGGTAAAGTGTGACCAGAAGTTGTGAATAAGCACAACTGGATCGGGCATTTTCTAGTATTTCCGAGAAATGGGCTGATATATTAAAGCGGATGATTAAATGCCTTCAAATGTGATTAAATCTAGTGATGTAAGAGAGGGGTATTTAATACTTAATAAATTATTTCTTATTATTAGATGACCAGAGGCGAAAAACGTACGAATGATTAACCTTCGCCTTACCGTTTGTGTCTAGATTTATTTCTTTTTATTTGAAAATGTGAGATCTTTCCGGCAGTTCAAAAAGAGGGCAAGTTGATAAATCAATTTAAGCCACTCGAATAAATCATTGAGTTAGGAGTATTGATCTTTTCTGAAATTTCAACCTAATCTGTCAACTAAATTTTGTGCCACTTGCAAAAACTAATATCAGCGATTGCACCATTATACGGAGAGCGACATTTATCTGATATACCATTTTACCTTGATGCATTTTTTTTACCTTAATTTTAGTAATTAATAGCAGATTCATTGTTTCCAAACTAAAACCAGATTGCACTTTTGTTTAGGTATACTCTTACCAATATTATCCATTTATTTACTCTGATTTGCTATCTGTGTAGACTAAGCTCTTTTTTCATTGCATGTTAGTTTCAACTTCACAGAGACTATTTGTAACACCTAGTACTAATTTTTGATATCCAAACATTACATCAGGACAATAAAAATCATAGAAAGTCGGAATCTTCTCAACAAGCTTCACTAGCTTTAATTAGTCATTGTATTTCAAAGCATTATTACAATTGAATGTTTCATGTTCATAATACTGAATTCAGGTTTTATTACCAAATTCAACCTGGGATGTTACCAATTTCACACAGAATCCATTTATTTCATTCCACGAGCAGACTCTAAGTGTGCATGTGCACTAATTCCACCTTTCATATCTGGCAAAATACCATTTATTCACACTCTAATGATACATCACAGAGGCTGTCTCTTTCATGTGTATCATAAGTGGAAAGCTTTGAGGTCACCTAACAAAAAAGCAATTGATAGTCTTGCTGAATTAGATTCCTTGAGTGACTATGTTGAAACACCAATACCAGTCTCTTTTGTACCAGCAAGTTTTGCACTAGTATTTCAATAAGTTCCTATCGTAAAGATTATACATATCAATATCATATCCCAGTCTTTGTATGTGCAGAATTTGTTGTTTATTTTGGCTCTTATATTTTCGGTACTGAAAAATTCAATATGAAATATCCAGGATCTTTGCTACCCTTATAACTTAATTTTCAAAGGAAATGATCAATTTTGGTGTAAATACTCTTGACCGATCAAATATCTCATTGTTATAACCTTGTACATAACCTAACATATATCTTTTTCAGAATTTCCAAACAACAGCAGAGATGGTTTATCCTTCGATGTAGGAAATGTGTATCTGAGTAATATTAGAAGATTGACCTGTAGATTAGTCACATATATTCTCTCGAATCAGGTTAATAAGTGTCATTTTTTATTACGAAATACCAGAAACCATCGGAACTCGTACTAACAATTATTCCAATAGCAGTAGTATACCCATCAAGTCCCACTACTAGTATACTGATTATACTGAGCAATCTCAAATATGGTAGTTTTCGTTTCCCATTCTCCCTTCTCATCGGAAAACACCAGTGCCATCCCAGAATATGTCTATCAGACGTTTCAAGTCTGGAGGTAAAAGTTGTAAATATATAATCAAACGGGAATTCCATACAACCTCTCTCTTCCCTGGAACTATAAGGTATATTCCCGAAGTAAATCGCGATAAAGCCATCTTCCAGAAACCAAAATAGGTCTGGATCATACGACTTACCAACAGCAAAATGCTGAATTGAACCAAAGCAGGTTAAAGCCAAGACACCAGTCTTTTTATTACAGACGTAAACAATAGCATTGAATATATTTAATTTGAACTTAATGGTTCTTCATATACCAAAATTCGTAACCCTGTAAGTAGAACCCGACCACGTTCCCACAATATAAAGTGTTGTGCCCTCTCCCATCACAAATGCCTGGTGTCCATCCACAATAATGGTATCTAATTCTAACAAAGTGTTTTCTTCAAGGAATATACAACTATGACCATCAATTAAACCTGACTTGTAGTGTTGTTTGTATAATTCTAATATCCCATTGTTTCTAATAGTTGAGCCCAAATAATAAAACCCTAGAACAGGTCCTGTGCTATTTGCTACAATTGTTCCCTTATTTTCCCATGTCGTTCCTTCCATACTGGTAGTAGGAGTTCCTTCGGGTACCCAACTATCAATTACCATGATACCAGTATTAGTCCATTACGTATATGTAAAGTGAAATTCAACAGCCCTGTGATTTCTAGCTTCAAATTTAAAAGTTCTACTATTAAATAACCATCCAAGGTAATAGTGTAAAGCAAAATAGATGTCTGTTTGATTCTCGCTTATTACAGAGAATACTCCCTTATTATCGAAAAGTGCGTTGATATTCAAGTAATCCTGTGCAATAGTAGTCAAATTTCCTGTTTCAGTAATTTCATAGTAAGCCAATACTTCATCGCTAACAGACCTCAATAATTATTTGATGGTCCGTTATTTTCGCAGCATGTATTATTCGTAGCAATATAGTTATCCAAACGATCCACATGTTAATTGAGTAAGAAGGAGTATTGTAATTCAATCTTTTGTTGTTTTGTCGAAGTAAGATATGCAAATAATGCAACCTCTTGATGAATACTGGAATTTTCTTGGAGCAGATTCAATTATCTTCTTGCCAACAAAATATTAGTACTAATATTACTAAAAGACATCTAAAACAGCTTGTGGGAAGTTGCAACCTCCTGTTGGTTTCTGCCTAAGTCCGCCTGAACGGAGATGAGAGAAATTTTATTTTAAACAACATATGATTAAAATGAGAAATGAATGACTCAATAATTTATGAGATGTCCTAGTATATATGGACAGATTCGCTCATTTCTCAACTTGTCTATAATTCGTCTCTAAGCTGAACTCTTTCACTGCGAAGATAGAAGACTTACGTTTATTATATTACGTTAGTCTATCTTAAAATCATTAGAGATTATTTAGTTCTTAGTTCGGATTACTTAAGACAACATCCTTACGTTATTTTTCTTTCATATAAGTCACGTGCCTCATACCAGAGTTATTAGTTAAGATACAGGAGTTTATCAGCAGAGTTTCGGTTATGTGTTGATGTACTTAATAATATGATATTGATATATAAAAAGCCTACCCTCCTCCTCTTACAATCCTGTCTCGGGAAAGTGAAAAATTTTCACTATTTCATACCCACAATCCCGGTAGCTCACGACTGGGACAGTCGTGTTCTAACCAGATGTGTAAGTTCTTGGATACAGGATGTGACGTTTGGTAGTGTAAGGACTACGTCCTGTACACAAGTCAGTCACCTGCACACTATTCACGAACAGTTATCGCCAGACTAACACCTCCTCTACTTGGTAGTCGTTTTTTTATAAAATTTTTATTCTTCATTTCTTTAAAGGGCATATTATGATCAATTGATTTGACTATCGGTGCTATTGAAATTGTTAACTTCTTGAAATTACATCAGGTTGTAGCAATAAGAAACCTCCCTTGAGTTTTTTGTTTACCATCGATCGACGAGTATGCGCTTTGTTGGAATCACCACAATGGGAAATCAACAGAGCTAATAGGTGATCCGTACAGGCTTTCTTTGCTTGTGAAGTGTTACATTTGGATTCTTTTTGGCACTTTCTTGTGTTAATTAGTCTTTCCTATCAATGCTTTTTTCTTCAACTGAATAGTTACCCTCTCTTTAAAGATACAAGGCTTTCTAATTGAAGAACTACAGTGATTGTACATAGATTCGCACTTTGAGGGATAGTGCTAAAAGAACAGTGAAAAAAATTCACGAAAACAATCTATGGAATTAAGCGGAATTAAGGGAGGGAGATACAGTTTCTCCGAAGTACTCTCCACAATAGGGAATTTATTTTCTGTGATGATGTGTTATTGTGAGGCAAAGATTCGTCTCACGGTATCAAGAACTTTGATTCACATACACTGATGAGATTAGGAGAGGATCGTTGTTACATTATTTTGTTTAATATTTAAACTAAATTTTGTATTTTTTAAAGATTTTGTAAAAAAAACAACGAAAACTTATGAACTTCTAGTCAGACAAGAAAAGGGGACTAGTAAAATAATATAAACAAACCAAGCAACATCGACAAACTCTTCTTGGCTTTAAAGGATGGTGAGTTATCACTAGCAGATGCTGCAGCTGGAACTATTCTCTCAAACAGAGATGTATAAATTAGCTTTAGAGTTGTATCCGTTTCAAGAAGTTCTTCCTCGTTAGCTAGAGTTTCCAAGTCACCTTCTTCACTTCCATAACCTCCTCCTCCCAATTCACCAACACCTGAACCCGAGTTTTCTAGGAATTCATCTTGCTTGGGATTGCCCCCCGGAGTTTTATCATCCGCAACACCTGATCTAATGCCACTATCACTACTATGAGAATAAAGACTTTGACTATTAGTGTCAAAATCCCCATGCTTGGGATTGCCACCATCACCACTTGAAATTATTCCTTGATTCACTTGAGTAGCATTTCCAGTTTCTCCTTTCGGAGTATCCGTGTTACTTGTGCTGCCTCCGGAATCCTGTTCAAATTCTTCATCTATTCCTCCACTTCCTCCAAGAAATACATCACCAAATTTACCTGGACCTCCCTGACTAGATTCGTCTACAGTCCCAGAAACTGATCCTGGTTGACTATCTTCTTGTTTTCCATCAGTACCTTGAGACTCTAGTTCAGAAGTAGCAACAGTTGAAGAATGACCTGGAGATTTAGTACTTGCAATCGATACAATATTGCCTAATCCACCAGGACTTGTTGCACTGTCTCCCACTTCTGGTCCACCAACACCATCTGTGGAAATTCCTGAAGAATCACTGGATCTAGTTAACCTGCCATTTTCACCTGAATCTGTCGTCATCACACTAACAATTCCTGTAGACTCGGTAATTCTCAATATAGTCAGTGCGCTCGATATAGGTAAACCTGAAACACCTTGCCCAATTGACCATTCTCTAGACAAAAATGTAGATGGTTTGTTCTCTGTGGGAATCAACTCTGGTTCCAGAGATTGTTCTGTTGATACATATTCATATGCGCTGGAAGGAGATGATTCACCATTGGCTCCAGATTTAGATTGCACAGTTTGTTCAGAATTATCTTGTGCTTTCCAAGTGGAGATCACTTCCTCTGACTTCTGAGAGTTGTCATGAGAATCACTAAGTTTTTTGGTTTCAACTGGGTCTTGAATAGAAAACGTGACTTCTACGTTAGTTAAATCAATATCTTTTGTTGATGGCTGTATTAACCCCGTGGATGTACTTCCTTCATGGATTGTTCCTTCAATTGTTGTAGCATGTTGTCCGATTAGTTCCCAGGAACCGGTATAAAGGGTATCCCCTTCAGTTAATAGTAAAGTTTCTTCATTTAAATCCACCGTGGGTTGGAAAATTCCTTCATTTGATGAATAAGGTGTACCACCTTCGCTGGATTCAAAAGGTTCATTTAAAGGTACAGTGGACATTTGTTCAGTTTGGACAGCAGACGTTTGCACACCAGAGGATTTAGTAACTAGATCTGTAGAATCAAGAAGCTCTGATGGAATAAATTTTGTATTAACTCTAGATTCCAGCAATTCTTCAGTTGATGGTGAAATTTGGTCAACGGATCCGATAACGTCCGCCGACGGAATCAGTTCAGTTGATTCCAGCACGTTTGTATAAATCTCAATTATGTCTGTGAAAAGGTCAGAAGACATTTGGGGAACATCTGTGAGTGATTGAGAACCATCTAAAATAGAAGAACCAAATACTGCCATTTGCTCAGTTGATTTTAGAGCGGTTGGGTTATATTCATCTGATGATTGAATAAGTTTCTCAGATAACCCAGTTTCTTTAGTTGCTGCAACAGTTTCGGATATGAATTCATCTGTGGATTTACTAGCTTGTGGCAAGATTGTAACATCCTCTTCAGATTGCTCTGTAAGTTCAGAAGATGCAAAAGAGTTTTCCATAGACTCAGTAGCCATCTTTGTTTCTTCGGTTGAAAAAAATGAAACTTTACTTGATCCAGAAACTTCAGCCGGTTCGACTATTTCTTTTGAGGATATAATTAGATTGTTTGTAGAAACAATTGTTTCCTGAGTTGATTGGATAGGCTGTTCGATTATACCAGTAGATTGATTTGATTGTTCTGCAAAACTAATATCATCAGAATAAATAGACTTCTCTGTTGATTCAAATGGTTCATTGGTATAGTTAGGAATTGTAAGGGGATTGCTAGCCTGGACAAGTTCTTTAGTAGTGGTACTTTCCTCCATCAAATGTGTGTAAATCTCTACTATTGACTCCAGTGTCGTTTCTGCAATTGCCTTGGAGTCAATTGGTTGTTCAGTAGAATTAATGGGATTATCCGCAGACTGGGTTTCATCCTCAATAGTTTTAATGGTTTCATCGATAGATTCCTCAAAGTCTTTGGTTGATCCAATTTCAGATTTAGTGGATTCAATATCTTGATCTGTAGATGTTATTTTTTCGGTAGCTAGATGTTGGGTAGTTGCTATATAAGTGGATTCGAAAATTGAAGCTTCAACTGGTGGTTTAGACTCGACTGTCGGTTCAGTAGACTCAACTGGTGGTGCTGTAGATTCGATTGCTTGGTCAGTAAATTCAACAGTTACATCTAATGACCCCATAGGTTGTTCAGTAGATTGAATTAGCGTTTGGCTAGGCTCAACCCCAGATTCAATTGTTTTTCCACTAGATTCAATAGGATCATCTGTAGATTGAAACGGTATTTCACCAGAATCAATTGGAGTCCCTATTGATTCTAGTGAACTCGTGGATCCAGTTGATTGTTCAGTATACCCAATTGATTCTGGTGAACTGGTGGATTCAATTGATTCTGGTGAACTGGTGGATTCAATTGATTCTGGTGAACTCATGGATTCAATTGTTTGTTCAGTAGGTCCCACTGATTGTTCTGTCGACACAATTGATTCTAGTGGTTTCGTGAATCCAGTTGATTCTAGTGAACTCATGGATTCAATTGATTCTAGTGATTTTGTGGGATTAATTGTTGGCTCAGTAGGCTCCACTGTTTGTTCAGTGGACACAATTGATTCGGGTGAACTCGTGGATTCAATTGATTCTAGTGAACTCGCTGATTCAATTGCTTGTTCAGTAGGCTTCACTGATTGTTCTGTAGACTCAACGACTATGTCTGAATATATAATAGGAAGTTGGGTCGATTCAACAGATTCAGCCGTTAATTCAAGAGGTGGATCTGTTGTTTCAATTAGTTCTTCTGCAGAATCAATTGTTGTAGATTCAACGGATACAGTGATGGACTCAACAGGCTGGGTAGCGGATCCACCAAACTGTTCCGAAGATTCAACTGATTCCTGTGTTGACTGGTCTTCAACTAGTGCCTCTGTCAGAATACCAGTAGTATCAAATGGTTCTCCTGTTGTACCAGTTGGTATTCCAGTACCTTCTATTATTACGGGTGATTCAATGGTTTCAGTATATTCAACTGGTCGGGTATCGATCGTAACATCCTTAGCTGTAGTCTCAATAATCTCTTCGGTAGATTCACCTTGGGTGGCGGATTTCATAGGTAAGTCACTAGTCTCCTTAAAGTCAACCAGTTGCTGTGTAATCGATGAATTACTATATTTGATTGTTTCTAAAGATGAAACAGAGGGTTCTGTTAATTCTTCAAGTTTTTCGGGTTCAGTAGAGTCGGTTATTTGTTGAATAGACTCTTCTGGTGGCTTTGTAGAGATATATTGTTCAGTAAGTATCTCTGAATATACCTCATCAGTAGATGTAAGTGGATCCTCTGCACCTGGCACTTCGGTATACACCAGTTCAATGACTTGCTCTCCAGTAACTGCTTCTGTGGTAAACTCTGGTTCACAAGGAATCAGGATTTCCACAGTATGAATAGCAGATATGGTATCTAAGATAGTAGTGGATGCTTTATAATTCTGATTCCAACATTGGGTTACGGTAGTCACAGTATATGTTGGTAAATGTTCAATAATAGTGGCTGTTTTCCCCGGTGTTGCAGTTACTGTGGAAAAGTAAGTTGAAACACCGATATAAGTTGTAGTAATATACATCGTAGGAACGGGAACTTCAACCACAATGCTCTTGGTATGGTCAAAATCAGTCCAATAGGGAAGAGTAGTTAATCTAGTCGTCAGTCCTGTCCAAGTTCTTGTGGTGAAAATAATTTCTTCTCCTTCAGTTGAATCTTGGTAATTGTTCCATTTATGCCACTTGCTATTGTCGATTACTTTGGTACCCCCAACACAACTGTAAGTATTATCATAATACATATTTGCTGCATACAGAGAGAATTGGATATGAATATCTATGAATGGCCGGTAACCAGCAGGAATATTTTTATAAGTAACTTTCAAAATCAGTCGAGTACAGGAAATGTCCATCTGCATCGATTCGGCATTTCCAGGTTTGTTCCAAGTATTTAATTGATTAGACATCATAGCATGAACACTATTACAGTCAAGATCGCCATAGCCAACGCCATCGTTAAACGAAATTCCCAATGTTCCAGAGGTGTACCCTAAGCTACACTTACCAGCACCTACTACAACCTGAAGCTTTTCTAAAGAAGGAATAACACGGGGATGAACTATAATTTCATCAGAAGGGAAATCCAATTGGGTAGCAAAATTTGCAGTAGCTGTGAGTTGTTTATTCCCGTCATAAAAAGATATGAGATTATCACCACCAGTGAACATATTAGCACATTGTAAGTCTGTATATAACGAAGAACCGCCAGAATTGAAAGTGAAAGCTATTTGAATATTCCCTTTAGCATTGGTAGATTCTCGGATAACTGACAGAGCAACACAGTGTAGTTCTGAAAAGGGAACAAACACTTCTCCAGGCAGTAGCTTGCAGCGGGCATATTCTATATTTCCCACATTTAACCCAACATGAGTTTGAACAATAAAAAATTCGAAAACACAAGGCATGTGCAAGGTAAATGTGTCAAGGGGTTGAATCTTGGAACCATCTATTTGCCAGGATAAAGTTGCTTCCCAATAAACACTGTGAGGTTTAGCTAAATCTTGGACATTTTGACGCATATAAAAAAGTTTGTCAAACCTGGTAAATACTCCAGATACATGCTTGGAGGCTGCAATTGAAGCGAAAAGTAGTAGAGCTAGTTGGATTAAAATCATTGCTATACTTTTCAAATAGATAAAATTAAGGGATTTTGTTAATCCTTATATAGTAACTTGTGGTCTGATCAGATAATTGTTCGAGGCGATTTGGTTGCAATTCGCAGCTGTTTTGTAACATTCAGGGGGGAGCGTAGTCTGCCCATTCTCACGTGAACAGAGAACTATAGCGAATGTGTGCATCTCTTATCACACTAGATCTAATGGGGGGAGCGTGTATAGCAAGTATAACCGGAACCACACAAAGAAAATACAACTAAATTTAAATTGTCATCTTATTTACACATTCTCAGTGTGACTAGTCTCTGTGCAGTACTAATGAAAAGTGAAATCCCCAAATTGTTCCGTGCTCCCCGGAAACCTCCCATGATTCCCCTTAAAAAAATATTCAAGTCATTTTATTTTTTTTTTCATACTACATGGATCATCTCAAAACTAAAAAATCGTAAAATTTCATCTATATAATAAATAACCTATGCCTTATGTTCTTCTTTAAGAGATTCTTGTTCCTCTAAATACCTCTTCCATTCGGGAACTGGAGCTGGTTCCTTCTTCTTCAATTCAGCTTCATGCATGCTTAACAAGATGGTACCTAATAACAAAACAACCGTAATTGCTTGAGCATACACTCTTGCCTGCACAATCTTTTGAGCTTTGGTCATATATCTATCGCGATTAACAAGAGTCCAAGAACCATACAATGAAGCAGCCCAAGCAGATATAATAATGGAATATTTGTTTTCATTCATATTGTGTAATACCTTATCTTGAGGGGATAATTTGTTGTATCTTTCCAAAGCTTGAGCTTCTTGCTTCCTTAAATAATCAGAACGATAACGATCTTCATCGAAATTGACAGAACCTTGATCAGCATAGAATGCACCAACAGTAATTGCAGGCATAGCATAAGTAGCAGCTCTCATGGATGGATTAAATTTAGCAAATTTCAAAGGATGTCTAACTTTCAAATATTTAACAATACCAAAACCAACAATAGCACCAACGGCACATCCTTTCAATCCTTCAATGAGGATATGTTTTTGATGTTCGTACTTTTCTTCTTCTGAAATGATCTTCATTGTGTGAGTGTATTAATGTGTGTGTGTTTGTGTTGTGTGTGAATTGAAAAAAATGAAAACTTCAGGAAAGATTATGTTATTTATAGTGAAATTATCGGAGTAAGAAAAAAGAAACAAACAAAGAAAAAAAATGAATAACCGTATGATATAATGTATGTCAGGGTGTTTACGTGTAAAGAGCGGGAATTGCAACCAAAAAAAACTCTAAATTATGTAATCGGGCTTTGGTAATTTGTAAATTTTTTTTTATCGCGCGGACTTTTCCATTTCTTTGTTTGGGGGGTTTGAAAAAAGAAACTCAGGAAAACTCCGGAAAAAAGGACAATACACAAACGGATGATTCCGTGGAGATGATGGGTTTTGATAATTACTGTTTATGTTGCATCATCTGAGAATTCGAGATGACTAAACTTTAATTTACATAATCATACATAAAAATAAAAGGTTATCTTCTTTTCCCCATACTTCTTCTTTTGTTTATAAACAATAATTCACTGTTTTGAGGGGGCCTATTTGTATTGTCTTTGAGATTACTCTTATTATCTTGTGACCAAATATCAGGATTATAGTAAATATCTTGCTCAATTAGTTTGTCATTACCCAAGTAATAAATCTCAAGTAAATTACCAAAATTACATATAATTGATTTGAATCCATATTTTTCAATGGCATTTATACGTTCATGGGAAAAGTCACGATTATCTGATACTGGCGGAAGTTGATAGTTTGTTTTTTTACCATCAGACACTGTTATTATAAATCCTTCATAAATATCATTTAATGACTTTATTTCAGGTTTTACATGTTTACGTCGGTTTCTTAATGATGTTAAACAACGATTTTCTGCCAATTGATTGAATTTGTCCGATTTTGCAACAAATTGTTCTTCTTCTTCGTCATCATCATCATCATCAACTTCATTCTTTTTTGTTATTCCAATAATCATATTCACATCAGTCATTTGCCAACTAGTTATGTTTCTATACCAATATTGATGTTCCGTTACGGCACTAAAACCAAGACATCTAATTTCTCGAGGATCTCTTTCCACTCTTAGACAAATATTACTTTTTGATCGTTGTTCATCAATTTTATATGTTTGACTAATTATAGTGTTGCTATCACAATCTTCATATACAATCGATAATGCTTGAATTGAAGCACACCCACAGAATTTACAATGGGTAGGTTCCAGATGGGTCACTTTGAATGTATTTGGTTTGAAATTAGCAATATTAAATGTTTTTAATACAATTCCTGTTTGAATGTCAATCAATTCACAAATCAAGTTCTTGACAATAACAACCATACCTAAAAACTCAAGGGGTATTATACATGGGACATTCAATTTTAATCCCCTGATTTCTGTAAGCTTAGGTGGAGGTTTTTTATATATTGACCCAAAATCATTATTAAATTTACCTTTTGGTATAGATGGAATAAACTTTTCTTGATTATACTCCCCTTGTTTAATTTCTAATTTTCTAAATTTCCAACTATTATTTATAACTGTAGCCACAATTAAATCGGAATTATTAATCTGACATACAATTCGATCATTGATTCTAGGAGTTCGAATTTTCTTGGCTGATTGAATTTTTAAATTTGTTATTTCATTCCCATAAATTGAGGTAATTATATTTGACGATTTGATTTTACCGTCAATACATGAATATACAACTAGTGTACCTGTTTCCAAAACAATGACAAATTCATCTTTATTCATATTTTCTGCTGGAGTAACTTCTCTAGCAATTTCTCTTTGTTGTTCACTAAATGATTTCATAGATATAGGAGGTGGTGGGTAATTCCCATTAATTGACGCATCACTTCCTCTTCTATTAGTTTTGGTTAACATTTGTCTTGCCAAGAATCCCGGAACGGTTTTCTTTCTAAAAAATGATTCCAAAATCTTAGGATGGTTAAAATCGTTATTTTGATGCATCCAAATAAACAGCATATCATTTCTATTAAAACATTTAATTATTCCGAATTTATAATTTATTAATATAGTATAATCACCTTCTTCACTAATTGCCACATGATTAATTGGCCAAAATTCCTTGTCATTAAATTTACTAGAAATATCTATAGGCTTTGAATTTGGACTCAAAGGAGACCAAATAAACACTTTATGATCTAATCCAATAGTTACCACAAATGAACATTTGGTATTGGTTTTGATTTTAACAATATCAAGAGAATGTCCCTGTAAACTTATTGAATTGAAATGTTTTTCATTGGTAACAAAATCTTCTGATGAAAGTTGAATAGATTTTATAGGATTTGGAGGATTAAATCGAAATATAATTCCTGCTATTGCAAGAATAAATATAACAATTAGAACATATTCAAGGAAATAAACTGTGGTATGAACATCACTAACAATTTCAACTTGACCAATTAATCCATCGTTCCTTTTCGGGATAATTAACGACCAATGAATAAATACTCCAAGTAATTGAATTATTGCCAATCCATACAAGATAAATTCGGTAATTTTGGTAAACGATGTTCGTAAAAATACCTGACCAAGTCTGTACCGGAAACTATCTTCACTAGGTCTTGAATGGGAAGGACTTTTCAATTTCAATAAAAGTGTAGAAAGTTCATTGGTACTATTTGAATCTTGTATAACATCAGTCAATGACATTTTCTTTAAATCAACAATGATAATTCCAGCTACAAATGTCAATTCCATAAAATATTCAAATATTACTGCAATTAAACAAATAAGTCCCCAATTAAATAATCGGGTCAACATTGATTCTAAGAAAAAACCTTGAAAACAAGTGTGTAATACCCCTGTACCTAACACCACCAAAGATATCAACGCTAAAATATTACCTAAAACAGTCCTGGTAACTAGGGGAACTCCCTTGAACCCTCCATAATATCTATACAACCTTTTATGAATATCTGATTCATTAGAGTCTGTTAATATATTAATTGAATTGAAAAGACCTCGGGAAGTAAGCATGGCCACGGTAACAAATATACTTGTTCTAGTAAATTTTGTCAGAGGTTCAATAATTAATTTCCAAGTTTGGTATCGACAAATAATCTTGATAATATTTACTGATGCTAAAGTACAAACAAAAACATCAATTAACCACCCAAAAACCAATCCAATATTTGATCTGATTTTACTATTATTGGCAATTGACAAATACATGAATAAAAGAAACCCAAACATAAAGCTGTAAACTAGGAAGTTGCTTATAGCAAAAAATATAGATGACGACAAATTATTCTGAATAAGGAAATAATCAATAAAGGCAGTTATACTTGAACGATCAGTGATAATAACACTGTTTTCAAGATTTAATGGAATATCATGTAAAATAAATATATTTAAGGATCCTGCCTGTTCTATAAGATGATTTATTTTCCTTAATTTTCCAAGAAATAAAAATGTCGTGGGAATATTCAAATCATAGTTTAAATATCGTACTAAATTGTTTTTAAAGTGATTGGTATTGTCCAAGGGAATAAATTGAGTCAATGATATAATGCAAGTACAATTTATAGACTCTTCAAATTGATTAACTTGTTGTAAAAATGTATAATCAAGAACATTTTCGTTGAACAAAGTGACCTTGGTCAACATTGAAGCTTGTAAATTTGAAAAATCACAATTACTATCAAAATGAAATGTTTCTGAAATGCCAAATTGAGTTGCTAGATGGGAATTAAATTGCTTTATCGTGAAATCATATAATACATCAAAGGAAAGGGTAAACACAAGAACTGAAGGCAACAAGATAAACAATGAAGGGAACTTTAGTATGGTTGTTATCAATCGGATTAACAATGACTTTGTTAACAAAGTCGGTTCATTCTGACTCTTCATAGCTGAACCCCAAAGTGTTTGAATTGAATAAAGTTGGGGCCTAAAAAAAAAGTAAAAGAAAAAGAAAATTGCTCTACCAGTTCCTTAATACATCCACGGAAAAAAACTCCGCTTTTACAAAATTACATATATTACTATTATTACTATTACTACTACACTACTACTCTAATACACTACTTCTTTCCTAATGCTGTTATATTCAATCCATTCATTTGAACAATCATATCATCGATTTTTCCATCTAATAACCCATTAGCATATTCGTCTCTGGATGCAGGATCTAAATATTGTTGTATTTGTGCAAGTCTTGAATATCCTTCAGTACAAAATCTTAATTGAATCTTGACAACACTTTCAAATGAAGGATCAAAATAAGGAACTCTCAAGGCAATCAATTGAGGTAATTCTGTTTTCAATTGTTCATTCAAATCTTCATATATTTCTTTAGCAACTTGTAATTCCTTTTGAACTCGAGGTAATTTACTGGCATCTTTGGAAGGTTTATCAATTAATCTCCGAACTTTGGCCTTACATTGATCATAATCAATTTTCTTGTGAGCTCTTTTCTTAATTGCTTCATCAATTTCGGTGAAATAATTAGAAAACTTGGTGATGGGATCTAATACAGTTTCTCTAAATGGTCCATCCAATTGTTTAACTGTTTCTTCATCAAATTCTCGAACACATTGTAAATAATAATTACCAACATTTCCATATTGAGAACTTGGTCCTTGTTTTGATTCTTCATATAGATTAGCAACAATTTCAGCAATGGTAACTTGAGCTGCAGTAACTGCACGTAAAGAATCTAAATAACCTTTGACAGCTTTTTGTAAATTTGTACCTGCAGTATTTAAAACCTTATATCTTCTTTCTTCAATATCATAATCCTTATCTAAAGTTTTGTCAACGCTTTTAACTGTAACTGATTGACCAGCTCTGGTAACGGCTTTCTTGAATCCACCCCAAGACATTGTCAATTGGTTTTTGTATTTGTAATCAGGAAGTGTGTGTCTTTCTATTTGAGGGGAGGAGGCAGAGAAAAAAAAATGTGAAATTGTGTGTGGATTTACCAAAATCTCGCTGAGCCTGAAATTCTGAATGACCAGCTTTATTTAAGAGTACAACAGCAATGGTGAACGAAGAAACAAACACCCAACCGCAGCCCCAACAGCAACTGCAACTGCAGTCTAGTCAAGAACTTGAAGTGCCTACTCAACCTAGACGTAAACTGATTGTAATGCAATCTTCCCCTCATAGTAACCTCCTGAAACAAGAAAAGATTGAATTGATTTTACAATTAAAATTAAAGATCGACATGTTGATTAGCAACATCAGAGACTCTAAAACAGTATGTGATAAATACGATAGTGAAATTCAATACTTTCAAGAATACATCGGTGGCCTTATGAAGAAGTGAAAACTCGCACACAAATAAAAAACAAAAAATAAACACAAACTCTTTTTGGCTGCCAAACTAACAATGCTGGCGGGAAATGAAAATGAAGAGTATGATCAACCATATGCTTCAGGTAATCTGTTTAGAGATATCACAGGTAATTATCCTTTAAAGAAATCCACGGTTCCTTTTCAAATTCATTCAAATGTATTTGAAAACACTCCAACTGTAATCCAACAAACGGATACAATTAAAAAAATTGAAATTAGAGATGGTGCTAGTTTGTCAAGCGCCGAAGATGAAGTATTCTATGAGGCTTCTCCTGAATTGATTGATTCAATTGAACCTGAAGTTAGATTTTATCCTACACTTTTACAAGAATCAAATTACCCAACAATTAATGTTACGATTGAACCACATATGACAAAACCATTGGCTGAAAATGTTGAATTGAATTTACAAGAGTTGATTAATCCCCTTGAAATTCCTTATAATATGTTTCTCAATTCACATACTGATGAAGATAGGGATACATCAACCTTGCTTAATATTTGGAAGTATGAACTTAAAGAGGAAGTTAAACCAAGTGTTGGTTGGTTTAGAAAATGGTTTAAATTTGAAGGTCGTATTTGGTCTGAGTTTATTGTTAGTGAGGTTGAAGTTAAAGTTGAAGACGAAGATGTAGTTTATTTAGATAAAGTGTTTGAATATATATATGATATTTATTAACTAATCATTGATGTATTTGTAATTTCTCTAAATTCGGGATTAATAATGGAGGTATATAAAGAGCAAGCTGTCCAACACCCCACAGTTGGAATGATATTTCCTTGATACTTTTGAACAATTAATTTCGCCAAGCTTTGTTTAAAATTGGGTATAGTGGATACTATACCTGTTATTATTATGTTGTTTAGGAGTAATTTACGAGTGTCAATGTCGGATTTTTTCAAAAGAATGTCAATTAATTCAAGTACCTGATTCATATCAAATGGAACTTCATGACCATTATATATTAAATCATCCACAGTTTTGAACTCACCATCACTTCCACTCGCCAATAATTTCAATACTGTATCAAAATGTAACATCTCCCCACATATGCTGGTATCTTGTTGTCGATGGATTTCTCGAAGATCAACCACACTATATATTTGTAAACTGTGCCAATTGAAATCCAAGACTAATCCATTTCGTCGATTGCTTCCAACAACAGTAAGTAGAATACTTGAAACAAACACCACTGATTTGACTCTTAGATTTTCAAGCAACATCTTACACAATGTCCTTTTTAAACTCAAAGAAAACTCATAATCGATCAATACAACTTTTGTTCTTGGTAGTACCAGTAAATCTAACCATATATCGTGCAAGAACTTAGTCAAATACACCTCATCAACATGTTCCAAATCAAGCCAATTCCCTCGAGATTGTTGATATATTCGTAGCATTTGCTGGTAGTGGGCATTGTTCTTTTTTGCTGAATCGATTATGTCTTGTCGTTGGTTGTTTGTCAATGCATGACTGTTTATATACTGTGGATACAGTTCCTCTTCATTGACAGAGTAATGTATTGGAACAACAACTTCAGGTATAGTTTTCCCTACAAACCCTATTTTAACATTTCTTGAAGTAATTTCAAGTATAACTGTTGACATTTACAGATAAACAGAAAAGTGCAAAAGAAAAAGAAAAAAAAGTAAATACACACACCTACAACAAATCCAAATCAGCATCATCAATATCCATGAAATTTTCCTCTTGAACCTCCTCTTCAATCACCGGTTTATGCTCATACTTTCTTTGATACTCTTCCAATTGTTCAATATTCCATACACTCACACCTTCTTGATCTTTAGGATTTGCTGGTTGTGCCAAACTTCGTAAAAATCGTTTCGCGGTAGCCAACGCCATATCAGTTGATAAATTAGTATCGGAATCATTCAACGCTTGAGCTATCCATTTAGGTAATTGATTCTTTTTTCGGGAAAATCTTCTATCTGCTAAAACCATAATTCCATAATCGTCTTTACCTCGTAAAACTCTACCTAAACATTGTGCAGCATGTCTCATAGCATCGAATGATAAGAAATCATTTTCTCGAATTTGAAAATGATCTCGCATAAATTCTAATCTTGCCTTTAAGATTCTTGATTCGGTATATTGAAATGGAATACCAATCATTAATACTGTTCTACCATAATGATGATCAAAATCTATACCTTCAGATACTTTCCCTCGAGCAACAGATAATAATACAGCACCTCTACCATTTGAACATGCTTTTCGATATGTTTCCAATGCAAGAGAAGTTTCTTGAGCATCAGGAGTTTCTACAAGAATTAATTTATATTTCCAAACTTCATCCAATACTCCCATATTTTGCCACATGGATATAATTGATTCCATATATAAATATGAGGGAAAGAAAACCACCATTCCATCAGGAGTAATTTTGGAAAATTCAACTAATAAAGATCCATAATTTCTTACTACTGAGGGATCATTTCTAATTTCAAATCTTGAAGATATAGAAACTTGATCGGAACCTTTGGTGACAATCATTGGGAGGAAAGATCTTCTTGCTAATGTCATAGCATATGATTCTTGTATAACAGTTTGAAAATTCAACATTTTCGGATACATATCTAAAGGAGATATCGTACCTGAAGTTATCACAATAGAATAAAACCTTTCAAAAACAGGTTTTATAGCAATTGATGCATCTAAACATGTAAAGTGTAAGATTGGGTTAGGTACAGAAGAACCTTCAGTTTCATAAGGTTCTAAAATCAATTGAAACCCAGTTTCATAAGTTGAAACTAATGTGGCAAATGTAGCAATATCCTTTAATGCATTAAAATCTTCAATTTCTGCCAATTCAAGTGTTCTGACAAGTAAGGAAAGTCTTTCCGAACAAAATTGAAGTGGTTTTCGATCAATATATGTTAATTCTTTTAAATGTTTCAAAAAACTTATCGGAGTTTCACTAATAACATGCAATACTTTCATTCTGGTTTTTAAATATTCAATAAATCTTTTAAGAAAGGCAATAAAATGTTCTCCCTTTCGTATATTCCCTGGAATGGCTTCTTCAAGTAAGTCTTGAGGTAGTATAGGATTTGACATGAATAATTCTTCATTTCTGGCTATTTCCGCTTGTCGTAAACCTTCTACCAATTGTTCATATTCATTTTGAAGTTTTTCACTATCTTGAGCTTTCATTTCTTCTATAGCTTCACCTAATTTGTTGGCTCCTCTTGTAGCTCGTTTCAAAGTATCTTCAGTTAAATCTAAAGATAACGACTCTATACATACATTATCAATATTGTGAGCTTCGTCAAATATAACAATACTATCCTTGGATAACTCTTTTGAAACTCGATCAGCAATCTTGGGATCTAACAAATAATGATATGAATAAATTATAATATTACAAAATGGCATCATTCTTCTCACAGTGAAATAAGGACAAGTTCCTTGTGATTTACAATACTTTAATAACCCATCAAATGAATATACTCCAGGAGGTATTAAATCATGTTGATCCAATTCTTCTAAGTTTTCATGAAAGGAACATAAACTGTAAACTTCAGGGTTATCCAATTGTTGACTTTCGGTAATCACTCCCTTTTCAATTTTATTTTTCAATTGTCCATTTGTTATTCTACGACATTTTTCATCAACAACAACTCCCTTTCGTTCTTTAGAAATTGTCGGATGTAAACATAAATTTTTTCTACTTGTTAATCCTAATCCTCGAAATTCTTCAACATATCCTAATTCATTAGCACGAAATTCCATCAATTTATACAATTCAATTAATGCCTTTTCAATTTCCGACATGGTACGTGAACAATATACAATTTTTCTTTGTTCAGGATAATGCATTTGATAAGCAACTGTAAGTGATAATAATGAAATAGTTTTACCAGTACCTGAAGGCATTTCCAAAATACAATTGCCTCCTACATCAAGAGTTTTCTTGATGTCACACATGTAAGCATATTGTTCGGGATATATTCTAGGATACGGGAATAGTACGGGTAAGTCGTCTATAAAGAATTTCATAGTGTAGCTACGTGTTGTGGTAAAGAGAAGATCTTTAACAAAAAAAAAAAAAGAAAACTGAAAAACTAAACCATATAAATAAAAATATATATATATACAAATTTTTGTCTATGCAAATTTCTCAAGTACTAACGCCTCTAGTTTAGGATAGATAATATCAGAAGTATCACCACTGACTTTATGTAATACTCCATGATTGTGATAAAACTTTTTAATTGGTTCTATTTCTTTATTATATTGATCCAATCTCTTTTGAAAAACTTCGGCAGTATCATCACTTCTTTTAGTTAAAGGTTCTCCAGTTATATCATCTTTGAAAGGAACTTTTGGAGGATTGTAATCTATATTATATACTCTTCCACTTGGTACATGAACCCATCTAGCTTCAATTCTTTCCAAGATAACTTTTTGATCAACATCTAATTCAACAACCAAATTAAGCGTACAATCATTTTGATCAAGAGAATGATCAAGAGCAATAGCTTGTTTGTAAGTTCTAGGGAATCCATCCAATAACCAACTAGCTTTAGAATCCAACCATTTTTGTCGTTCCAATTGACTAATAACTAGTCCAACCATAATTGGATCAGGAACTAATACTCCTCGTTTAATATATTCCGAGGCTTCCTTTCCAATTCTCGTATTTGCTGCTATTTGACTACGCAAGACATCACCCGTGGATAAAGATTGAACATTGGGGAAACGTTTAAGTAATCTAGTTGTTTGAGTTCCTTTACCTGAACCAGGAGCTCCTAAAAGTAAGATCCTCAAGGGACGTACAAGAGAGGACATTTGGAATAAAAAGTTGGGGTTAAATGATCGACAATATTTTTTTTTTTTTTGGCTTTGTTTTTTTTTATTCTACCGCCTCGTTTTTTGTTTTATACCATTTTAGGAATAATGTGAGATTATATTACATACTATACAAAATCTAATCTTCATCTTCATCTGATTCAATAATTCTTCTCTTTTTCCTAGTTTTACTTTCTTCATCGGAATCATGGGAATTTTCTCTATATTTAGCTGCACCTTCTTCTTTCAACTTGCGTAATCTTTCTGCTCCCTTTTCAAATTCTTCTTCTTCCGCTTCTTCCTCTTCCTCTTCTTCTTCCTCATCATCATACCCACCTTCTTCTTCCTCATCATTGGCAACAAAATCATCTTCTTCATATTCATCTTCTCCATATGTTCTAGCATATCTTTCATACGCTGAAGGACGTTCGTTTGTTCGTAAACTAGGCGAATTACTTCTTTCCATTCTTTCTTCTTGTAATCTTCTCTTAGATTCCAATTGTCGTTTCATTTTCAATGTCTTTCGTTCATATTCATCAGCCAATCTTTGTTTCTTTAAAGGATCATCGTCAGTAATCGTTCCCAAGATTTTGGCCTTTTTCTGAATATTTTTAACTGCCTGAGTTAATTTTCTATGAGTTGAAGTACTAGTTGATGCTGGTAATAAATTTATAGTTTTAGTTATTATAGAATCATTTTGTAAAATTTCTAAATTATCATGACTTTTGACAAGATAATTATCAAAAATTGGTAATTGTTTTATATCAAAGAATTCTTGACCAATTTTTAACGATAATGAACCATCATCCCATTCAATAAAATGAGCATTGGATTGTTTAATAATTTCATCATTTAAATTAGAATATCTCCATCTAATAGTATTTTCGTTAGTTAATTTCTCCAGTACTAAATCATTATGTTTTTGTTTCTCAGTTAAATCAGTCTTTTGACGTAATTCAGCATTTTCATTGATTCTGGCTTTAAATTCATTGGGATCAAAAGGGTGAGCTTCAACATTGAGGAAAACAGGCATTTTTAACATAAAAGTGTCTTTTTCTGGAACATGGGCAATTGCATGACGTGGTAAAGAAATGTCAACAACTTGATTGCTGGTTTCGGAATAATCTTCAGCTTCCTCGTTGTCATCGTTGTCATCGTTGTCATCGTTGTCGTCGTTGTCGTCGCCATCAGCTTCCTCTATTTGTTTCCTAGAGCTTCTATTCACTTGTTCTTCTTCTTCCTCATCATCATCCCCAAATAAATCGTCTACTTCTTCTTGCAATTCTTCCCCGTTGATTCGTTCTTCGTCTGACATGTCTATAAAACTTGTTCTAGTTTGTTTTCAAAACATCGACAAGTTTTTTTTTTTTCGTTTTAATTCCAGTGCGGATTTTTTCAATTCTTCTACAAAAACTTAGAGTAACCATCAATTCTATAAACCTTATACATATACATCAGAAATAATAATAAATAACATATTCAACATTACAAAGAGTCAACAAATAATCATGCAGCATTTGCATTGGATATCCTGGTATCAGCAGGTGAAACAACAATTGGTGGTGCTAAATTCTCACTATGTTTCAAAGAACTAATTGACTCACTATGATTATGTAATTGTTGAAAATGTAATTCATCCAAATCTGATCCAATATCATTTGCATCAGATAAATCATAATCTTCATCCACATCTGATTCAAAAGCTATAGATGTGGTAACATTATGTTGATATCCTAGTATATTAGTTTCTTCTGATTTTGTTTCTTTGGTGATTACTACTGCTGGACTATTTACACTCTCAGAAGAGGTAATTTCGGTAATTTGTTCCTTGGCAGTATCTTCAGTAACTAAAATATCTTCATCCTCTTTTTTGGTATTTCCATATTGTGGTAACAATCTATAAGCATATTGAATCAAAAATTCAACTACTAATTGTGATAATGCATATTCAACTGGGTCTAAATCATGATTAGGATGGGATAATATAGAAGGTTGGAATATTGCTGCTAAATTTCTTGAACTCATTAAATTTTCTTGAGAATGATGTTGAACCATCGCCAATAAATCCAATATATAAAATAATAATTGTTTAGATGCAACAGGTAAATGATTTACTAATTCCTTATATTCATCAATAGCAGCATAAACATCGGCAGCTAATTTTCTATAAGTTTTCGATTTCTTTTTAGGTTTTTCAAGGTTATTTTCATCATCACTCAGTTGAGGTTGTTTTTCAGTTGAATAAACGGGATTAATTGAAGTACTTTCTGAATCCTTGAAATTCCCGGAATCAGAACTATTCAACCTTCCAATATTAGCTTCAGTTAAAGGTTGTGATAAATCTACTACTTCACTAGTACTACTTTCAAAATTAGATGAAGTCAATATTGACTTTGAAGGATTTTCCGCTTTATACTTCATGAAATTTATAATACGTTGTCGTGATCTTAAAGGATCTCGAAACGATTCATACATTTCCAAAGGAATTAAAGGCTCGGGCAATGCATTTAAATATCTTCTTAATATAGAAGCAGCATCATGAACAGTATAACCATCCCAATTTAAATTTTTTCCATACAACGGAGGAGTATTAAATATCACTTGTAATTCCTTTAACCTTTTAGAAGAACCACCAACTCTAAATATACCTTCTACAGCAAGTCCATTATTCTTTAGGAATACCCCACATTTTGCCACAACAATAGGAATTCGTCCATATTTTAATCCTTGTGATTCATCTTCTGTTTGTAAAGATATATTCGAACAAGCTTCATCAAGAGCTTGTTGTAAGGGAACACCAAAATATTTGGAATTTTCATCAACCAAAGAATTATGTTGTAAAAATGAATCTCGATGTTGACGTAAACTATTTTCCGATTGATTAAGTGAGTTGGACCTCACTCTATTTATATTATTATTTGATCTCGATTTATGATTGAGTAATGGACGAAGTAAATCAGATGCTTGTTGAGCAGTTGTAGGTGAAGATCCAAAATTGGGTATACTCCCAGATTGTTGAGAAGATGTTTGATTCTGATAATTTGCTGACTGTGGAGTTGAATGCTGAATTGTTATACCTTTTGTAGGAGATTTAGAAATTGACTCATCACTACTAATTTCATTAAGGGATTCGTTTGAAACGAAATGTCCTCGCTTTAAACCTTTCGCCCAACCAAAAAGTGAATTTCTAGATGTTGGAGAAGTGGAATGACTCATATCTAGTGGTGTTTGGTATGTATTGTGTCTATTTAATTAAGTTGATCAAAAAAAGTGGAGTCGTGTCGTAATTATGTAACTCTATTTCAAGTTTCGTATTGAAAAATCTGGCAACTTTTGGTTTGTCAATAGCTATGCCAAAGTATTATCTATAATTCACGATAACACTAAACCAACTTGAAATTTCTAACAAATCTCTGTTTACCACTTTTGTTAAAAGAAAAGAATAAGTAAAAAAAAAAAAGGAAAATGGCAACCACAAAAAAAAAACCTTCAATTCGAAACCGGTGAGCCTTTAAAAAAAAGAATTGATTGATTTAAAATGGGTGTAAAAAAATACTTAGAAAAAAAAAAACTCCTAATGGAGTAAAAATACCTTAATCTATAAAATGCATGATCATGCCCGTTAACTGGTGACAATATTCCTCCTGTATTTTTTTTTTTTAATACTAGTGCAGATTGTTGAATATTCCCCTCCAACACTAGCTAACAACAACAAAATTCCCCACTTACAATATGTTAAACTTCTAAATTAACACAGAAGTGGTAAAAAGAATATCAAAGTATACTTCGTCTGTCCAAGGCGCTCTAGAAAATCAACGACACCACCTTTTTGTTCGTGATAAAACAAAGAGTTTTTCTTTTTTTTTTTTTTTTTTGGTTTCTAAAAAAAATATTATTTTTTTTTGTGTAGTTCTATATATAGAAGTATCTGGATTTAAAAATGACTTGATGTAGTGAGTAACAAAATTACCGCCACAATCCAACAAAAACCTTTTTAATTCCATCCGGGGTTAACAGATTATCATAAATACTCGTCTAAATATCGTGGCGCATACCGTGCCAATCGTTGCTAATTAGTGTTAGGACACGACCAAAGATAATTAAAGATGAAATGGAAGTTTTATTATTCTATGTGTTTTTATGTAGGCGCTCCGTTTTAAGCCACTGTTTATTTTTTTATGTAATTTCTTGGTATCGCTTAACCATTTGAATTCGGAATTTATGGGGTTTTGCATGATGTCAAATTAGTTGATGGGATTCCCTAAAAAATTTGGTCTTTTTGTTTCTGCGACCTCTATAAGTAATGATCTAATTTAGCTAGAAAATTATCTATAAGGCGTGGGGTGTGTGTGTGTGAATGTGTAAACGAAAGCTGTCTTTTTATTATTATTTTCAAGGTGGTATTTGTAATTTCATCAAGGGATGTGATGAGTAAGTGTGAACTTGGAAAGGATCTCACCACTGAATGGTCAATCCATTTCTTTGATATTCACATGTTTGATTTTCAAAGTTTGACGATGTGTGCGTTGATTTGTGTATTGCGTTTTCTTCATTTAGAAGAATTTTTCTAGATTTCTGCATAAATATGCCAAATATTTAGCATATGATTTAAAGATTGACTTCCATTATGAATACACCATGCAAGTGTATGTTTTATCTACAAAAAAGGGACTTGTTCCATAATCTCCCAAAAAAGTATTTGCAGATAGATGCAAATTCACCACCATATAATGGAAGAACCTTTTACATGATCTAGACCACATGGTCGTGTACCAACCCCCAACACAAAAGTGGAAGCGCAAAAAAAAAAAGACCCAATTTCTTTGTTCTAGATCGTTCAAAAACGCGTTCATTCTTTCCAAGTGAAATTTAGACTAAACTTAATTTTATATTTTAAACTTTTTTAGGAAAACAAATGACCTATTTGGTGATCAAACATGTGGTTTGTATTAAGAAAACTACATAAAAATATATGTCATACAGAGTATGTAAGTAAAAACAAAAAACCCTAGTTTCAACCATCTTAAACAATAGTAGCAAATGTAACAAACATAAAGACTCCAATGATAGCAGTAAATCCAACATGATTACCACTGGCACTACCAGGAAGAACTGAAGGTTCTGCAGCAACTGGAGTATTAGTTGAGTGTTGGAGTGTTTGCAGACCAACTGGAACATTTGTTGGATGTTCGACTGGTTGCGAAGCCCCAGGAGCATTAGTTAAATGTTCAAGTGTTTGCAGGGCAACGGATTTAATGGAAGACAATGAGGATTTAGCAGCTTCGCAACTAGTAACAATAACCGTCCTCTTTGCTTCTGAAGCACTTGATTCTACTGATTCAAGTGATTTAATCTCTTCTTCACAAGAACTAATGATTGAAGTAATACATGGTATATTTGTGTGACAATCTTCAATCACCTTGGTAATAGTCTTTAAAATAGTTTCTGTAGAAGTGGAATTCCAATCTCCTCCAGTTGATTTTGTAACTGTCTTTGATCTTGTTTCTCCGTCAGTTTCTTCTTCACTCTTGGCATCACTAGAAGGAACTTCAGTTGGATCTTCACTACCAGTAGTTTGGGTTCCCGGATCAGTGGTTTCAGCAGGATCAGAAGTTTCAACTGCAGGAGTAGTTTCAACGGGATCAGTAGTTTCAACGGGATCAATAGTCTCAACAGGATCAGTAGTCTCAACAGGATCAGTAGTCTCGACAGGATCAGTCTCAACAGGATCAGTAGTCTCAACAGGATCAGTAGTTTCTACATCTGGTTCTTCAGTAGCAGCTGAATCTAATCTTTCAACAACAGAGGAAGGAATCATCCAATATGGTTCCCAAACACCAGCAGAAGAACAGATAGAGTAAGCTAACGAAGTAGCAGTCACAACTTCTTGACCCTTGCAACCATCAGCAATACAGTTACCAATAGGACCAGCAAATTGCGGCATAACACACAAACAACCAGTATCCCAGTATGGACATGGAGTGTTTCCAGTGTTTTGATGTAAACATGGCTTAGCACATTCTGGCATCTTGTCATAAATCCTATCAGCAAAACCGTTAATACTAGCAGTCTTGGCGACAGAAGGATATTGAGTGTAAGGGTTTTCAGTTTCAGGAGCTTCAGGAGGATCAGTGATCAAAGGATCAGTGGTTGCAGCAGGATCGGTAGTTTCAGCAGGATCAGTAGTTTCAGCAGGATCAGTGGTTTCAGCAGGGGTGGTTTCTTCAACAATATCAGTAGTTTCAACTGCAGGAGTAGTTTCAACTGCAGGAGTAGTTTCAACGGGATCAGTAGTTTCAACTGCAGGAGTAGTTTCAACTGCAGGAGTAGTTTCAACTTCTGGCTCTTCTGAGGCAGCAGAATTTAAACGTTCAATAACCGAAGCTGGAGGGAACCAGTAGGTTTCCCAGACCCCAGCAGAAGAACAAATCGAGTAAGCTAATGAAGTAGCAGTTACAACTTCTTGACCCTTACAGCCATCAGCAATACAGTTACCAATAGGACCAGCAAATTGCGGCATAACACACAAACAACCGGTATCCCAGTATGGACATGGAGTGTTTCCAGTGTTTTGATGTAAACATGGCTTAGCACATTCTGGCATCTTGTCATAAATCCTATCAGCAAAACCGTTAATACTAGCAGTCTTGGCGACAGAAGGATATTGAGTGTAAGGGTTTTCAGTTTCAGCGGCATCGGGCGCTTCAGTGATATCTGCTCCTTGAACTCTGTAGGCAAATGCAATTGATAATAAAACTAGAAAATTCAATTTCATATTGTTACTGGTGTGACAAAAATTTCCAATCAAAACTTTCAAGAGCAAGTTGCAAATATCTCCATTTTATAACGAATAGAATTTGGGTGAAATTGCCATGTCCTTGGTGTACAGCGGGAAAACAAACCAATCACAAATCTTCGGCACATGAAAACCAACTTCGTATTCGGGGTTCATGATATCTTGCTGGATTTCATGCACACAAACTAATGTTCTGATATTTGGGTCATTGTTTAAATTGGTTTGTGCATTGTCACAAAAGTTAAAATCGGCGATTTCTTCAGCTGCAAACGTTGAAATGCGCCAAGATGCAAAATCATCAAATATGATCAGACCCTGTTGAAAGCTCATAACCCTGGTAACTTGGAAATAATCTTGATATAATCAACATCACAACTAGGTAAAACCAACCTAGAAAGCAACATTTTACCAGAACAAACTTCGCAATACAGTTTGATGAATCGGATTTAGTTTATCATCACAAAATGCACAATGCGTTATTGTTTAATGCATTGTTTGTCCAAAATGGGACACTTTGTTAAGTTACGGCACAGCATTGGAGTTTACGAATGTAAACCTGCTCATTTTTAAATCTGACTAACTTGCCATGTTATTGAATTAGCACCAAGTCTGAGGGAGTCGATTTGCTCTAGTCTCCTTCTACCTGCCACACAGTAAAAAATCCATCAAAAGTATAATGATCTTCTCACCAATGAAAGTAGTCACAAAACTATTGCCAAGCATATGCTGTACAGAAAGAATTCCGGAATTGAATTGTGCCAATATGTCTCATGTGTAAGATAATGCCAAGAAAACTTCACAAGAGACTTTTTTTCGCGAGTCGTATCGCAGATATCGGGTACGACAAAGAAAAAAAGATTCACAGGAGCCAAGAACCAGTGAAAGTTGGTGATTGGCTGTAGCAAGAACTAGTATGTTTTGTTGTAATTATTAAGAAAAACTAGAGATAGTGCCACTCATGTTGAATTCCAGTTCTCGCTCTTACTTAACACTGTCAGACTGTGTACAGAAAAAAACACCTTGACATTTTGGCGAGAAAAAGAAAAAAACCACGGAAAAGATCAATCAGATAATTTTGATGCCAAGAGAAAATTAAAGTTATACCTTTTATTATTTTTCCTGGCATGGGTTCAAATCCACTAATACTAGCCAATCAGACCACTTGAACATACACATTGAATTATGAACTATTCGTTTTATTAATTTCCTATTTGCTAAGTATTTTCCGATTCGGGCTTCCAACAGAATGCTTATTGTATGTATATCGCTTAATTCTCCTTCTTTCTTATCCCTAGCATAAAGATTCTTCACTTTTCCTTTAAATTTATATAATTGACAAACCGTTATTTGCTGAAACTGATCTTTTGTTTGAATTATACCATAAATCTACCCATCATGGTTTCTTCAATCCCATTTGATCAACAGTACTTTGTTGAGACTGACCGAAACAGAGAATATCAATGGATGACTTTTCTATTCAATTCATCACTCTTTATAGCCCATGGATTACTCTTTTTTTGGTTACCAAGGTACCTCAGGTATAAGAGAGATATAACAACAGTAAAGTACAAGCCGTTCTTTGTATTTGTCGACTATTGGGAAATGTTGAATAAATGTTTTTATTTTAGAATCCCCTTCACCAAAAAGAACTTTTATTATAAACCAAGCATGCTTTTTTTATTTGCTGTATTCATTACAGTTAATTATAGGTTTAGTGTTATGGAAACAGCAGATATCGATTATTTACCACAATATTATGTCATTCTGAAACGACTTGCAAGAGTTGCCATGGGGAATATGCCAGCAGTTTATCTTTTAGTAACCAAGAATGACTTAGTTACTGCTTTAACTGGGATGTCATATGATCGATGCGTGTTTTTTCATTTTTGGTTCTCCAGATTAATTTATGCCATGATTCTTATTCATATTATCATGGGTACCCTTTATTGGAAAAGTGTTGGTTTCATCAAGATGTTGGAGATTCCTCCTCAGATATTTGGTTGGATTGCATTTTCCTGTTTCACCATGTTATTGTTTGCCAATATTAAAATTATCAGACAATTTGCTTTTGATCTATTTATGGTGAAACACAGAATTTATTCATTTATCTTCTTGTTGATGGCATTTTTCCATAACGGGGGAAACAAAGCTATGGTTATTCTTGCTGTTCATCTACTTGTTCTTGATAGGATTGTTGGAAGAGTGTTTGGGATTGTTCATCGAGTCAAGTCTCCCACTAAAGGTTGGTCTGAATTTGAAATACTTGATGAAGATACTCTTAAGGTATCAGTTCCCATGAAGATATCCATGATGAACACAAATACATGGTATAGTTTATTGATTCCAAAGTATGGAACATGGAAAGCAGGACTGCATGTTTATTTAAATGTGGGGAAAATTAGTCTTTTCCAATATCATCCATTTACTTTAGTTAGTTTGGTGGAGTCAGGAAAAATGGTAATGATAATTAAAGTAAAGAATGGGTTCACCAAGAAATTATTTGAAAGAGTTCAGAAAATTAGAGATGAACAGTTGGAGAAAGAACAAAAGGATAAAGAATTGGAAGATCAAAGCTTATCAATTACGTCTAATGAATCTCCAGTTGAATCAGAACCTGTTCCTGACTATAAAAGAGTAACTGACCCTAATATAGTAAAGATGAAAGCAGGAATAAATGGCCCATTCTTTCCCAAGCTTCAACCTTTGATAACGTTTGACTCAGTTGCCTTTTTTGCCATCGGTGTTGGAGCTTCTTTTATATTCCCAATTTGTATTGAATTATTGGAAGATATAGAAAGTAGGGAGCTTGAAAATGACTACTTTGGTAGACCTCCAAGACCCACGATATCAATTTATTGGTCGATTAGGAAGCTGGATAATGCATCTTGGTATACAGATTCCCTTCAAAGACTTTCCAAATTTATAAACTCTAGGAACTTACTGATGGAAGTGTATATAACCAGAGAAACTCCAAGTCCTCAGGAAGGTCCATCAATGATACTTGGCCCAAAGAAGGATAGTATTGAAACACTGATTTCCAAAACTGACAGTGATTTCTCCTCTCCAAATCTGTTGATAGAGAAATTATACGGGTCAAGAATGGATGTACAAGATTTGGTCCAACGCCAAGCTGCTACCTTAAACTTTCCTGAAGAAAAAAGTTATCGATCTTTTGCCGTTGTAAGTTGTGGTTCTCAAGATTTTGGCAAGTCTGTCGAAATAGGATGTCAGAAATTACGAGGAAAAAAGGAAGCCCCAAATATTTATTTCTATAATGAATCGTTTTAGTTATAACAAGAATTGTTTAGCTTTTATAGTTTCTTAGTGCCTATTTATGTAATTGTATATAAATGAACAATATCTCCAAAGTTATTACATCTTCACTTCTACATTAACAAATGTACATGATTACAATTTTAATACTTATTTGGCAATTGTTGGCTGTTTCAGCCAGAGAACCATTTGCTATGCTTGGAACTACCCAACTTCTGTTACCAAAGTTGGATTATGGTTTTGATGCATTGGAACCATACATCTCTGGTGAAATTATGAGAATTCATTACCTCAAACATAACCAAGCTTATGTTGATGGGTATAATACTGCAATGAAAGCACTAGCTGAAGCAAAGACTTCAGGTGATACCAAAGAAATAGTTACACTCCAACAAAATATCAAATTCAACGGTGGTGGTTACATCAATCATGCTTTATTTTGGAAAAGTTTATCGCCTGTTGCTACTGGTGGTGGAAAGAAACCAAGTGGTAAATCTCCGTTGGGGAAGCAAATTATCCAACAATATGGATCAGTTGATGAATTGATTGAACTTGCCACACAGAGATTAACAGGAATTCAAGGTTCAGGGTGGGCTTGGATTGTTAAAGATACTCTGAATGGTGGGAAATTGGATGTAATTACCACTGCTAATCAAGATATCGTACTTCCACCTTTGGTGCCCTTGCTTGGTATTGATGCTTGGGAGCATGCTTATTATTTACAATACCAAAATGTTAAACTTGATTATTTTGAAGCTATTTGGAATGTTATTAACTGGAAAGAAGCTGAAATTAGATTTAAATCTGCTTAATAAATACACCTTTCTCCTCTCTACAAAATTATTAAATGTATCAATTTATTCGAAAACACTAGAAAAATAAATTAATTAAAAACTGATAAACCTAGAATTGAAAAACGCAATCATTTAGAATTGTCTAAACAGATGTTTCAAGTTGAGATTCTTCAACTTTGGCAACGGAAACCTTGTCAGTATCTCTGAAAGCATGTTCACTTGGAATAAAGTTTGGTGAATGCCAAGCCTTTTCAACCTTCATGTACATTTCATCAATTTGTTCCAATGATAATCCCTTGGTTTCGTAAACAAAGAAGTAAACAAACAAGAAACCAATGACATTACATCCACCCCAGATAAAGAAAACTTTGGATCCTAAGTTGGCATTACCTGGACCAGAGTCAACCATGTATGGAGTAGCGTAACCAATGACGAAGTTCCATAACCAGTTAGAAGCAGTACAAAGAGCAACTGACTTTTGTCTGACATTAAGTGAATAAGATTCAGCAACAACAGCCCAACAAAGAGGACCCCAAGTGGCAGCGAAACCAGCAATGAAAATACAACAGAATGCAACCAAACATTGATTGGCGGCCTTGGAATCAGTAGCAACACCAATAGCGGCAACAAGTAATTGAGAAATAGACATAACAACGGAACCAGATAATAACAACTTTCTTCTACCAATCATTTCAATCAAAGCAATACCTGGGAAAGTCATACCAACATTGACAATGTTAGTGGCCAATTGGATAGTGAAAGCATTTGAAATACCAGAACTCTTGAAGAAAGTAGTACCGTAGTAGAAAATAAAGTTAATACCAGTTAATTGTTGTAAAGCTTGAAGAGCAACACCCATGAATAATCTTCTGTGTTGTTTGTTGACATTCTTGAAAACTTGACCCCATGAAGTATTACCGAATTGACTTTCAAACTCAAAGTTAGCCTTGATGTCTTCATATTCTTCAACTAAATCTGGGTGATCAATTGGTAACTTTCTTAATCTTCTTAAGGAATCCTTAGCTTCATCTTCTTTAGCCTTGGAAACCCAGAATCTTGGAGTTTCAGGGAGAACAAACATACCAGCACTTAAAATCAAAGCCCAAGCAAATTGAAGAGCAATGGGAATTCTATAAGATCCTGAGTCATTTCTACCTTCAGTGGCCTTGTTGACAACAGCAGCCATAAATAAACCAATAGTAATGGCCAATTGATAAGAAGAAACAATAGCACCTCTAATCCATCTTGGGGTAGTTTCAGCAATATATAATGGAATAACAGCCGAAATTAAACCAACACCTAAACCAGCAATTGCTCTACCAGCGATTAAAAGTGGATTGGATGTAGCGATGGTTTGTAAAAGAACCCCTAAGTTGAAAACAATCATGGTAGAAATGATTAAAGTCCATCTACGACCAATTCTGTCCGAGAATAAAGGTGCAGATAAAGCACCACAGAAAGTACCTGCTGATAAAATTGAAACAATTAATGATTTTTCACTAGCACTGAAATCAGGATTAGCACTCATAGTAGCAGCTGCTGGGAAAAGTTGTTTAACATAGTCCATAGCCAAGATACCGGAAATCGTACCAGTGTCATAACCGAAAAGGAAACCACCAAAGGCGGCAAATAAACCAACTAAGATACCTCTAGTGGTTGAACCGGCTTTCTTTTCACCGAAATTGATAAATTTTTGTAAGAATTGATTGTCTTCTAAACCCATTTTAGAATTGTTGGAATGATGATGAAAAGAAAAAGAACCTGAATCAAGGGAACTTTCAAGGATATTTATACTTCGTTGGCATATAATTTATGAAACATTGTACGTGTTTATCCTGTGTCATGCCACCACGTAATATAGCACTAATGTAAATTATCACATTGCCAAGAAAGAATTTTTTCCGGAAGGTAACGGGTTATAAAACTTTATTCTGGGGTTATGAATTAACGAAATCGACTCCACATTGTTGAATTTCAGTTGGGGAACAAAGGGAATGTTAACTGAAGAACTAGCCATATCACCATACTGTCTTCTTTCTAGTGGATGCAAAAAGACAAAGATTTCCCTTGTCAACATAGCAAGCTCATCCGGTAAACTCTACATCAGCACACCGCATCCCCAGAGTCCCACAGTCCAAGAATTAATGTAATGCCATGGAAAAATTCAAGGTTACACATTTTGGGGTCTACATTTTATTTTTGTTGGTTCTTTAAGCAGTGGTGCATTTGTGGTTAAAAACCCCTCTTAATTTCTCCGGTTTTTTTCCGAAATCAGAAAATTTAAAGTTTGCGGGTGAAATTGAAGGGATTAAACATTCACTCTGAGTTGAAGCATGAACAGATTAGAAGAGCTTTCACTGAATGATGGAACTTATCACAACAACTTCGGAAAATGAATACTAAATGAGTATACTGGAGAACGGAGTAACTCGTGAAAGAACGAACGGCATTTGATGGTTATGAACTATTATTTTGTTTCTTTTGGAAATTTCTTGGCACTCTCCAGAATTTATCCGAACTTTAGTTTATGGTGGAGATATTCAATTTCAGATGATTTTCACATTTAAGTTTAAGTTATTCCGAATCTGGCGATTCCCCAAGGGTTTTGAATAGTTTATACATTGTTTAATTTTTACCGAAGTTGTACGACTTTAGTGTAAGTTGAGTTATTATTTTGAAAGACACTGTGGTGAGTATTGCATTCTAGATGTTCCCATCAAGTTGTATGATGTTTGAGATTTACCAATGAATTGTTTTAGACAGGCGAGATGATGCCAAGATAGTTATTCCGTGTTGTGCCGTGCATTATAATGTTTCTTTTTTTGCCGAAGTTCCGCATTGCCTTTGCCCAGATTTTTACTAGTCACATTTTTGTGATTTCTTTTGGTGGGTTGCCCCACTAAATACCACATTCTACAAATTATCAATTACATTCTATTAATACACATCTTATAAACTACCAACCAAAAGATTCAGTATGCAAGTAAACTTCTTCAACATGAGAATTATGAATATCATTATTGAAAATTAAAGATTGAAGTTTTGAAGTGGCAGAACTAACTTCCCTCTTCATAGAATCACTACCCGAGGAAATAATAATATTTCTTCTAGCTAATCTTAGATTTTGGATTAGTCTAGTAACTGATGGTCTTTTAAACTCTATGGTAAACTCTTTAGGAATTGAAAAGATCGAGGATTCAGATTCAGAATTACCAATGGAATTTTCTAATATAGCTGTATCAGTTTTTTCAGTGTCAAGTTCAATTTTCTTGTCAATTGTCTCCGGATCAGTAACGAAAATATGAATTTGAATATAACCACCAGCTAGCTTTTGACATTCCAATAACTCTTCTCTAATCCAATTGATATTTTCACTCTGTCTAACTATCCAAATAAATGATACACCTTTGGTGATTATTGGTTTGCCTCCACTTTGAGAAATATTTCTGGCTAAATATGTTAAGAAAGGTAACGTGGCAGTTACACCACTTCCAGAACTAATCAACACAACTCTATCGAAAGCTGTAGGCTCTCTAAATGTACCACCATATGGACCATCAATAAACACCTTCTTTTTACAAGTAATATGTTGATCTAATTCCAAGTAATGCTTCCTAGTTAATCCCTTTTGAGGAACTATTATAAATTTCATTTCACCAGAACCATCTTCCCTAGTCATGGAAGCAATTGAAAATGGATGATTATCAAGGATTCTTGCGCCAACAAATCGAAGAAAGAAATGTTGACCTGGACCCCATGTATATCCTTTTACATTTTTCACAGTTACTTGATAAACATTGGCCCCCAACTTATGCAAGGTAGCTTCTCTTGATCTTAAAAACATCGATGTTGGTTTAAATGCTGTTTTCATCAACATACGATACAAGATTTGGGTAGCCCAAAATGCAAGGGCACCCCACATATAATTGTCGGCACCAAGCGATTCATTAATATGCCAAATCAAAGTTCCAAAATAAGCAATACCAAAAAGCCAATGTGAATGTAAAAAGAACTCATATACATGTTTTCTAACCCATGCTTTAGAAAGTATACATAATAATCCTAGGAATATAGTTGCTGGAATACCACTATAATATGCAAATTCAGTTTTGAAATTAGTGTACAAGTTACGGGCACCACCTTCTCTGAGGTCTTGATTTAAAAAGGGGATGATATGAATAAGTGACAATACAAATGCCGTCACTCCAACATATTGATGATATACATTTAACTTTTCATAACTAATACCAGTCAACAAGGTAATTGCGTTGGATTTTCCTGCCAACACATAAATGAACGGTGTTAAAGCTGTTGCCATAAGTCCTGCTCTTACAGCTAAAGGTGGAGAACCAAACCCACGACATCCACGATACCAAAAATGTGGTACTAAACAATAACAAAGCAAATACAATGAGGATAAAAACATAAATAATGAAGCTCCAATTGAATTTGGCAAAGATGTAAAATATTGAAGGTTTGATGGAACTTGTTTATATCCAACAAAACGACAATATGAAAGAAGTACATCAACAGTTGATGTCAATGCGTTTGATTTATGTGTAGCTTTATATCTTGAATCCCTAATTCTATAATATAAATGTTTAATTGTAGCAACAAAGATAGTAGCAACACCAAAATAAACTGTATACTTAGCATATGCTGCTTGAGCAGCCCAACCAGCAGCTGCTTGCAGTTGTTTTTGATACATCATATAGTGAGGATCAGACATGTTAGCTAAACAGTCCAACCCTTCAAAGATTACATTTCGTTTTTCCATTGTGTGCAGTTCTTAGTTCAACTAGAAACATCAAGGGATTTTGTTGATAATTTATAATCCCAGGATGTTTCTCAAATAAGAACCCTGTCAATTGTCATTATTGTGTCAAAAAAAAAATCTGAGCAAATTTTCTTGGCTGAATCTGGTTATGGAAAATTTGCTCATAAAATTTAAGATTTTCTAGATAACATAGAGTACCAATATTCGAAGCATATTAATTCGATTCTATACTATATATCTAACAATTTATAATCAGTTTATGTAATAAATAAGATATTGACAAGGCAATACAAAAAACAGAAACGAGTCAAACCTTAAATCAAGGTAACAACTGACAGATCTTGACAGGATGATCTTGTCCTGCCTGATTCGTAACGAATAAATTGCGCATATTATTTTCTTTCGTAAGTTCTCTAATTTGAGCAAATTAACTACAATAGGGATCAGTTAACCCTACTGTCCAATTATATGAACCCAAAACCAAAATAATCATGGCAAAACTAACCATTATAGACAGGACTCCGTATTGGTATCCATAGACAGTTTTCAATCCAAATAATTCCACAACAAATGTACTGACAGTGGTAAGTCCACCACAAAACCCATCGTCCAATCCATTCAATACATGGCAACCGATTATACTGTTGTTTATTCTTCCAGTGGCGCCTAATCTACCTCTTCCAATTAAAGTAAACATCCCCAATAAGAGACTCCCACCAACATTGGCACTAAATGTCCCCAAGGGGAAATTTTGCACTTTGGCATTTAAATATTTCGATAAATAAAATCGTAATACCGCACCAAAGGGAGCAAAAAACATGGAAAATGTCCAACTTCTCCATGCGCCATCATGCTTAGTGCCAATTAAAACACAAGTTATAATAATTAAAACTACTGCCATAGTAATTGAAGAAAATTCAATCATTTTATATTGACGTTTATTTATTGGTTTCATATAATTATCAATCACGGCCAGGGATTGTTTCCCAATATGGAATCCCATAATTGACAATCCAAATTGAGCCAATATCACACCAAGAAATTGCATAATACCATATGCTCCATTAGGGTAATTATAACTGACACCAATTTCTGTATCGGCAGCTTTATTAAATGCTTCTAATATAACCGAACTGAAAGAAGAAACTGTTCCACAAAACCCAGTTGTCACACCTGTATATAAGGGGATGGCTCCCTTGTGAGGGTAAATATCTGCATGTTCATCAACAAGTACACTCCAAAGTTCTTCACCATCAACAAATATCCCCATAACTATACATGCAGTAAAATTAGCCCAAACCACACCAGACAAATAAGATCCTGTGTATGTTGTCAAATTAGTTAATCCTTTTCTAACTAATACTCCCCAAATAGCTCCATGAACAATATTTAATATTATAGTATGATACTTTTTCGTTTTAACAGCAAAAGTTGTTTCTCTAAATTCAGTGAACTTGGTATTAAACCCTTCAGGTAAGGCATGAGAAACATTCTCTGCGGCAACTTCGGTGAATTCTTCTTCAACCGTTCTTCTTCGTTGTAGTCTGTCACCTTCAATACTTGAACGACGACGAAGCATACTCCCACCACTTAGTGAGACACGTCGTTCTATATCACTTGAAATAGATCCTTCTGGAGTAGGAATAGTCATGTATAACAACGGTGAGTAGCATAAACAATTTTTTTTTCTTTCTGTTTTATTAAGCCCTCTTCTTTTATTAATCCCTCACTTTTGTCGTAATTCTTGTCATTCAAATCGTAAACGACAAAAGAAGCTTGGCAGGACACTGGTTTGTAACAAGACACGACCTTTTTTTTTGTGGTCCTAATAATTATCTTGTAATTAGAGCACGAGGCCTTATACCAAGTTTCGACCATATCAAAACAAAACACAATAAGAAAAAAATTCTTTTTCTCTTTTTCTCTTTTCTCTTTCCTTTTTCCTTATTATACCCCTAGACTTTTATGCAGTGGTTAACTATAATATGGATCTTGCTTATGCTGGTCATGGCAATGTCAAAGGCTACACTAGCATTTGAATCAATACGCCACCACCCCGCAGACCAATCCGGGTCACCTAGTGCTGGTACTAGTACAACAACAGGACCTCCTGCCCCTACACCTTCCACCCTTGTTGGTATACTATCTTCACAACCACAATATTCCTATTTCTTACGACATCTTCAAAGACAAGGAATGATTCCTGTATTGAATTCGCTTCAAAATGTCTCATTATTGGCTCCTGTCAATCTGGCATTTGTTGATCTGAAACAATATAATCTTGGTAATCATGAACTTTTAAAATATATTGTTAGTCCTAAATTTAGAGTGGGACATCTTGGAAAGAAACAAATTTTGTTTAATACCTTGTATGAACCTGAAGAAGGTACTGGTAATTATTATCCTATTAGTGTTACTCCTGATTTTGAAACTTTTGAATATGTTGTTGATAATACTGCGTATATTATTGATCCTGATGTATATGCGAAACACCAATATTCTTTTGTATTGGGTATAGATCATTTACTTCCTGTGAAACCTACTTTGTGTGAAGTTTTAATGGGAGAATATGATGTACTGGATTTACCTTTGGATCGTATGTCATTTATAAGACATTTGTTTCAACTGTTGTTTGTTGAGGAGGATGAAGATGACGACGACTTGTTTCTGATATTCAAACGTAAAAAGAAAAAGAGCAAACGAGCTAGTAGAAAGAAAAAGAAAAAGGGCAAAAAGAAAAAGGATGTTCCTAAGGAACCAAAGATTCCTGAATCTTGTGAAGAATTTCTTCAAGGATTTGAAACAATTATGATACCCACAGATAACTATGTTGAACAGTCATTGACCGAACTTCAAATTCGTTATTATCTCGCAAATTACCATTCTTTAACAACGACCAACTTTACCACAACTGAAGAAGCAATAATTGAAATAAAACGTGATATAATTTCCCTTTTAAGCAATTTAATGGTCCCTGGGTTAATTGCCGGAGTTAATGGAACTGATGTACAAATAAAAACCAAATCAGGGATTAAATTGGAAATTGATTTGAATAAAGAAGGTGATGGAGTCATTTTAAATAGTCGTGCAAGAAGTAATCACACCAAAGTATTGTCTGATGGAGTTTTACATATATTTGATACACAAAGATATCCATTATTTCAAAGTTTAAACTCTCCTACAGTGGAAATGATTCCTCGAAAATCACTTTATGCCTTGCATTTTTCTAATTTTGTTAAGGAGTTAGATTTTAGATCTTTAGATGAGTTGGTTGATGGAAGTATAGCTGACCAAACGTTATTTGTCGATATGGCTCTGCGTGATGATAGTGCTGATGAAGATGCTTCTATTCTAAGTACATTGGCATTCAGTTCAAAACAACAATTGTTGTACCAATTTGCTTCACTGCCCATATACCTTGAAGATAATACTTATACCATGTATGAAAGTCGTCTATGTTCAAAGAGGAAAGTTGGAGGTTGTTTCAAACTTAAATTATCGACATCTACAATCGATGGTGTTAGAGAAACCACAATCAATGATGAAGTTAAAATCGTAAGTGGACCTTTAGATATTGGTAATGGAACAGTCTTGTATTTGGCTCAAGGTGAAATAGAACCTCCTGTTTCTTTGAGACATGCATTGGGAGATTTAATCTCGGAAGGAATGATCCATAGACATTTACAACTGATTGAAATCGACAAGAAAAGTTGTCTTCGTACGTTAGACTATTTGAATGCATTTGATTTAAGTTCTTTGAACGATAACGGTGATGGTTATTCTGTTTTGTTACCCTGTGGTATTCCTCGGATGGGTACAGATAAAATCAAGACCACAGGACTTTGGAAAGAATTAGGTTTAGCTTTGAATTATCTTGAAGCAAACCCTGAGTTATTTAAAGAAGTTTTAGGAGGGATGATTTTTCAAGATGATATATATTCTGATTTTGGATTAAAGGGAAAGAAATCCATAGCTTTGCAAGATATGAATGGATACAATGTACAAATGAAACATCTTGAACGAGATCATGATGACAATAATATTATTAAGGTGAATAATACTGAGCTTTCTATACCTATAAATTCCGATATTCTTTTCAATCAAGGGGTTATACATGTGGTTGATCGACTTTTACTACCTGAAACATTTTCCATTCCCTTTCACGAGTTGATTAATTTAACCTTAGATTCCAACTATCCTCATCATTCATTTTTGGAGATTTTAAAAGTATTTCCTAAAATTAGAAAAGCCCTAGGTCTTGATGGTAACATGACTTCATCCTACTCATTATTGATACCTACTCCAGAAGCTATGAAGGACTTCAATATAACCACGTCATTCCATGACCTCTTAAGTTTTATTGAATTTCATCTTATTCCTAATGAAGAGGTCAGCAAATTATTAAATTGTATATCAGGATATTATCATGATAATATGACGGAAGAAATAATTCGAACAAACTTTTCCGATACAGGATTAACGTGTCGTCATAAGTCAAACAACAAGATTTTCTTGCAATTTCAAAAACTTGAAACATCAAATTCTACCATTCAGATTGAATCATATAACAAGAATCATGAAGTTCGACTTTTAACACATGGTTGTACTTCAATGTATAAGGGAGACAATGACACCAAGAATCTCGGGTGTGTCTTTCTTATCGACAAGCCTTTGAATTTAGAATGGCTCAATCCCCCAAAAGATGATGATAATTTCTTGCATATTCATCTTGGATTTATTAGTGTTGGTGTAGGGATTATTCTAGGGTTAATATTATTTGGGAGTATTTTAATTGGGTTTATATTTTGTCTTGGTAGAAGAAAACTGAATATGTTGGGACTGGAGAATCAACTTTTGATTCCTCGAGCTGATTCAGGATTTATGAGTGTTCTTACTGATGATGACGATTTCCATCCGTATGATCGAGGATATGAGACTGATGTTGATGTCTTGCGTACGGAAAATGAACAGTTGTTGCCTACATATGTAAAACGAAAGAAGATTAGAAGAAAAGATTATGGTGCAATTGAATTCCCAGGTCGAGGAAATTCCGGTCCCCCAATATTACAGAAAACTGAAAGTAGTCAAACTTTACCTAGGAATATTAACAATAGTGTAAAGTCTGCTTTAAATAGAGAAAGAGATTTACCAGGACTTAATCGGTATTAGCATATAGTTTTATTTATTACATGTTTTGCATTTTTCCGGGTAACCCCTGTGTGTAGTTTTTCTCTTTTTTTTCTGATGCTCCCCTTTGTTTATTTGGGTGAGTTTTTCAAATAAACGATTAAACTGTTAATAACAACAAAAGCTATGTCTGAACAAATACCAGTTGAGGAGCAGCAACTTCATCATGTACATCAAGAGCAACAACTGGCATTCCAAGATCAAGATCATCCTCAAGATATTCCATCACCTGATGGAAATGTAAGTTTTATAATAAACTCGGAACAAGGAGATGCAAATAGAGATAGAATTGAAGAAATGGAAAGAGAAGCAGCCAAGCTAAGGGAACTTCATTCTCAATTAAGTAATGATACTGCTATGAGTGGTATCACTCCCCAAACTGATGAAGAAAAAAGAGACATTGATGCTAGATCTATTTATATTGGTAATGTTGATTATGGAGCAACTCCATTAGAATTACAACAACATTTTTCAAGTTGTGGAGTGGTTAATAGAGTGACTATTTTGATGAATAAGCATACTGGTCAACCTAAGGGGTTTGCATATTTGGAATTTTCTGATGTAGATGGGGTAAATAAAGCAGTTGCTACCTTGGATGGGTCAATGTTTAGAGATCGTCAATTAAAAGTTAATGCTAAAAGAACTAATATTCCTGGAATTGGAATTAAACGAGGTGGTGCCTTTAGAGGCGGAAGAGGTGGTGGTAGGGGTTCATTCAGAGGTGGACCACGAGGAAGAGGTAGAGGTAGAGGTGCATTCAGAGGTGGTGCTAGATTTACTCCATATTAGAAGGAAAAAAGAATGGTCTTAGACAAACTATGCTTTCTTGGATTGTATTATTATGCAAGCTATATATATTTAATCTAGTGTAACAACTCTACTTCTTGGCATCATAACGTTGGTTGGCTTGTATAGTTAACTCTTTAACTTCAACCAATCCATCTTTATCTAATCCTTTAATCACCCCTTCAATATCGGATTTCTTCATTTTTTGTTGTAATTTATATTTACATTCAGTTTTGACAATTTCAATTTCAAGTCCGGTAATTGCCTTTTGCATTACTTTTAAATATCCTTCAGGAGCATCAGAGACTTTCCAAGAATCAACTTTTCCATCTTCTTGTTGATCTGTTAAATGAGTTATTTGATTTCGAACAAAATCAAAATCATCAACAATTCTTGATTTACCATATACATGAGCACTAGCAAAATCCCAAGTTGGAACATATTTATGAGTTTCTTGTTTTCCAGGATAGTAATTTGGTGTAATGTATGTATCTTGAGATTGGAAAATAACCAATACATTATCTGACTTGATTAATGTTGGAAGTTGATGATTGGCCTTGGCCATATGCGCAATTAAATACTTCTTTCCTGTTTCTTTATCTTGTTTAAGAAAGAATGGGATATGATTGGCAATTATAGTACCATCATCATGCGTAGTTACTACTGTTCCAAGTGGAAATTTCTTGATTAAATACTCTACTTGTTCCCAGTCTTCTTCAAGATATGCTTTAGGGATATACATCTTTACAGGTTTTTAGTGATTTGTTCTTTTTTTTTTGAGGGCTTATCATTTTATATACTACTGGCTTATCTATGTCTTACTCATCCAGAAAAATATACGATATTATTGGCGCATTTGCCTAATCAGGAATGTCGATCCTAGTTTCTAACTGACATATTATTTACACATTGTAGAACACTCAATAAGAAATCACCGCGTAGGTAGCGGCTATGGCTAATATACAAGACACAACAATTGCCAACCCCACTAAAAACTTTTCAAATCCCGTAATTTTCCCTTGACACAATTTAAGATAAAATGTACAAGGTAAAATTACACAAATAATAAAACAAATTGATGCTCCCAACATACCTATAATTTTATCAAATTCAGGAAATAAAATTGCTAATACAACAAACACAGCATTTACTCCAATTCTTATTAAAAACTTCCCTATCGAATTTAAACCTTGTCTAAATGAACTATTTGTAAAATTATCAACTCCAAGTAAAACATCCAATGTAGATATAATAGGTTTTGCATTTAATGGTGTTTTTGCCAAGGGGATTATACAAATCAATCCACTGATTAAAGGATAACACCATATTGGGTACCCCGAAGTTAGCAACAAAGTATTTGTAATTTCATTGCTACATTTATTACCAAACATTAAAAACCCCAAAACCCCCATTGAACAATCTGTAACCAAAGTAATGAAATATGTAAATCTCAAAGTTTTATTAAACTTGTAAGGATGTCTCATATCACTTTTAAGATTGGGGAAAATGGCATGTCCACCAAACGGTGCCATTAAAATCCCTATAGCCAATAAGAAATTGGCCATTGACTCAGGCCATAAATTAGTTGGCATAATTTGTAAAAGTGATCCGGGAGCTGTTGGTTTTAAAAATCCACAAATCATAACTAAAAGGGTTATAGAAATTGTCGATAATATACCAAACAAGGAAATTATTGATAATATAGGTAAGGGGACAAATGTAAATGGTGTTAAAACGAGAAAACTAATTAATTTGAATGTTGTTCTTGTCCATACTTGTTCATCTCCTAATAATGCGTATAAAGAATCACTGAATAATACAATCAATGAAACTCCTGCTCCTAGCAAGTCAACTGAAAATAGTAACGAAATTATTAATTTTGCTGTTGAACCATAAGCAGCATATCCTAAATCGGCATAAGTCATAATAGTAGGATCGGTATCCATTGCTCGAGACAATAAACATGCAGTCCAATATGTAGTTAACCCACAAAGAATTAAGATTGGAATCCCCAAGACCCAACCTGCCTTCATAATACCAACAGGTAATGCCAAGAGACCAACACCAATTAAAACATTTACAGAGTTGAAGATAGTTTGTGGAGCAGTAGATTGACCAGCCAACACTGTAACGATATTTCCTTCACTATCTTCGATTTTTTTTAATGTAACTTGGGAGACTGTCGTTGCTAATGAAATTGCTGATCTTATACTGGAAAATGACGGCGCATAAGGTCTTTTGCGTATAGGGATAGCGCCAACTGTGGCGTATTCCGACGATCTCCTTGACCGAGTTTCATGCAATGCACTCAAAATATCGTCATGATAAAATACATCAGTATCTAATTCATTTACATTATTTATAAACAATTGATTTTTATTTTGAAGATCGTGAATAACGGTACTTAATCGTTCTCCACGAGTTGAAGGAACCATAAGTTCAGGATCAAATGTTTCATCTGCAAGAGCTTCTTCTTGTTCGTCAGCTTCAGTAAAGAAGGATCTTTTCTTGTGGATATCATTGTCGATCTTGGAAGCAGCAAAGGATTGAGCTCTTGTGAAAGAACTAGCAAAATTATGTAATGAATTGGGACCTTTGAATGAACCAATAGGTGTATCCAAGAATGCTATAGAAGGTCGTCTAGATGGTAGTAAATAAGAGTTTTCATCTTGAGATCGACCTGGTGAAGCCATTTCTAGAATATGTCTCTTAATGTTCAAAGTAAAATCTAATAGGGTAAAAAAAAATAATTAAACAGAAAAACACGAGCGAAGGCGGGGGTGTACAAAACAAGTGGTGTTGAATAGATTTGGAAGATATAAGGTCAGATTCCGTAATATATAAACGTAAAATTCACTCGTGAAACAAAAATAAACGATAAACTAAACAGACGAAGTAATCCTGTTGACTCTTGTAATACGAATCAAAACAATAATTTACAAAATTTCAAGAAAACAATACATAAAAAAAAACTAATTAAAGATACTGCTCGCTGATAAATGCCGTTTAAAAAATAACATATATTAACAAAAAAAAAAACAGATAAGCAAAATTGTTTAAAATAAATCGTTCATAAGTTGGTTAGCATTACCAACTCTCAAGATCTGGGCTCGGTCTTTGTTATCAACTGGAACTTTTACTGTTGGTGTTCCACTTAACAATACATCTAGATTCTTATCTAATCTAACAACTGGATCACAATATGCAAGAAGCACCTTTAATGTATAATATGCATCATTCCCTGCATTATGAAGGTTAGCATAGGGAATTTCTAATGATCGCAAAATCATATGCAATGCTCCTCCTTTGGTTCGAGAAACTCTATGTAACTTCAATGTATCAATTTGAAGAAGATTTTCTGGAAGTATGATATCAAGTGATTTTAAAAACAGAATATCACCATACAAGCGATGACCAACTAATACTCCATTCATATCAAGAAGATATTTTTGTACTAAAAGTCTAGTCATTTTCATGGCTTCATTACTAGACATGGTATAAGATATTCCTCCCATAAACTTCTCCTTCTTATCAGGCAAAAATCTCCAGTTTCGGACGTTATGATGTTCACTTATGATAATGTGAAGTGTTTTGATACGAGGAGTTAAACTATAAGTTTGTGGTTCAAGCACGGCTATTCCGATCTCAGTTATTTTATCATGGTCCATTTCATGGCATTCACAATCTATAGCAAATAACGGCTTATCTTTTGACCATACTAATTTCATAGCTTCTTGAAGGGTTTTTAGTGATTCAACTTGTTTTCGACCGAAACTAAAATGGTCACTTTGTAAATACATGTCGATATCAAAGTTTCTACTAGCTAATAATCTTTCCTTTAGTAAGTATTCTTTCTGAGATAATGGTTGCAGCACTTCAGCTGGTTGATATTCAATAATTCCCGTAGCAGGTTCTGTAGTTGTAATATGGATGGCATCTACCATGGTGGAAAATCTCCTAAGTTTTTCGATCTTAAAACCTCTACAAGTATTTACTCTAACAATACGTTTAAATTGAGAAAGTATTCACGTTGTACTTGTCTGATTCAACTTTGCAGTTTGATCTTTCAAGTAAAGTATTTATAAGCGCGTTGTACAATGTTGTTGAAATTGATTCAAACTAGCTACATGTTAAATTTTCGATCCATGCGAAAAAAAGAAATTCATACTTCTAGTCATAAATCCTCTAATAAATGTAGTCGAAGTTCCTCCAGATTCACTGCAATCTATCACGCGGTATGAAAATGCCTCCCTCGGATTTTCAAGTCATTGGTTTGAAAACGAAATGTCGCGCCAATTTGAATTAATTTGAAAAACACTGTAACAAGACGCGAAAATTTGGAGCGCGGTAATCCTCTGTAATTCCACAGTATTGCGTGTTAAAATTGTTTGTTGTTCTTCTTGACGATTCTTTGTTAAGCTTTTCCTCACAATAGCAATGTTGACGATAATAGTTGATATAGTAGGAAGTGTTGTAGTTGCAAAAATCTCTTTATTGATGTTGAGTCTTTCGTTAAAGCAATAGTTTTTTTTTTTTTTTCACAACAAAATTGCACAGTAAAACGTTTAACCATCAATGGATCCAGATATAGAGGTATTAAAGAATTATCCCAATATTGATGAAGTTAATGATATTCTTGTTAGGAATTTACTGAACAATAATCCCTCGTTACAACTTATCTCAACACTAATTCAATATACAATTCCTCAAATTTTCCACTCCTTACCAAATGATGTTCATTTAAATTTAGTCAAAGTATTCCAATCGTTAGTTGGTATCAATAATCTTGTCAATACTATAAATGTGTTTAAGGATCAGAATAAAGAGGTGTTGAAGATATATTGGCAATTCTTGCAAGAATTGATTGATGAGAAATTGATTCTTGAGTTGGTACGGAATTCATCCCCTTTAGAGATTAAAGAAATTGAAAAGTTTCTATTCAAGTTCAAGCTCTTCTCAATAGTTAATGAAATTGTGATTTCCAAGAAGTTACAGGTGGAAAATATGGCACTACAATCTAGTTCAAATTATGTGTATTATTTGTCAAATTCATTGTTACTTCTCTATACAGAAAAGTACAACATAAATACAATAAACACCTTCATGCAATCAATTTTAAAATTTAGTTCAGGAGATTCATTTAACCAATTTTTTGATATATTCTTTGTCAAAGACAATTGGGAATATTTCCTTAGTTCCTTAGCATTGATGAAGAAATTTGAAAAGAAAATTTTAATAAGAAAGTTTTACACCAACTACATCTTAAAAACTATAACTAATGTTTCTGATGAAAACCTACTTGGTTTATATAACATTTTGAACTTTACCTGTGAATATATAGATTCCCTGGTTTTAGAATCTATAATTGTTTGTGGGAATCGGAATTTGAATAAACTTGTTGCAATGATACTTACCCAAACTCCGGAAACTCGATTAAATTCACTAATATTGGAGATTTTATCAAGTTGGTCTAGTGAGGAATCTGTGAATAACGAACCTATTACAATTCAAGAATCTAGAACTCACATGTTGATCCAGATATTATCACAAAGAAAAGGATCTGACTTTTTAAAACAACTCACTAAGAATAAAGTATTTTTAGATGCTATAACAACGAGACTTCTTTCGTTTTCCAATAATGTCAAGTCTTTAGGGGTAGTTGTAGCCGACTATATTTGTGAATTGAATGGAGATGAAAAGATTTTTAAACTTACAGAGCAAGTGGGAAATTTCAATCTTATTGAATCTGTCATTGAAATTCAACAGATGACACCAGATGAAGCCTGGGAGAATATCAAATCTCCACGGGTTGAAGAGGAAATAACCACTGTGCCTTCTCTAGCACAACTATCTGTACAAGATTCAGATGATGAATCTGATGAAGAGTCTCTACCTCCTCCAGTTGAAATTCCATCTCCTGTTTATATCAAAGATTTATTAGAATATTTAAACACAGATACCAAGTCCAATAATGCTTATGAAATGAGACGAAGAGCTTTAATTGAAGGACCCACATTACTTCGTCAGAAATCTCGAAATGGTAATGAAGTTCAATTTCTTCTGGAAGATTTATTTTCCACGTTATTAGGATTAAATAACCATTTTAAAGAGCAAGATTTTGACAGTCTAAAACTTAACAATTTAATAGCTGTGATTGTTACTAATCCTGATATTACATTTTATGTGTTCAGATTACTTTTAACTGGTGATTACTCTTTACAACAAAGAATGCTTGTATTGTCTGCTACTTCATTGGCTGCTAGAGAACTCCGAAGTTTTAAAGATGATGTGGTTACTAAATCATTTACACAAACAAATTTCCCTTCAAAGATGCTTCCTGGGAATTTACATACCAACTATAATAACAGTAGATATATTGATGACATTCAAAAAGATATACAACATTCATTAATGCAAGAAGCTTCATCAAAAGCTCAAGATGAAATACTTGGCAAGGGAAAGTTGGTGAGGATTTCCGCAAAATTAACAAAACAACCAAAACAAGTTGATGCACCAATAATTGATAATTACTTTAAAATTATTGCAACAAATTTTTACTTTCCTTTGTTAAATGTATGGTATGAGGCAGGTACCATTGACATTGGACATTATTCACCAATATTCATTGCCCATTACATCAAAACACTAATGTTATTAATACATTGTGCGTATCCCTCTTCAACTCAATTACAAGATATGGTTAGAGAATTTCTTATCTTGAGTTGTTCCATAATTCGGAAACTATCGTTGGATCAATTACAAGTGATTGAAGGTGTTGTTACAGGGATACTTTTGATATTTTATATATTAGATGGACAATATTTGATCTTATATCATCATGATGAGTTGGTTCTTATACAAAGTTGGTTAATGGTTAATTGGGAATCAATTATTGATGAAAATATAAAGAGTTTATGTGCTGGACTATTATTACGAATTCTGGATTTGTTAAAAGCGTATGAGCGTACTATTATAGATCAAACTACTAGTTTATACTAATGTTCAAATATTTTTAATGAAGCGTCAATAGCAGTGACGATTTCAACTGATTCTGCTATATTTGCATGTGTCCGTTTTTGTCTCTTCAGTTTTTTCTTTGGTTTGTCTTTCAGTGACTCCTCTGGACTATTCAGAAGATGGACATCTTCAATAGAACTGGCTAATTCATTCGAGCTATCATTTTCTCCCCCGGATTCCTTTTCTGCTTGCGCTTTAGCTTCCATTCTCTTTTGTCGCTTAAGTTCCTTTTTTGCCAATTTTTCTTCCTTGCTTAATGGTGGTTCTTCAGGATATCGAAGTTCATCCAAATTAAACTTTACCCTACATTGAGGATCACATAAAGTCATTGCCAATAACAATGTATAATATGCATCATTACCTGCATTATGAAGAAATGCATGAGGAATTTGAACCATTTTAAGAGCATTACCAAGGCTTGCCCCTCGTTTACCTTGAGTTATAGCTAATAATTTAATGGTATCCAACATCTGTAAACCAGTAGGAAGCTTGACACCCAATGCTCTTAACCAGGTTACATCTCCTGATAAATCATGACCTACTAAATAACTGGTGATAGCTTGTCTTGGTTTTAAGAAATAATCAACCAAACTTTGAATAAATGATCCTGCCTCATATAAAGTCATGACATATGAAGTCCCACCGTTGAAATTACTAGAGTGTTCAGGAACGTATCTCCCATTGAGTTTCCAAAGATTTTCTTTTATTCTAATATGAATTTGTTGAAATGTTGGAATCATTGACATTTGTTGATCACGAGGATCATAAATCGCAACTCCAATCTCGGTAACCATGTTAGAATCTAATTCCCATGCTTCAACATCAACACAGAAAAGTATACTTCTTCTTCCATATACATTTCTCATATTCTCAATAAATCTATTTCTACTTGTTTTATCAGCTAATCTTGGATTGGTTATTAAATGGGTGTTTTGGGCAACATATTGATCAACAACATTGTCATATGTTGGAATGGAAAACCATCCTATATCATCAAGGGTTCTAAACTTTGGTAAACTTTGTAAATGGGCTGAAACGTGTTCTCGATATTCTTGATGAATTTCAAGTGCTTTAAACTTTGGTTTTGTGATCTTTACATGTTTAGTTCGTTTGTGTGGTGGTTTTCCTGGAAACTGATGCTCATTGGATACGGGGGAATGTTGTCTATTCTCGTGTTGACTCCCATGATGTCTGTAGTGGTGGTTATGGTGGCTATGTTCGTGAGGTCGATCTACGTTGTTTTGAACATTATGAGTGTCGGACATTATACTATAATGAGATCTTAAAAGTCTTTTACTAAGTGTAGTTATATTTCCTGTGATGGGTTTACTATAAAATCTACTCCATAAATTACCAAACATGAGTCAGTAATGCTGAGATGAGGAAAAGAGTAACGACATTTTTTTTCACAGGTTTTTTTTATTATGTAGGAAATGAAACAAAAATATACCCAGAGTTAAGTGCTTACCACTTGAATAAATATAACTTTTACAACGCATTCAACAACAAACTAACCCCAAGAACACCTCCAATTAACATTGATTTCTTCCAGTTGAAGTCATGCTCGATAATTATATTTCCACTACTTCTTTGAGCACCAGATGTCTTTGTAATACTACCTGTTGTTGAAGAGTGTGACTTGGAATTTGAAGTACTTGAAGTTCGCATGGTAATCAATTGGGACTTATCTGAGGACATTGGTGCATCAGTACCAACTTCTATCCATACTGAATGTGACCCAGTGAATCCCCATTGATTAAAGGATCTTGTGTCTGTGGTTGAATCGTAATTATTTGGATATGTCTCTATATTTGTAGTAACTGCATTAACTAGTTGAGTTGTGGGAGAAGAATCTGGACGACCAGTTACGGTAACCAAACCGACTTGAGTTTGTGTATTGGCTTGTGTATTGACTTGTGTATTGGCTTGTGTATTGGCTTGTGTGTTGGCTTGTGTATTGGTTTGTGTATTGGTTTGTGCATTGATTACTGTTGTTGCAGCTTGTTCTGTGTTTTTGGTGGGTTGTGCATCATTCTCATTTGTTTGATCTTTTGAAGATTCCTTACTGTTATCCCCTTTGCTATCATCTCCGTCATTCTGTTGAGAAAGTGCCCAACTGTCAAGACTACCTAAATTTGAACCAGCCTGGGAAAGCCCTACCAACGATAAAGCTAAAATATTTGAAGTAAAAGTAAAGGGACGAATTTGAAGTGACATATTTTTGACGAAATCAAAGAAAGGAAAGTGTTCACCAGATCAAACGATTTAATTTCAACAGATCAATATAATCATCGTATGCATTATTTGTTGCATGGGGTTAGCCAGCCATGTTCCCACAGCCAGCAACAAAGAAAAAAAATATGTCCCAATCAGGCTCTATACACAACAAACCAAAAAATATTTTTACATTAGGCTAATGGCTAAATCTTGGCATTTAGTACGAGCAATATCCAAAGGTCCATCAAAACTATCAATAACTTGCTCAATTGCATCCACCAAAAACTCAATGTATGCTTGATCGTTATTAAATTTTAGCCTCTTAATGGATTCGATTTTGGAACAAACACTGAGATACTGAGGACTTGAACTGTTACTTAATGTGTTTAACAGAAACGTATCTTCTTCATCTTGTGATAGAACTCCTCTTGTAAATCCATAAACCAAGGATATTAATTTATTCAACGATTCCTTGGCTTGATCTGGAGTTGTACCATGGGAAAATTTCAATGATTTAACAATCTCCATTTCTGTTTCTCTTCTAGCAAACTTATAATCTCTACCAGGTGAAAGTGGTGGTAATAGTGGGATATCCAAGAAATAGGATAATTCGGGTATGTTTTCTTCAGATAAGGTATTATCTTTATCATCGGGAGGTGGAGAAACTGTTTGGCGAACAGGAACATTCACTTTTATTTTCACGACTTTATTTTCACTTTCTTCTTCAAGCCAATTATAAGTATATTCAAAAGCAGGAATAATTCTATTTTGTTCATCTTCATTTTCACTTTTAGGTAAATCAAGATGAATCTTAAACATGATATTTCTTTCAGTATCGGGCATCAAATCTTTTACAGTGATATTCAATTCGGTTTGCCAAGGAGTGTTTATAAGTTCTCCATTCACGTCAACTTTATCAAATGTGGCCATAAGATTGATTAATTTAAGAGTGATTGATAATCTTGGAATACAAATTTTCTGAAGTGAATTTGTTGATTGATGTCCCTGTTGGATAAATTCTTCAAATGAAGAAAACCTTACCAAGGGGTATCCAACACTGGGACCCAGTGATAGCAAATGATGAATGGTATTGAGACTGTTTGAGTAGTTGTCACCAATTCTAACTATTGACACTGATAGATTCTTATTTAATCTGGTGATTATGTTCTTAAGTTCTTCATCTACCTGTTCATCTTGTTCAGAATAGGTATTGGCATTTAAAATAAATAATTTGTTAATAGTTCTATTACTAATGGGAATGTATGGATATAAATCGAGACACTTTTTAAAACACATGGTCAATTCCCCAAGTCCAGTTTTAAATGAATTAGGAACAATGTTAATTTCATTAATAAAATCTTCCCAACCTGACCAATCCTTGGAAATACATCCAATAAATGTACCATTACAAGCAGAAGCTCTCTTGTTATCAATTCCAACAAGAATTAACCCCAATTTATCTTTATTTCGGAGTGATTTTAGAAACATCCGAAGAATCGCTTGAAGGTATGATTTATATTCGTAGTCGGTGAGTTCTGTTTGGTTCACCAAAGGAACACCAACAATTAAATTAAGATCCAAGTCTTGAGGTTTTGGTACCACTCTTTCCAATAAACTATTGGGGATAAGTTCATTTCTCAATATTGCTCTAGTCAATGAAATTAAATCTTTGTTAATAAGAAATTCATCCTGGTAATCCTCCCAACAAGTACTTGAGAATTGAAACAAGTTAACATTGGGTATGGAGAAAGCTATTACTTTATTTAATGCCCATTCCCATTTACTTGTAACTAACCCATTTTCATGCCTCATTAGTAATTCTGGTAATGATTCTTTACTTAAATTGAGAATTAAAACTTCATTAAAGTTTACATTGCAGATATCATTTTCAATAGATATTGCCCCTGCTAAACAATTATTATCATAAAACAATAGATAATTGTCAAACAAATATGCGATAACTTTCTCCCATTCTGTACCAGTGGTACTTATTTCCAATGTATCAAACATAACAAGTGTTCCCAAATCAAATTTAACATGTAATTTTCTCTTTATGAATTCCAGAAGGTTTAATTTCAATTCAAGATCTGCTGGAGATTCTTCATGGGTTTTGAAAATTCGTGGAGGTTTAACATTTATAATATATCTTAAATCAGCTGAACCATCATCTCTGATTTTAACTTGATCATATTCACTAATAAAACTAACTCGGGGTGTCAATACTGGATTCTTCTTTGGTGGTGTTGTTGGAGGTGTTAAAAGAAAAGTATTTCTCTTGGGTGTTTGAAATGAATAAGAAGATCCAGAACCTATGGAAACCATGGTATCTCTTTTATTCTTAGTAAGCAACTCTTGAACCACATTTTTATGTACACTATCATCAACACATCTTGTGGGTTTATTACATATTCCACATTTTGGAAGTTTGGTTAAATCGGTTATATTAAACATTAGTAACAAACAATCTTTATGGGCAAGATGTTCACAACTTAACCTAATTATGGTTTCCCCAGGCAATGACAATGTTAATGATTCTTGACAAAAGGAACATCTTGAATCGAGTGGTCGTTTATGATCCAATAGTGATGTCAACCCATTGGAATATCTAGAAGAACCTCTATCTTGGAAAATTGGAGGTGATGGAGGTGTGAGTAACTGATAAGGTAATTGCTTTGGGATTTTTTCTGGTGTTGAATACTGTTTTGACTGGATTCGCAGCCTTGGTCTAACTGCATCCATTGATGATTTATTTTTTCTTTAATGGATTATCTCGGTTAATTGACTAGCGATAATAATAATTTATTAAGGGTAAATTGGAAAGTGGTTAAGCAAAGACAGAAGTTCTCATTTATATGATATTAATCGGAATGCCTACAACGGAAAACGTTTGGTTATAATTAGCCACACTTTTAAAGTTGACTAGCCGCTGATTTGAACCTGAAATAAGGTTTTCAATTACACTTCCGTATTGGGGCGCAAATGCACAAAAGTCTAAATGTTTAACCAGAGTCACAGGCTTTTAATAGGGTTGAAGAAATTTGTCGAGGTAGTTATGCATTTCTCCTCATCAATGGTCACGTAAAAGGAGGAGGGAATTTCAGATCAGGTTATGATGTACTTTGTTTGGCTACGGAGATCTTACCTTAAATTGAAAAGCTATGGTTATAAACCAAATAGTTTCACTGAAATTTTCTCAGTTGAAATCTATAACTTTTAATATGATCAACAAAAAAAATATGGAATTTAGATTTAAGTTTTAACACGATAAACTAAAAAAGTAATGTTTGTTTAAATCTGCCGTGCATGTGGAATTACCAAAAAAAAAAAGGAATACCCTTTTAACCTTAATTTAAACGTTTTGATACTCTCTTTGCTGTTCTTGAAACAATTCTTAACCACTTAACAAATCTGTCGAAATCTTCATCTTCAATAGCTTCATTCAAACCAGGTAAATTTTGTCCGGCATATCCAGTATATCTCCCGCTGGCAAATAATATATGTTTAAACCAAGGACGTTCATCTAACCCTTTATGATGTAAGAAATTACGTTCAAAATATTGAAGATATTTGTTGTGGTATTTGATTTGATAATGCAATCTTATCTTCTGCCAGAATGGTTTATTTGGTTCATCGAATTTCTTTTGTAAATAGGAAGTTTGAGAATCAAATGAAATTGTGGTATTGAGTAAGGAATATAAGTTTTCAAATGTCTTGTTAAGGACATCTTGTAATGTATGAGGGGAGGAATGCATCATCTTTCTCATGGCTCTACATCTACCATCTGGACGCTTTGGTTCATAAAATCCATTGGTAGCTCTTTTCATATATTCAAAATCTTCCCAATCATACTCATCTTCAAATTTGATAGGTTTAGATAACCAATCTTTAGGAATTCTGGTTACAGTTGTATTAAAATACAGAAATAATCCCCGAGAATAATCTTGTAATCCAAAATTAATCAATTCTTGTTCACCAAGTCCAAGAGTTAACAAGGCTAGATATTTAGCAGCCAAGTTATGATAAACAAATCCCTTGTCAGCAAATTCAGACATCCAATAATAAGAATCGTAATTTGAATGATAATGATATACGGGATCCTCTTTTCCTTCTTGGAAACCAAGATCAACTGAAGGAATACCCAAATGTTCCAAATAAACAGTATAATCAGACCCAGAACCAAGAGTCGGAATGTTTTCTCCACCTTTAGCTTTGACATAGTGGTCGTATAAAGAACCTACATCTTCTTCTGGATATACCAACTCCTTAGCAACTTCAAGTAATATTTTATTCAATACAGGTGATGCACCCAATTTAAAGTGTTTACCACTGACAGCAACATCCAAATTTAAATAGGCAACAACTTCACGTTGATACTTGTCAGCGAAAAATTCACCTTGTTCTGTAGATCCTAAAAGTCCATATTCTTCACCATCATAACTATGTAATACAATAGTACGTTTAAATTTGTATCCAGCTTTTTTCAATTCTCCCAAAGCACGAGCGACTTCTAAAATTACCGCTGATCCACTATTAGGGTCACCAGCTCCTCCCTTAATCCAGGCATCTCTATGATTTCCGATAATAATCACTTCATCAGGTTTTTCTCCTTTAATTTCTCCATATACATTCCACATGGTTGTAATATTAAAAATTTGATCATTATATAAATTCAAAGTATAATTACTATTAGGTCCAGTATAATACTTGAATCCTTCTAATTCTCCTTCAAATCCTTTAATTTGTTTTCCTTGTCCATTTAATTTCGCCAAAATTGGTTTAACTTCACGATAGGAAATAGGCAATACAGGAATTTTACCAATACTGGTATGAGGATCTTGACGAGTAGCACCAGGTTTTGAAGGATAACCTGGAGTTGTTGGATCACCTGGCGCTGAACCAATACCACCCAAAAATTGTACACTTCCTCGTTGAACAGAACTTTCTTGACGTGCAGGTCCATTAGGATATTGCTTGTATCCATTTGCAGGAGTGATTCCATGATCATCTCCAGGATCAGAATAAAGTAAAACACCAATGGCTCCATTATCTTGAGCAAATTTAACTTTCAAGCCTCGAAAGATTTTACCATATCTAACAATAACAATCTTACCTGTGATGTTGACTTTATTTTCTTTTAATAATGCAAAATCTTCTCTAGTCCCATAATTTGCATATACATATTCTGCAGTAACATTGCCATTGGCAGCATAACCCAAGAATGTAGGAATAGTGTCGTTACCTTTGGATGTGGGATCTTTTTCCAAAGCATCTTCTTTGAGGGGAGCCTTGTAAATAATATCCCCAGTCAGATTCATTAAATTTAAATCATGATCTTTAGGATAACTAACATAAATTTCATAAGGATCAATTGTGGTTTCAAAGCCATACTCAGCAAACTTTTCTTCTGTCCATTTCACAAGACCATAGTTGGTTCCAGCCAAGTGTGGTTCTGATGTGTATTTCTTGGACCAATTCCCAGCTAAATTCGTTTCAAGAGCATTTAAAACAACTTTCTTGGGATCAATATTTTGTTCATTAATAGGAAATAATTCGTTGGTGAATGAATGGTAAATTCCAAAGAAGATAAGGCAGGGTAATAACAAGAAGAAGTGAAATCTTCCACTTTTTCTTTTAACTTTGTGTTTTTCGTCAAGCATTGCTGATTAAACTAAAGTGAATTAAAGATCTCGAGGAAAACAAAAAGTTTATGTATCCCCTGAAATTGTTTTTTAAGGGGTCAGTGTGGCTTCAAAAATATAGTTGCGATTTTTGATCCTTTTAAACAATACAAATTTCGTTTGAGAACGTGCTTTACCAGGGAGTGCATACTCCAAACCATGCTTTTCTAATGTATGCCTAATTCTTTAGTTTGTTACTATTCATAAAACAACTGTCTATCAATAGGTTATCATGAGATAAGGACGCATGCTTTTTTTTCTGGGTTGGTTTGAGCCATTATGATAAGTAACAATGACTTGATTGTCTCGTTTGATAGCCACATGGTTGATCGGCACGATATTTCAAGTCACTACTGGCAAGAAAAACCAACCTTTTGCAAGATAAATAAAATATTTCCAACTTGTAACATGTTGCATGATTTTTTACGAAAAACTCACAAATTGTAATAAATATTAAAAACACTATAAACTTATATAATTAAAGAAATTTGTATAGAAAGCTATTTAAAAGCATGTTTACTCAGAAAACTGAACCAAAATTACTACAAATAACAAGGTAAAACTAGTAAAAATCAAAATCAAACCATGCTACCATATTTTCGGATTTACCTTTTTAGGACAAATACACCCTATTAAAGTAATGCCGGAACGGAAATAATACCTAGATAGGAAATAAATTCTCAGCAGGGCAAAAACTAGCGAAATTTTTTCAAAAAAAATCACTCCTGGTAGCTTAGTTGGTTTAAAGCGCGAGACTGTAATGAAGTTACCTCAAAGTAATCTTGAGATCGGGTGTTCGACTCACCCCCGGGAGATTTTTTTCGGTGCATTATAAAGAGTAAACCATATTAAGAGTTTATGATAGTCGAGAGAATCGTATGTAATATACAAGTAGTCTTACACTTTCGAGACCAATAATAATCGAGGCAAGATTACCTCCTTAGTTCCATTTTCCTTAATGAAAATTTGATTGCAAAAAAAGGGTCTTCTAATTCTTTCCTAGAAGTTGCCACAAAGGGTAATTATAAAACTTACGAGTTTAGTTTTTCCATACAAATCCTAAAAATGATCTTTAAAACAGGGTTGAAATATGGTGAACAATGCAAAAAAGTTCCACTAGTTACAATTCAAAGATTGAGTTTACCGATCCCGTTGCCTGGAGATTAAGACGTTCAACAATCGAGAAAACTCAATTCAAAAGGATCAAGAATCAAGAACAAAAATGCTTTACATTACTTCCAGAAGAAATCATTCTAATGATTCTTGGATATCTCAACCAATTAGACGTTGTAAATGTTCGACTTTTGACAAAGAGACTTTCTAAACTTGCTTCAATCAAATTATTTCATTCAGTATATTTGAATCTCGCTGCGAGCGAATTTGCAGGTTGTATAATTTGGATTTCAAAATTTTATTTCCCTACCCAGTTAAGGTACACTATATTAAATGGTTATTACAATATTAAAAAACTTTTCAAAATGAAACAACACTTGCGCTTGGTGAAAAATGTGCTTTTTTGGATTCATTTTTCAAATGATCGATCAATTCATATCTTTGATTGTTTGAAAACCTGCCCATGGATCACCGTCAACATCAACCCAAATGATCAGACAATGTTTTCTTATCAACTATCTATATTTGAAAGACTAAATGGGTTTCAAATTATGAATACATTCACCTTCAATGCAGATATTCATGATAATTTCTCAATCACACAATTGAAGATTGAGAATGCGACGAGAGGTTCTTGTGATCCATTGACGATTATTCCCAAGTTGAAAGCACTTAAAATACTTCATCTAATAGATGAAAATGTAAATGATATTCTTCATGAGTTTACAGAAAGAGGAATTACAAACTTGAAACTAACCCAATTGGCGATAAAGGTTCCACAACTATCAATTCAAGAATTATCGGAAGTATTTATTTTAGATGAAATAATTGCACTTGATCTTTGCTTCTATAATAATGTTGAACCTTATGAAGATTTAGAATGGATTTGTTCTAGGATGAAGAAACTTAGATTCATCAATATTGGCTGGCCTAATGCATCATTTGAGAAGATGATATCCCAATTGGTAAACCACAGGTTTTACCAAATTCAATTACAATCACTAATAACTCGCCTCGAAGGGCATGATGTAACTCTACTGCAACTTGCCCTGATTTTACAATATCATCAACCTTCATTAACTTATTTGGGTTTGAGAAGGGGATATCTGTATTCACATGGGGCGTGGCTGTTTCGCGGTGTTCATCGTGTCTCACCAAGAAATTATTTTGGACTGGAACTTGACCCAGATTGGTTCATCAAAGCTGTACCTAGACTTAAGGTTCCCATTGGTAAAAACTTGAAACGACATTTGGTTAAACACCCATATTTAAAGGTTATCAATATTGACGAGCGCAAGTACAAAATAGGAGGCAAATATTTTTATTTAATAAGCCATAAACCCGGGATATTATTCGTTTATAGATGAATTTTGATTTATTTTATTATTTTAATATCATTGAATATTGATTGCGTAATTAATATCTCATTTGTTCAATCTTTGAGTTAGCAACTTAAATGAATAATGTGAAGTCTTTCCAAAACTTTAAGTACACAAAGTCTACCTTCAAAGCAACAAAAGTTTCTTTAATATTTTAAAAACCTTCTTGATGTCAATAAACAACACATTTATATCCGTCTTTATCGATTATTGTACCTGTTTCTTTGATCTATGCAATCATGCTCGTCAGTCTTCTGGTCTCTCAGAATTACAGTCAATATATACTAATATCAGATGAGAACAAGTTTGATCATCAATGATTAATCATCCATATTCATTTGAATCCAGGAGTTAATCGAACAAAATATACTCTTTTCTATATATCTTATTAAGATTTTATGCTGTTTGTAAAATTATCTAGAACCAATATTTCCTTAAAATACAATAGCTTGATGTTGTTAATTCTGTTTTGGGATGAATGTAAGAAAAATTCAGGGCCATGCGTAGATGGTATTTAACAACACAAGCTACAATAGGTGATCCATCACGAATAGCCATTTCTTGTTTCATTTCCTCTCTTTATTCTTTTGAGTATGTAGTGACATTGATTTAAGTTGCAACTGTATATTTGTAGACAAAGATTTGATGCGTCTTATTTGGGTTGAGGAAGCATTTAGAACATTGTCGACGTTGCATTTTCTTATTATATATAGGCAAGGAAGTGATAGTGAAAACGATTTGAATATAATAATAAAAGCAATCACTTGCTCGTTCGAAAAGTTAAATAAGGTTGTCTAGGATTCTCCATTGTTTTGTAAATGAGTCAAGTGAAAATGCCAAACACGGTAAATTAGTGTAAAGAATCAACTGTAACCTCAACTACGATGTACACTCTTAATGTGATGTCTCATATTGTCAGTCAATACTTAAAGAAGAAAGGGTCTATAAAAATATCTAAAAGGAAAATCTGTTAGTGAGAAATTCTCATTGGGGTCTACAATCCAAGTATGGTCACATGATACCTGGAATACCCTACTTTTCCAACACCTTGTACAATGTCTAGGATTTTTTTTCGGTGTTCTTTCAAAAATCAATTTTTTTAGCCGTAAAACCAATGGTAGTGTCACCCTAGTTGTGTTACTCACTTAGTCTCAGATGATTTACTTCCTTTTGTTGTATCTGAGACGTTTATCACATTTTATTTTTACCCTTCCCCCTACAGAAGCACTAACTGCCATCAAGTTTTTCAACCGTTTCGAAATACCTTGAAATTCCTGTACCTATGCATTGATATGATAATAGAGGAGGAAAAACAAGAAAAACAAGAAATCACTATGAACGTGAATGTGGAAGAACCCAGGATTTCGCTGAACATTTTTTTAAACCAATTAATAAATTTCTGGTGTTCCCACATGCAAAATGCCAAGGTTTACCATGAGTAGCCAATTTATCAATACAAATTGAAAAACAACAATATTTGAAGTTTCAAAGCTTTGTGGATTAACAGTTTTGAAGAACTTCTTTTTTGGTGATATTTATGTCAAGATAGATCTCTTTTTTTCCGATTGGGTTCCAATGGATTTCTGGGAAATCTTTGAAGCTATCTTCTTCAGAAAAGGCGAAATTCTTAGAATCAAAGTTGTTTTCTGTGTGCTACCTACTTCATAACTACGTCTATTGTTTTGGATATCAATCCTCAAGTTTCCGAAGGTGAAGTTGTTGAACTTATTCATGCAACTGGTTTGACTGTTGCCACTTATTATGAATGGCATGATTATACCAGAGATGACAACTATTATGAGTGCGAGGTAGATATTGGAATATTTGAGGTACAGGTTATGTGTAACACAAAACTCAGTGCAAATATTATAGTTGAACAATATTGCCAAGTTGAAAACACATAGAAGAAGTAATTTTCATATTTGAATTTGATAGAGTTTTCTAGATATATGTCTGATATGATTAATGGGATGAATATTTTGATGATTTTTAAAAAAATTAAAAATTTATGTTACAAAGACTTCACACGTTTTAATTAATGTATACTGTTGTTTTATCAATTGACCAACTGAGGAGATGATTTGTATATTACCAATTAATTGTAAAATAGGAAATTGGAATTAAAATGTAATTTTATATGATTAGATGTTATGTAGTTAAATCTAGATATCTATAGAATAAATTGTTAATTATTGAAGATTTCAATGAGAATTTCTTAAATTCTGATAATAATCTGTAAATCTGATGATAAATGGAAGTACAGCATCTCGGATATCACCGTAAATACCAGGAAGACGATGTAATTCAACCAAAATGTTATTCAAGAGTTGAAATTCTGCCTCAATATCATGAACGATTCTGAGAAGTCCAACAATTGCATTATCAATTGATTGAATCAAATCTAATGTCTTTTGTCCAGTAGTTTTCAATACCTCTCTCAATCTAATGAACATAGAAACAATCTGAATTCTGCAATTAGAATGGTCATCATTGGGATTGAATCGAGGAAATCAATTTGTAGTTGTGCTCCATTATTTCCACGTTCAACTTCTTCTTCTTCATTATCATCCGCAACTTCTTCTTCTTCAGGGATGTCTTCTAATATGGGTGGATGAATGACTTCTGGGACTGCTTGTTGATCCTCAATAACTTCCTCTAACGATGCCTGTATGGCGGCTCGTAATTCTCTAGCTTCTAATTCAGCATCTTCCAATGAATAATTATCAGCAGGACCCTGACTTCGTAAGCGTCGATGATTGGATTCCATTGATGTGAAAACAATTGTTGTTGTAAAAACAAGAGGTGTTGCCAAAATTCAAATTTGTTGTCTCGTTCTTTTTCCCTTATTTGTAACCACAAAAAAATATGTTATTCTTGTTTTATCTATTATACTATCAGGTTTTGTTATGAAGGTAATGGAATTTATCTGTGGCTGGAAGAGGTATGTATTTAGTTATGTTTTTGAGATTGATTACAAACGATATTGTTTGTAATTGAAACAATTCAATATCAAAATTTATTTGCAACCAAGTTTACATTTGTAAAAACTCTTTTTTCTTTTGTGGGGAGAGAAATGTCAAATCTTCAAATAATCTTAAGCTTTATCAGATCTAAGAAGTATTTTTTTATTAGAAGAGCTTAATAGATTCACCCAAACATTCGGTTTTATGGTTTATAGTATAAATTCCATTTTTCTTGACATTTCCTGTTAGCAAAATTCTTTTTGATACTATTGAAAAAGGAGATTGACCCCCGAATGAGAATAAAACAGAAAAGGTATCATTAGAAAGTTAGCAGTTGCATATATTGATCACTTGGTTCATGTTAATAGTATTAGATTCAATGGAAAGTCTTTAAAACAACAAGAGTATACTGAATTAAATAGAAAGGTTCATATGAATAAACTATACTCTTTTTTTTTGCCTATTCTATTTTTGTACTGTATAAATTATTTTTCTTTTTTTTTCAAGAGATGAGATACAACATTACACAACAATAATGGCAGGAAAGAACAATATAAATAAACCCAAAATCAAGTTAAATGCCAACAGTCATGCCAAACATTTAGGTAGTAAACGAGCAGCACGAGCTCGTGCCAATACATCTACAAGATCTTCTCTTGGGAGATATGCTGATAAATCCGCTACTGCTCCAAGACCTACTGATTCAGTAGCTGTTGCATTATATACTGGTGAAACTCCAGGACCAGTAAACACCATGACTAATGTTACTTTATCCAAGAAGAGAGCGAAGAAGATTGCCAGAAATCAAAAATATTTTGCTGCTAGTGTTAAAAGTAAAGAAGATGTGGTTATGGATGTTGATAACGAGACTATTGAAGAGAAACAAAGCAAGTTGGATCAAGTCAAGAAAGCATTGTGGAGTGTTATTGAAAACCATGCCAATAATGGGTATGCTGTTGTACCTGATGTTGAAGGTACTACTTTGGGTGTTCAAAGTTTTTGAATACATTTGTATATTAGAGATTTATCTATAGTTTACCTGTTTAATACAAATATATAACAACTAAGATGAGGCAGCAGCTCTTGCTTCAATTTCCTTGGTAACCGTATCTTTCAAAAATTGCACAACTTCTTTTGGATCTTCTGGTTTGAATACAGAAGTACCAGCAACAATCACATTAGCTCCAGCTTTAGCAGCAGGTTCAATCGTATCCTTAGCTAACCCACCATCAACTTGAACATCTAAATGTGGATACTTTGCTCTTAATTTTTCCACTTTTTCCATCATATCAGGCATGAATTTCTGACCACCAAAACCTGGTTCAACAGTCATGACTAAAACCATATCTAAATCTTGAACATAAGGATACACTTCTTCAATTGGAGTACGTGGCTTAACAGCCATAGCTGCTTTCAAACCATGTTGTTTAATCTTGGCAATAACTTTTGCAGGATCTTTAGCAGCTTCAAAATGGAAAGTATACAGATCTCCACCAGCTTTAGCAATATCTTCAATCCAAGTTTCTGGTTCCGAAACCATCATGTGACAATCAAAGACAATTGGTTTGGCATCTTCACGAGGGAATGCCTTTCTCAAGGAAGTGATAACAGGAGATCCAAGAGAGATGTTGGGAACAAAATGTCCATCCATGACATCAATATGTAACCAATCAACATCTCCTGTATCAACAACTTTCTTACAATTGCAACCTAAGTTGGCAAAATCTGCAGCTAAAATAGATGGGGCGATAATTGGTTTAACCATTGTGAAAGAGTTTGTGAATTTGTTGTAGAAGAAGAAAGGGGGATAGATGATTAAAATCTACAAGTGGGGAGTGTGCGCGAGAAAATATTGAAAAGTGAGCGTTTTTCTGGAAAGATTTGTCAAGGGTCCAACAAACTCATAAATCAGATAATATAGTGAAAAGAAAACATTTCAATTGTATAACTGATAGAACTATATCTAATGTATATTATCAAATCTTGTAGAAATCTTCACTCTTTGTAAACTTTAGTAATAAGTATTAACAAAACAATTTTTCAAGCGAGAGAGTTTACCACCGAAAAAAAACAACACCGACAAATCTAATTCCACTCAAATCACAATCTATTACCATGTCACACGAAAACAACATAGAAGGAGCTTCACTTTCTGAACAGCTCTTGGAAGCTGCTAGAAGAAACAATACGGAATTATTATTAACGATCAAATCAGAATTAAACAATGATCAAGTCAAATTAGCAGAATTAATCAACACTACTCGAGAAGTTATCACTGATAACACGTCATTACATTTAGCTTGTCATTTGGGGAATTGGGAGTTTATAGATATTGTATTGGATATAGAAGGTGTGGAAATTGATCCTCAAAATCGACAAGGCGAGACTCCTTTACATTTAGCTGTGAAATATACTAATAATGATGAACCAGAACATGGATATTTTGTTATTGATAATCTTTTGGATGCTGGATCTGACCCAAGAATTAAAGACAAGTATAATCTTACTCCTAAAGAATATGTTGTTAAAGATCATGAAAAATTATTACAGTTATTGGAAAGTGCAGAATATGCCATTTCCATGGAACCTACAGAATCTGAACAATTGGATAATTTCCAAGATGCTCATCAAGAATTTGATGAAGGATCTGCTTCTGACTCTGATTAGTATATACAAATAGAAGTTATATTATAAAGTTATCATCATCTGTAGATTTCCAATTCCCAAGAATTTCTTGTCCTGATTTCTTTAGTTGTTGTCTTTGTATGTTTGATTGTTTGAATTCAAGATAATCTTTAAACTCAAGAGTAAACTTCTTGGTAAAACTTTGATTACAAATAAAACTTTCACCTCCCTTTCTAGGAGGTTTATTCTTGACGGATGCTCCATTTTTGACTCCATTATTCAACACCTGTACCTTATTTGTAGGGACAATATATAACAATGACAACTGACAGGGGGAACTCTCCTCATTTGAGTTTGGTTTGTGATAGGGGTACTTATCGTTATCATATCGTATCAACTTGAGATATTTTGTTTGAGGAATCTTAAACCTTGTTTGGAAACATCTTTCAAAATCTTCTTGATTAATGTTTCTCACAACCAAATAATCCAAATAAATTGGTTCAAATAAACTTGAAGTAAATGAATTACAAATCCCTGTTAATTGTCGTAAACATAATTTATCTGAACACGATTTTGAATATGTAACTAAACTATCTGATCTTCCTGGTTTTGTTCGTACTATACCTAACTTGTCAAAATTATTCCTACCTCGATGAATATCCAATTTTTGTTTCTTTGTTGGAGTTTCCCAAGGAGTATTATTTGTAGAATTTGAAGATATATACATCATTGATGCATCACCACATGGAGGTTCAGTTATAAAAAGGGCAAGTTTTATATTGGGCTTTAGTTGATACCTTTCTGTTTTCTCAATCAACTTGGATTCAGGTTTCTCTATTTCTTCAAGTAAATACCAATTGAATAGCCTTAATGCCAAGACTTCTGCATGCATATCATGAACAATTAATCCTTGAGAATAACTCCTCACTTGGTTTGGTAGTGCTTTTACACCAGTTGCTAGGGTAATTGGTAATATTTCATAATTTTCTTCTTTCTCGATTAGAGCAACCACACTTGCCAATACTGTCCATTCTTTAATTCCATTTGATCGAAGAATTGGTTTACCAGATTTAATTTTTAAGTCATTGAAGCAAGTAACTACTTTTTTAGCAATTTTGTTTCCCAATTCAATTGACATTACAACAACATCTCTCTTTTTTTTTTCTTATACTACAATTTAAAATTATAAATATATAAAATGTTATCTATATAACCCCTACTTTCTTTTTCTTCTAACTAAAGCACCAATTAGCCCCACACCAATAGCCAAAGCACCCCCAACAATACCAATACCAATCAATCCATCTCTTGTAATTCTATCGTCAATACTCTCCAACAATGCTTGAGCTTGTTGATTTTCTGGTTCACTATATAATAATGCTTCAATATATCTTTTTGCATTAATATAATCACCAATTTTAAATGAACCAAGACTTAAATAATACAATACTTCTCTTCGCATGCTTTCTTCCGATTTATATAATTCAACTAATATAGCAACACCATCTTGTTGTTGTTTATAAAGGGGTGATTTAATTAATCCCCAGGCATAATTGAATTTTGTTTGTGGTGAAGGATTAGGTTGTTCAGAATTTAATTGATCCTTGAGAACAGCAAGTTGTTCGGGTGCTAGTGGTTGATTTAATTCTTCTAATGGTTGATAGAGTGACATGATGATGGATGGCGTAGCAAAGAAAAAGTGTATTGGCTATGCTCTTTTTTTTGTGTGTGACTTTTGTACATAGAAGTCCCCCTGTGTTTTTTGGTGGGAAGTACTTTCACAATAGTCAAGTGAAACAATTGTAGACAAGTGTCAATTAAGAGCATAGTGGGTATTGACAGACAATCACTTATATTTGTTGATTTTGCAAGTATCTGCATCAATATTTGCACAGACAATTGTAAATCTAAAAAATCTAAAACAATCTTAAGTAAGATCTAGCGCATGTAGTTATCTATTTATTTCTTCTTAACAATAATTTTCTACAATGTCTGTGATATTCAATGAAGAAACGATAATTTGTTTTCTTGTACAACTTTTTGAACAGTTTATTTCAACTACCTTACACAAGTTTCAGAGACACTAATATCATCTTACACTAACAACTTGAATCATTTGTTACTTTTCGTTTGCACCCAATTGACAAAACACACACGTCTTTTCTCTGAATTTTTGTTCCACCACAAGCGCGCGACAAGCGAAAAGAAAAAATCCCACCCACCAAAAAACTTTCCAACCCTAGTATAAAAACATCAAACCATGGCAGACATCTTAGTCAACCTAATACTCAATCAAACCAACCCTGACAACAACATCCGTACTGCTGCTGAGATAGAATTTAACCAATTCGTCAAGCAAGACCCTTCCAATGCCTCATATATAATTCTTCAACTGGCAATTAACCCTGAATATCCCGTCGATTTACGTCAATCATGTTTACTTCATTTGAAACGTCTCGTTCCCTTGTATTGGTCAATGGGATTTCAATCATTCATTGGTCCTCCTATTTCTCAAGATGTCAAGGGGAAGATTAGAAGTAGTTTGTTGGAATTGGCTATGTCTTGTTCAGAATCGAAATTACGTAATGGATGTGCTTATGCCATAGTACAAATTGCTTCAGCTGATTATCCCGATGAATGGCCTGAGTTATTGAATGTATTGTACAATGCTACGATGGATTTTACTAATGAAGTTCTGGTGCTTGGTGGATTACAAGTATTGACTGATTTATTTGATGATTTAATTACTGAAGATCAATTTTGGGAAGGTGGGATTGCTGGACAAGTTACAAATCATATTAATGATATTTTAACGAGAGATTTGAATGCCCAAGTCAAGACACAAGCTATTAAGTTGTATTCTAATGTTGTTGCTATTTTGAGTAGTCCCGAGGCATTTAATAATCCTCAAAGAAAACAATTTGTTATTAACCATATCAATCAAGCTATAACTATATTTGTTCAGTTGTTGGAAAATTCATATAATGTTTCAAACACCAATTCCAGTATTTCCTTGGTTGAATTGAATTTACGAACAAGTATATATAGAATAATTACATTATTACTTGGACATTTCCACAAGAAGATTCCAACAACAATCAAAAGACAAATTCTTGAATTAACCATTCAAGATTTACATTATATTGCACAATTATTTGAAACATTTGTTGTTAGGGAAACAAGTACTACCCAACAAGTTATCACCACCAATGAATTAACCTCAATTTCCAACGTATTAAGCAATCTTCTTGAAGATTTATTAGTCACGATTTCCAATTGCCAATTAGATATATCTATTAAGGAGGTTGCTTCACAATATCAACAATTTATTCAAGATTTAATCATTATTTCTCTGTTGACTCAACAGACAATTGAAGAATATCAAGGAGATATCAATGTATATACTAGTGATCTTACTGGGTTGTCTACTGTGTCACGAGTAAGAGAAACTGTCAATGATGTATTATCGGAATTGAATGATGGTGATTCACAAGAGATTTATAAGCATATTGGTGAGAGATTAACTACTAGTAACGATTGGCGAATAATTGAAGCAAAATTATACATTTTAGAAAGTTTATTTACTAATGAAGATATTACTTTTAAAGAAGTATCCTCTACAGATTTGTTGAACTTGTTTACTAGTTTTATTAGTTTTGATCAACCATTGGTGACATCGCGTAGTTTTATCTTACTTTCGAAGTTTTTTGAAAAATTCCCCGAGATTTCCCAAACTATCAAATGCAAAACATTTTCTAATATGATTGAATTTACCATGACATTACAACAAGATGGATGTGATTTTATTAAAATTGCTTGTCTTGTAAGTATTACCTATTACAAGCATGTTATTGAATTCAAGGATTTACCTGAATCTCATCAAATTCAACTGGCAATATTCACTATGGTTTCTACATTAATTGAAGAATCGGAAGATGATGGATTACCGTCATTATTGGAAGCTATCACTGAAGCTATCTCAATAAATCCTCAACAAGCAACAACATTCCAAGTAAACAGTGTCACTGTTATTGATCTTATTTTTAAAATCACATTTAAAGATCCAGCAAACGTACAATTAATTGTTGATACTTCCGATTGTTTAACTTCATTATTAAATAATATCACTATTGATGATTATTTACAAATTTGTGAAAAATCCCTTCCAATAATATTTGACATTATGAACCAGGAAATCGCCAAGGGACAACGAGAAGTGGAATATACTCCAGAATTATACTTGAGTTTAGAACTTCTCAGCATTATAATTGAATCAGTTCCTGAATCTCAACAAGAATTACCTTCCCTGATTTTCTACTATTCTTTTCCAATATTACGTAAAATCCTTACATTATCGCAAGATAACCAAATCTTACAAAGTGGAGGAGAAGTATTCAACAATATCATCCAAAAAGCATCTACACTTTTTCTCAAATATCAAGATCCCGAGACAAAACAATCAGGTATTGATTGTATGATGGAGATTGTATACAAATTCCTATCCCCGGAACTTTCTGATAGTGCTGCTAACAATTGTGGGTCTATTGTATATTCCTTAATCAATCAATTTCAAAGTTATCTTTCCTCAGATTTATTAACTCAAATTTTAAAAGCTACCGTATTGAGATTATCTTATGCTAAAGAATCAATCACGATTGAGAATTTAGTTATGGTTTTCTGTAAATTAATCATAAATTCTCCTCAAGAAATGGTTGATTTTTTAAGTAATAATATCTCGTTAACTATTGATGGAGTTGTGAGATCTGGTTTGGAAATCATTTTACCAATTTGGTTTGAATCGTATGAAGTTACACGAGGATATGAACATATTAAACAAAATTCTCTTGCCTTGGGGAAAATATTTAGTTTAGGTGATTCTCGAGTAGAACAAATTATTGTAAATGGAGAAATCATTCCTTATGAAGGAGATTTAATTATTACTCGATCAATGGCTAAGGCTATGCCTGATAAATATACCCAAATTCCAGCATGTTTGAAAATCTTGAAATTATTAGTTGGAGAATTAGAATTCCAATGTCAACAACCAAATGCTGAAGATTATTTACCTGAACGTGAAGATATTGACGATGACAATGACGATGATGAAGGTTGGGAAGATATGGAAGATATTGGGGTGCCTAATTTTGAAAAATTGAAATCATATGTTGATTCCGAAGGTGATGGTGATCGAGATATTGATGAAAGTTTAAAAGAATTGTTGATTCAATTTTTACGAGAATGTACTGTGAAAGATTTAGGTCATTTCAGAAAATATTATGAAGAATTGAATGATCAAGAAAAGAAGACAATTACCGAGAATTTGGTATTTTAGATATATATAGTAAATAGTACAATACAGTTGAATTTATCATTCTCCTTTTAGTTGTTTGTACAATTGTTCAGTTTTGTTTTTGCAATCCATGTTGGTGTGGCGATAACTCTGGTAAAGAGGTGACTCGTACGAAAGAAAATAGCGTAAGGATGTTGTCTTAAGTAATCTGAAATAAGAACTAAATAATCTCTAATGATTTATGATAGACTGACGTAATGTAATATACGTGAGTCTTCTATCTTCGTAGTAAAAGAGTTCAGCTTAGAGAAGAACTTTAGATAAGTTGAGAAATGAGCGAATGTGTCCATATATACTAGGACATCTCTTCAATGATTGAGTCATTCATTTCTCATTTTAATCATATGTTGTTACAAAATAGAATTTCTCTTATCTCGAGAATTTGGTAGAAACCCAGTCAACTGGTAGCAGCATTATGTATTAGGTGAAATATTTGTTAGGAATGAAAAAGTCAAACAAATATCGTTTGAGATTGTTAAACACCGTACACATAGACGATTCTTCGTCTAATATTAGGTTTACTCCAGCTCACGCGAACGCGGTGAACTTTGATAACATCAATAAAATACAATATTTATTCAAGGACAAGTTTTTCAATTCTAGTGCCACACTCATGGCATCAACTACGGACAATGAATGGATAGTCACATTCATCAGAGATTATTTGTCTCGTCTTCCTGATGACATTCTTATTCAAATATTTAATAAACTAACCAATGAGTACTTTCTTGATTTATTTTGGTATATTGACAGTTTCCAAGATTTTCTTATTCGTCATTATTATTCCCAGAAACTTTGTTTTAGATTTCAGGACTGGAGTGGTGTTTCGAAACCTATTTGGGAGCGGTCTATTGATAAATTTGATGAATTTGTTACATTTACTAGAGAAGACGAGATTAAGCGAGGTGAATATATTTTGACCAAGGTCATTCCCAAGAAGCTAGTTCTTATTACCAGCGATCATTGTGTTAGTGGCATGAAACGTGTATTAAAGTTGAAGAGTACAAAACATGTTCCTGAATTAGAGATTGGAATAGGGAACGGTAAACTTAAAAGTAAAGACTTTTATGATTTGATTTCAATACCTAATTTAACTAAAATATATTTGCTGTTCATGGATATTAGTTGTATTAAACCTAGGTCAAAGAAAGATTCTCTAGCCTTACGTAACCATGGAAAACTTACCGAGATTGCTTTCTTGGCTGTTAATGGCATAGATGATTTCCTGGAGATCGAGTTCACTCAAGGATTGACGAGTCTTGCTTTAAGTAATAGTTCGGTGTCTACATTAGTGATACCTAAACTGGTTCGTCGTCTTGAACTTAAATATTTTACATGTTCATTTGAAGTAATTCGACGTAAATTCCCACTTCATTTAACGGTTCTTCGATTACAATCAGATTTAACCACCATTAATGTTGATGAATTACCAAGGGATTTACAAATATTGTATCTATCAGGGAATAAGCTTACCAGCATAGAGGGAAAAGCATGGCCCCCTAATCTAAATGAAATAGCTTTCTCTGATAACAAGTTAGGTGACGATGGGTTTGAAACAATTATCAATACTTTGGGATGGCCAGAAGGATTAACCAAGTTAAGGATTGGAACTAATCAAACGTCCCGAATCGATCATTTACACTTGCTACCACTGAGTCTAAATGAATTAGAAATTCTGAATAATCCTTTTAAATGGCCAGATGACCAAGTGTTTGAATTTCCTCCTAATTTGAAATACTTAGAAATGCTACGATGTCAATTGAAAAATTTACAATATATTAAATTCCCTACGTCACTTATAAAGTTGGAATTGCGGGGAAATGAAATCTCTGACATATTATCTTATCATTATTGGAATAAACTTGTCAATTTACGTAAATTGAATGTTGCAAACAACTCCATCACCAGTTGGGATAATTGGGAGATCCCCCCAAATATCATTGAATTAGAATTATACTGCAATCCAATTAATAAGTTAACTCTGAACTGCCAATTGTTTAATAGAAATTACCATTTTCAGATTGCTGAGTTAAGTTTTTTAGGGGGTAACTTACGAACACTAGACATATATTATATCCCTCCAAGTTTAAAACGGTTAGATCTTAGAAATCACAAGTTCCAAGGTACATTCATATTTCCTTCATTTTTCAAGCAATTGAATCATTTAGATTTGTCTTACAATGAGATAACTTCCATTGTTTTTGATGAGAAAGACAATACGGAAAGTTGTTTGCACAGTTTATGTCTTTTTGGTAATTCCATCCTTAGAAACAATCCAAGTGACAAGAAAATTAATGAATTTTATGATTATTTAGAGAAGAATTTGGGAAAAGTTAAACAAAGAAATGATAATATTAACTGTAAACATATTTTTGAACGATGCTACGCTCCGGAACTTAGTAACGTTTGTGGTTGTAAATTTTAGTTGGTATATTCAATAAATCAAGCTGCAAGTTCACCACCTTCGGAATCGGCAGTGGTGAAATGTAAATCTTTATTGATTTTAAGGCCTTTAGGATAGCAGACTGCGTACATTTTGAAAGACTCGGTAAGTGAACTCCAACAAAATATGTGTCTTTTTTTTGCAACCAAGAGAATAAGCCACCTTTTATAGTTTTTTCTTTCACTGTAATTTCGCACCAATCAATTGTTATCATACGATTTAAGTTTTCTCGCATTACACATTCAACCTTCTAAAACTTTACAACATCACAGACAGTTCTACCGACATCAATAAAGTATGCATATGGGTAACCTTAACATCGCCGACAATGAATGGATAGTCACATTCATCAGAGATTATTTGTCTCGTCTTCCTGATAACATTCTTATTCAAATATTTAATAAACTAACCAAGGAGTACTTTCTTGATTTCTTCTGGTATATTGACAGTTTCCAAGATTTTCTTATTCGTCATTATTATTCCCAGAAACTTTGTTTTAACTTTCAGGACTGGGGTGGTGTTTTGAAACCTTTTTGGGAGCCGTGGATGGATGAATTTGATGAATTTGTTACATTTACTGGAGAAGATGAGATTAAGCGAGGTGAATATATTTTGACCAAGGTCATTCCCAAGAAGCTAGTTCTTATCAGGGATCATCGTTTTAGGGGCATGAAACGTGTATTAAAGTTGAAGAGTACAACACACGTTCCTGAATTAGAGATTAAAATCGTAAAGTGTAAACTTAAAAGTAAACACTTTTATGATTTGATTTCAATACCTAATTTAACTAAAATATATTTGCTGGATATGAATATTAGTTGTATTAAACCTAGGTCAAAGAAAGATTCTCTAACCCTACGTAACCATGAAAAACTTACCGAGATTGCTTTCTTACAAGTTGATGGCATAGGTGATTTCCTGGAGATCGAGTTCCCTCAAGGATTGACGAGTCTTGCTTTGTGGAATAGGTCAGCATCTACATTAGTGATACCTAAACTGGTTCGTCGTCTTGAACTTGGATATTTTACATGTTCATTTGAAGTAATTCGACGTAAATTACCACTTCATTTAACGGTTCTTCGGTTACAATCGAATTTAACCACCATTAATGTTGATGAATTACCAAGGGATTTACAAATGTTGGACCTATTAAGGAATAAGCTTACCAGCATAGTGGGGAAAGCATGGCCCCCTAATCTAAATGAAATAGATTTGTCTGGTAACAAGTTAGGTGACGATGGGTTTGAAATAATTATCAATACTTTGGGATGGCCAGAAGGATTAACCAAGTTAAGGATTGGAACTAATCAAACGTCCCGAATTGGAACTAATCAAACGTCCCGAATTGGAACTAATCAAACGTCCCGAATTGGTCATTTACAATTACTACCACCCAGTTTACAAACATTAGAGATTTCGCAAAATCATTTTAAATGGCCAGATGACCAAGTGTTTGAATTTCCTCCTAATTTGAAATACTTACAAATGTCTCAATGTCTGTTGAAAAATTTACAATATATTAAATTCCCTACGTCACTTATAAAGTTGGAATTGTGGGGAAATGAAATCTCTGACATATTATCTTATCATTATTGGAATAAACTTGTCAATTTACGTAAATTGCATGTTTCAAACAACTCCATCACCAGTTGGGATAATTGGGAGATCCCCCCAAATATCATTGAATTAGAATTATACTGCAATCCAATTACTAAGTTAACTCTGAACTGCCAATTGTTTAATAGAAATTACCATTTTCAGATTGCTGAGTTAAGTATTTCATGGGGTAACTTACAAACTTTAGACATAGATTATATTCCTCCAAGTTTAAAACGGTTAAGTCTTAGTAATAACAAGTTCCAAGGTGCATTTATATTTCCTTCATTTTTCAAGCAATTGAATCATTTAAATTTGTCTAGCAATGAGATAACTTCCATTGTTTTTGATGAGAAAGACGACACCGAATGTTGTTTACATAGTTTACGTCTTTCCTACAATCATATCTTTGGTCGCAATCGACGTGGCAAGGGTGTCAAGAGAATTGATAAATTTTATGATTATTTAGAAAAGAATTTGGGAAAGGTAAAAAAAAGAAAGAGGTATGTAAATGGTTTACATATTTTTGAACGATGCGTAGATCAAGACAGATACGTGGACTTCTATAATTGTAAGTGTAGGTTATAGTTTTCTATATGAATTGGTATAAATTATAGATTAGTACTGTTTGCACAATAATGATAATCATTCCTTTGCAGATTTTGTAAAAACTTGTTAGTCTGGAAATAACCAGTTAAGATACAGGAGTTTATCAGCAGAGTTTCGGTTGTGTGTTGATGTACTTAATAATATAATATTGATATATAAAAAGCCTACCCTCCTCCTCTTACAATCCTGTTTTGGGAAAGTGAAATTTTTTACCATTTCATACCCATAATCCCGGTAGCTCACGACTGGGATAGTCGTGCTCTAACCAAATGTGTAAGTTCTTGGATACAGGATGTGACGTTTGGTAGTGAACAGACTTAGTCCTGTACACAAGCCAATTACCTGCATACTATTCACGAACATTTTCTTTCGTACAAGTCAGGTGTCTCTTTACCAGAGTTATCGCCAGACTAACAATCCAATCAAGTGGTAGCATACCACGACTGGTAGCACCATGAAAAAAGAAATTTTCTAAAAATACCAGATGAGACTTTAATCACATTGGTAAACTTTTTTAAAGATATAAACATCTAACAAATGTCATTATAAAGGGTTATGAAATTATCCATAACTAGTAAAGCCATTAATAATACGTTCACCAGGTCGTTAATTCTAAGTAAATCTATTTCCATATCTACTAAACCGACTTTACAAACATATATTCCTATATTTGATCCAGACATGACATCATCACCTCCTTTATTCACAACCAAGATCCTAAAAGTAAAACCTGAGTCAATTTCATTCAAACTGAGAAATGCTCTTCCTATAATATCTGACTTAGAAACTGAGGAAAACTTGAACATTGCTGCACATGAATTAACTACTACAAACAATGCTATAGGATTTCCTACCGAGACAGTATATGGATTAGCTGGTTCTGCTCTTGATGATGAGTCAGTAAAATCAATCTATCGTGCTAAGAATAGACCTAGTGATAACCCTTTGATTGTTCATATTTCCAGTAAGGATCAATTGTCACGTAGATTAAACTGTCAAGAAATACCTAAAATATATCACAAATTAATTGAACAATTTTGGCCAGGACCATTAACTATTTTATTACCGGTTGATCTGAACACCCACATTTCCAAACTAGTCACTGCTAATCAAAATACATTTGCTGTTAGAATGCCAAGTCATCCTGTAGCACGAGCATTAATTGCATTAAGTGATACTCCAATTGCTGCACCTTCAGCCAATGCTAGTACTCGTCCAAGTCCTACTATGGCCGAACATGTATATCATGATTTACAAGGAAGAATTCCCTTAGTGTTAGATGGTGGTGATTGTAAAGTAGGGGTTGAATCTACTGTGATTGATGGATTATGTGATCCGCCAATGTTATTAAGACCAGGTGGAGTATCCCTCGAACAAATAAAACAAGTTGGTGGAAAGCAATGGGAAGGGATTATTCGAGCAAAGAAAACAGCAAGTGAAGATGAAGTTGTAAGAACTCCAGGAATGAAATATCGTCATTATTCACCTACTGCAAAAGTAGTATTATTTGTGAATTGTCAAGGTGGAGAAAGTACAGTAACGAAGTATATAACTGAACATAAATTGCAACCAACCAAGATTGCATTATTACGTTCAAAACATTTTGTCAAAGATTTTGGTATTAGTATAGTACGTGATTTAGGAACTACCCCAAGTGATGTTTCATTTAATTTGTTTAAAATGTTACGAGAAGTTGATGAGATGAATGTAGATTTAATTTTAGTGGAAGGGATAGAAGAAGAAGATGAAGGTCTTGCAGTGATGAATAGATTAACTAAAGCTGCAGTTGAGACTATTGATGGTAACATGTAAATAGTTTAATAGAGTAATATAATACAGTAACATACTTTTGTGTTATATATCGGTTAATATCGCACGGCACGAGAATAAACTCCGTCGAATCAGGCACACGACAAATCAAACCAATAGTACAATCTGACACATTATGTGTGTAGTTTTATGTTTCGCCTCAGGGTCTATCCCCTCGATTTACACTTCCCCCTTTAAGTAGATCTTTTCGCGGATTATACCTAGAAGAGCAATTATTTTTTTTTCATTGTTTGTTGTCGGACTTTGACATAAGAGACAGTCACCATATTGACTTAACAAACAAAAGTCAATGTTATGTTAAGAGAAAAACAAACAACTGTAGCCAATAACAAATATCTCCGTTACTCACGTGTAAATTGCTGCCATTGTATCGTCTATTTTTCGGATTTAACTTTTTCATCACTTTTGTTTTGCAAATTGACACGTTAATCAGAAAAAAAAAATCAAAGAAAAAAAAACATCTTCCTTTACAATTTCAAATTTTCAACGTTAACGATTTTTTTTAAATCATTCGCCTGAATACATTACACTGACATTGTAACACCCACCCACATCACATACATACTCCCAGTGTATTTTACCAGATCATACCCCCTCCTTTCCCCTTTCACACTTGTACAATATAGCAAGATAGATCAATTCCAAAAACAATAACGCATTCTTTCAACAGCTTCCCCCCTTTTCAAATACGTGTTTTCTATAAACACTGTTCTTTTTGCATTTTCCATTCATATACTACACCTTTTTTTTGCATTCCACATAGTTAATGTCCGATAACCCGTTTGAACTTAAATCCTTGGGTGTTCCGGGTGGTGGTGCTAGTGCAAGTTCTGTCAGATCAGCTACTCCATCAATAAAATTCTCAGGGAAATCTCCTGAAGATACTGCTGCTGAATTACAAACAAATTTAACTTCAGGTTTACTCAACACTCAAGATATTCTTAATAGAAGATCACTTCATGGGGTCAATGAATTAACTAGTGAAGAAGATGAAAGTTTAATTATGAAATTCATATCTTCTTTCTATCAAGATCCTTTGATTTTATTGTTAATTGGATCAGCTATTATAAGTTTTTGGATGGGTAATAGAGATGATGCTATTTCCATCACTTTGGCAATAGTTATTGTTGTCACTGTGGGTTTTGTTCAAGAATATCGTTCAGAAAAATCTTTAGCTGCTTTAAATAAATTGGTGCCTGCAGAAGCAAAACTTACAAGAAATGGTAATACATCGACAGTTTTAGCATCAACTTTAGTTCCAGGAGATTTGGTTCATTTTACTCAAGGTGATAGAATTCCTGCCGATGTTAGATTAACTGAAGCAGTATATTTAACTATTGATGAAAGTAATTTAACTGGGGAAAATCGACCAGTTAAAAAATCAGTTAATTCTATTATGGGATCAGATGTTCCTGTAAATCAAAGAAGTTGTATTGCTCATATGGGTACTTTAGTACGTGATGGACATGGATCAGGGATTGTAATTGCTACCGGTCATAAAACTGTATTTGGAGGTGTTTTTGAAATGATGGCGGAAATTGAAAAACCAAAAACTCCTTTACAACAAGCCATGGATAAATTGGGTAAAGATTTATCAATTTTCTCATTTATCGTCATTGGTATTATTTGTTTAGTTGGGATTTTCCAAGGAAGAGCTTGGTTGGATATGTTTCAAATTTCCGTGTCCTTGGCAGTTGCAGCTATTCCTGAAGGATTACCTATTATTGTAACAGTTACCCTTGCCCTTGGAGTTTTAAGAATGGCTCGTCAAAAGGCCATTGTCAGAAGATTACCTTCGGTGGAAACTTTAGGTTCAGTTAATGTTATTTGTTCGGACAAGACAGGTACATTAACCCAGAATCACATGACTGTGACTAAAATGTGGTCGACAGATTTTCAAGGTAGTTTCAATAGTCCATTCTTGATTGTCGAAAGATTAGATGATAAAACATTACATCTGAAAGTAACTTCCAATATGCATCAAATTTTACAATGTGGACTGATTTGTAACAATGCGAGATATTCTCATGAAAATGAAAAATATGTTGGTAATCCCAGTGATATTGCTTTAGTTGAATGTTTACCACATTTTGGGATGGATGATTTTAGAGGAACGAGACAAAGAATTTATGAATTACCCTTTAGTTCGGCAAGAAAATATATGGCAGTTTGTGTACATTCAGGAGATTTAAACAAGGCAGAAACATTAGCTAAAGGGGCATCAGAAAAGATTGTTCATCTTTCTACAAAATATCTTGATGAAAATGGACAAATTAAACCAATTACTGAAGAAATTAAACGAGTCATTCATGAAAAATCAAAATTATTAGCTAACGATGGGTTAAGAGTATTGGCATTTGCCAAGAATAACCAACTCATAACATCTTCTATTCAAGATGAAGATATTCATCAAGAAACTACAGAACCTAGTGATATGGTTTTCCTTGGATTAATTGGTATGAAAGATCCCCCCAGACCAAATGTCAGTAAATCAATCGCCATGCTAATGAAAGGTGGTGTGCATGTTATAATGATTACTGGAGATTCACCTTCAACAGCAATGAATATTGCCAAACAAATTGGTATGCCAATTGTAGGAGATCATGCAGTAATGACTGGTGATCAAATCGACACCCTTTCAGAAATTGCTCTTGCTGAAGCTATTCATGATGTTTCTGTATTTGCCAGAACTACTCCAGAACATAAAGTCACCATTGTTAAGGCATTACAACGTCGAGGTGATATTGTGGCCATGACTGGTGATGGTGTAAATGATGCTCCAGCATTGAAATTGGCGGATATTGGGATTGCTATGGGTAAAAATGGTACTGATGTTGCCAAGGAAGCGGCTGATATGGTGTTGACTGATGATGATTTCTCCACTATCCTTTCAGCAATTGAAGAAGGGAAAGGAATTTTTAATAATATTCAAAATTTCATTACATTTCAATTGAGTACTTCTATAGCAGCATTATCACTAATTGCCATGGCCACATTCTTTGGATTACCTAACCCCTTGAATGCCATGCAAATCTTGTGGATTAACATTTTGATGGATGGCCCTCCAGCACAATCCCTTGGGGTTGAACCAGTTGATCATGAAGTTATGAATAAACCACCAAGAAAGAGAAATGACAAGATCTTGACACAACAAGTTATTAGACGAGTTTTACAATCAGCAATTATGATTATTTTGGGGACATTGTTTATATTTGTTAAAGAAATGACGGATAATGAAATTACCGCAAGAGATACTACTATGACATTCACATGTTTTGTATTTTATGACATGTTTAATGCATTATCTTGTCGTCATTACTCAAAATCAATCTTTGAAATGGGTCTCAAAAATCAAATGTTTAATTTTGCCGTGATTGGTTCATTAATTGGTCAATTTTGTGCAATTTATGTCCCATTTTTCCAACTGATTTTCCAAACTGAAGCGTTATATTTCAGTGATATTGTAACATTGATGGCATTAACGAGTACTGTGTTTATTGGTGATGAAATTAGAAAATGGTGGATGAGAAGAAGACAAGTATTGACCAGTTATAATTATGTGTGAGGAACTATACATGTGTACTTTTATTGTAATGTAAATAATAGAGATTATAAAACTAATCATTGTAGAAACAAAGCCCAATTCCACATTGCGGTATAATTGCCTGGAATTGAAGTAAGCCCCGTCACAAAGTTCAAACTATTTCACTATACACGGGGTTTGCATGTCTAGCGATTGAAAAGGCAAAGGTACTTGCGATTGAGGAGACATGAGTGATAAACATAAAAGCCAACAAACCTAATTATAACAGTTGCGAAAGTTAAACTGGTCAGTCCTTTGACTTGAAAAAAAAAAGAAACTTACACCGGGAAAACTTGCAAAAGAAACATCACAACGGTGAGAATGCATCCGAACCGGGGTTTGACTTTTTTAAATCAAACAGTTTCTATGATTCAGGTACTGTTTCACATGGTCCGACTCGGATAGTTCAGCCTCTAATCTGAGTCAGTAGCTAGTGCTGACAAATAGCTAAACCAGGTGAAAAAAAGAACCTAGCTCTCTCTTTTTTTTTTCTTTGACTTCAAATATTGACTCGGGTTGTTCGGTTCACATACGTCAAAAAAGAAAAGTGACAGTTTTTTCTTTTTGGTTCAGCCTTTCCCTATCAAAAGCGATTTTGCTTGCTAAGTGAAAAAAATACCTCATTCGTGACTTCTGGAATAAAGCCGACTTTTATCATTTCCCCTCCTCTCATATTTGCAGCTATAAATAAACTTTAAATTTGCATCTCTATTGATAATTTTTCACTTTTATCCATCCCTAACATGGTTTTTAAATTCACTATTGATGATGTACTTAACAAGTACATCCCTGCTAATCGTCTTCATCGTCTTCCATACCCAATTTCTCGTTTTCTTGGTGCTCATTCACCAACACCAAAACATGATTATTTAATTTGGTTGGAAACGTTGGTGGCTTCTTTCTGTGGTATTGCTTTACTTGAAGGGGTGTTTAAATCCCATACAGTATTTACTTCGCATCATGGTCCAATTATTATAGCTTCGTATGGTGCTACTGCCATTCTTTGTTTCAACGCAAGTCAAGCTCCATTGGCGCAACCAAGAAATATTCTTGTGGGTCATTTTGTAAGTGCATTAATTGGATTATGTATTCAGAAATTATTCCTGTTGAGTGAAAATGGAAGAGATAATTATTGGGCTAGTGGTGCATTAAGTGTTGGTGTAGCTTCAGTATTAATGTCGGTATTGAATTGTGTTCATCCACCGGCAGGTGCCAGTGCTTTACTTCCTAGTATCAACGAAGAAGTGCAAAATTTAAGTTGGTGGTATTTACCAGCACATCTAATCTCCTCGGTATTGATTATTTGTGTGGCGATAATCTTTGGTAATATCTTTAGAAAGTATCCTGTTTATTGGTGGACTCCTGTACCTGTAGGAAAACCCAAACCACCTAAGGAATCATTACAAGATTTAGAAAAAGTTGTTTCAAGAGAAGTTCAAAAACTGATTACTCTGATCCAATCACAAAGTGAAGGTGAACCTCATAATGTGAATGGAATTATGAGTGTTGCTGGAATTAGAACAATTACAATCACTGTGGAAAGTGTTATGGTTCCTGCTGAGATTGATTTAGATGAAATTGATAACAACTGGTTAGAAGGGTTACAAACCAGATTAAGGTTGTTGGATGAAGAAGAAGAAGATTAAACCATTTTTTGCTTGTCCCCCAGGGTCCTCCTCTTGGTTGCAAAAACGAAAAAAGCTTAACTCTCCCGGAAATGTGCGCACGCGGAAAAACACCGCGGATAATGGATTCCGATGAGTATTTATTAGTAAGCCGACAATTCCATGTTGTTTGATGCAAATGGATAAACCCGGCCAACAAAATGACTAATAATGTACCATCGGATTTATTTATTCTTTTTGATTTTTTGACTCCTGTTTGACTCGGATGCTTACATCATGTGTTTTGGATTTTTTAGCTTTGGTGACCATGGCATATAATTTTTTTGTGTCTACACGCAGTTGCTGGTGGTTGAATTGGGGCTTATTCTATGTTTATTTATATATAATTGTTATAATAAATTGTACTGTAACTTGTTAATCTGTGGTTTAACTTGAATGATTTTCTAGTTGATTTCCTGCACCAGAATTCAAAAAAAAAAAATAACCCGTTGTACTTGTAACCTTCCCCACATGCACTCTTAAACTCCGGTTAGTTAAAAAGTATAAATATGACTTTAAATCCAGTTACATCTTCACCTACACCAACTTCTGATACACCCGGCATGGTCTTCAAATTCACAATAGATGATGTACTTAATAGGTATATCCCTCGTAATCGCATAAATCGACTTCCATTTCCTATATCTCGTGTGTTAGGAGCCCACTCTCCTACGCCAAGACACGACTACTTAATCTGGCTTGAAATCTTGATCAGTTCATTCTGTGGTATTGCTTTACTTGAAGGTGTTTTCAAGTCTCATACAGTATTTACTTCACATCATGCACCAATTATTATAGCTTCGTATGGTGCTACTGCCATTCTTTGTTTCAACGCAAGTCAAGCTCCACTTGCACAACCAAGAAATATTCTTGTGGGACATTTCCTAAGTTCATTAATTGGTATTTGTATTCAAAAATTATTCCTGTTGAGTGAAAATGGAAGAGATAATTATTGGGCTAGTGGTGCATTAAGTGTTGGTGTAGCTTCAGTGGCAATGTCGATATTTAATTGTGTACACCCACCAGCAGGGGCAAGTGCATTACTTCCAAGTATTGATGAACAAATTCAACAAATGAGTTGGTGGTATTTACCAGCACATTTAGTTTCTTCAGTATTGATTATATGTGTGGCATGTATCTTTGGCAATATTCTTAGGATATATCCTGTGTATTGGTGGACTCCTGCTCCTGTAGGTAAACCCAAACCCCAAGAGGACTTAGAAGAAATAGAAGAGGCAATTACCAAGGAAGTGGAAACTCTGGTTTCTTTGGCTCGTACTGTATCCAAAAGAAGTCAAGGTGAGCCTCATACAGAAGGAGGGATAATGGTTGTTCCTGGAATTCATACGATCACCATAACTGTAGATAATATCATGGTTCCGGAAGAAATTGATTTAGATGAAATTGATAATAATTGGATAGAAGGATTACAAACAAAATTAAGACTATTACAAGAAAACTAACTACTATTTTATTTTCGTACTTTTAATATCATCAAGAGAAACAACTCCTTTAAAATCAGGTTGTTCTAATTTATCAAATATAGTATGTGCCACTTGTTCAGTAGATAATACAGGTTTAATTAATTCATTGCAAAATTTGTCACCTAATAACATTTCTTTAGTAGTAGCACCAATTCTTAATCCTCGTAACAATACATCTCGTGTAGTTAATGGACCTTCATGAGTTTCATCATACATGATCCCAGGTCGCATGAATATTCCTCTAATACCTTGTTTACAACTTAATTCAAATTCCGCTTCTCGTTTAGTGTTGAGATATCCTTGAGGAACTAATGGAGGGTTAAATTCTGCCGAAATGTAAACATAATTCCGGGGTAATTCTCTTTGTTCAGTAATAAATGTATCTGCCAACAACACAGCTGTGTCTCGTTGTACTGCTTCATACGTGGCATTCCCCTCACCTCGTTTCATAGGATTACTTCCCTTGATAGTATTTGCCAATTGTTGAATATCATTAAGAAAATTGAAATTCGAATTCATGGTTTTCTTATAAGCTTGATTTTCAAATAATATCCCAATTGAATGTACAACATTATGAAATTTACTAAGTTTATCAGCATATGATTTACTATTGAATATATCTGCTCGTTCCCATTCAACTTGTTTAATCCAAGGTTGATGAATTATATTCTGAGGAGGATCACCTGAGCGTGAGAATGACGTGACATTATACCCTCTAAGTACTCCAATCTCACAAATCTTATGTCCAAGGAATCCATTTCCTCCGAAAACAGCAATTGATTTCAGCATTTGTGTAGTGGGTGAGTTGGAAAAGGGTGAAAAAAAGAGGTGATATTTTACGAGAAGAGGTGACGACTATTTATGGGGCAAGAGAAAAGATTACACAAAATTAAGCATATATTAAAAAAAACTAATGACCAAACTTTTTTCTAAACATTATTGATTCTTCATCTTCGACTTCTTCTAAGGAAGGATGTTTATGCAAATCTTCAAGAGAAACCTTTGGTTCAACCTTTGACTCAACTTTTGGTTCAGGCTTGGAATCATTTACAACAACTTTTACTGGAATTGATTGTTTTCTTAATTTTTCAGGTTTTGGAGCAACTTCAGGTTTTGGTTTAGGGGTTGGTTTAGTAGGTTGTGGAGATGGAGAAACACCTAAATTAAATCCAAAGAATTGATTAAGGAAATCTCGTTGTTGTTTGATAAAATCATCATAATCAGCTTGTTCTTGTTGTTTTTGTTGTTGAGCTTTTGCTTGTTCAGCTTGAAGTTTTCTTGCGGCTGCTTTTCTATTGGCTTCTTGTTGAACATGTCTTCTATATTCCATCTCTGCTTTTCTTTGAGCTTCATGTCTGGCCTGTTCTTCCCTGGCACGAAGTTCAGCTTCACGTCTGGCTTGCTCTTGAGCTTCTCTTGCACGTTGTTCAGCCTCACGACGAGCTTGTTCTTCACGTCTAGCACGCTCTTCAGCCTCACGTCTAGCTTGTTCCTCGGCTTCACGTCTGGCTTCGGCTTCACGTCTGGCTTGTTCTTGCCTACTTGCTTCAAGTTTCATTCTCTCTTCATCAGCTTTGGCAAGTTCAGCTTGTCTTTCAGCAAATCCATTAATATGATGAGCAGCATCGACTTCTTGTTCAGGACATGCATCTTCTTCATCAAAATCAGAATCTTCATCCATATAATGATGTTCTTCCACTGGTTGTTCCACTTCATGGTTATGATGGTTACCAATCAAACAATTCAAAATATCTTCTAAATTAGAATGAACATAATGAATCCGTTTAGGAATGTTTAAACACAAGATATTCCTCAGTTTATACCATTGCCAATTGATATTTTCAATATCAATATAATTAACATTAAATTGAAACTCTTGTTTGAATTTATCTTGCAGTGACGTAATTATAACTTTAACTAATGGTGGGAGTGCCTTAATTACTCTCACTTCATAATCATTGAAATTGCCATATGGTTTATAAATTTGAATTTGAAATTCATCTTCCGTTTCAAGCTTTTTGATTACTCGAGGACGTGAATTTGGTGGATGTTGATAATATTGTTGTTGATGCAAAAGATTGAAAAGTGAATCAGCATCGAAATTACTAGGAAGGTTATAAGTGTTAAATGGGTACATCTTTAAATTGAATCAGCGATAGTTATTGAAGAGAAAAGAAATTCAAAAAAAAAATATCAAGGGGTTAAGGTCATACTTATACTTTGAATGACTAGGAGGTGGAATGACTTTTTTTGCAAGCCAGGTCGTGTCCTGCGTCTAAAGTGTGGAGAAGATCCCAGAATGTCCTAGAAGAGAAAACCTGTAAAAAAAATAATTATTGCATATTAGAAGGTTCTAGAAGGGTTACCACATACATGATTTTAACACAACCACAAGGTTAGTTATTCACAATGTGGCAGTTTTAAATTAAGAAATATGTCAAATTATGTGTGAATTATGTGTGAATTATGTAATTCATCGTAAATTTAATTAATTTCCTATATTTGAAAATTTTTGCAACAAATCTGCAACAAAAAGAGAAATTACATATCGAAACATGCTCTTATTTACTGAGATGTTTAGAAAACAATGTTCACAATTAGTTCTCAAATCAATTATTCATAATTCTTTAAATATTACATTCTCTACACCCTATCAAGAAAATATCACAAATTAGGAAACCCTAACAGTCGTGTTACCGCAACGGATCGATATATTTAAACTCACTTCTCTCCCACAAATGAAACCAGTTTTCTAATGCTACTAACCAAAAATGCTGCCACCACTTAAAAGACAAAAAAATAAACCCATACGAAATGATACCACCTTTAAATATTACCCCCGAAGATGCAGCTGAATTTAAAGAGCTAACAGAAAAGTAGAGACGTCAAATCAAAGAAGTGTGCGAGACCAAGCTAATACATTTACCATTCCCCATCCTTGGAGAACTCCTCCATTACCTCGATGTCTTGATGAATGGTTTATTATTGAAATTTCTTGGAAACTTCGGGCTGAGAGTGATTGGAAACGTAAAACCCGCGACGAACGAGTATCCAAACAATGGAAGCAAGAGATTAAGGAGCAATGCAGAGGGAGAACTCGATATATTGATGTGGTCAATGTGTTTGTGTTTGAGGAACTAAAGTGGTATGAACAACTTGAATCACGGTTTATGGGTTCAGAGTTTAGTGTTGATATGACTGATTATCTTTCATATACTGATACTATTATCGGTTCTGGTACACTTCAACAATTGAAATCAGGAGTAGACAAGTTGGTTGGCATCAACAGACTTATAGTCTCCATAGCTAAAACAATTCTGCAATAACCCAACTTTCTCATCCAGGTCCTGTTTGGGAATGGTAAATTCCTGTCAAAATAATATCTTTATTGACCGTAATCTGCAAATAGGAGATATAGACATGTAGGGAAAAACTACTTAATTATATACTTGTCACCGTTCGTCTAGCATCATATAGACCCCGTACAGCCCTGCATGATGTTATTCATGTAAAAATTCGTGTCAAAGTTTCAGAGACAAATGTTTGATTTATGCCCTTACGACATATGCCTTTACTAGGAAATTGTTCGTCGTCTATATTCCCTATGATTTTATATTTATATCCCATACTACATATTCGTGGAGCAAAAGTAAAAATTGGTGAACTTGATGTGTCCCCAAAGTTTCAACGTATTCCTACATTGCTAAAACTTGATAATGGAACGTTCACTTTTACCACGTATATTAAAAATCTTCATCCTGTCACCCAAGAACTTATATACTATGATTGAAGATGTTTTCAATTTATCAATTCCTGAATTGAATTATGTCCTGTCTCGATTTGCAACCAAGGAACACTTTCGTATAAATGTACCTCCTCTAAAAGATGCATTTACAAAAGTGTGCTATAACAAGGTTGATGAACTATTTAACAGAGTGAAGTACAGACGGAAAAGGGATACACTGATTCATCAAGAAGTCAATGATTTTGAAGCCGGAGTTCTGAAATATGCCAAGGAGGTTATCCAGTTATCCCGAAACGGTCTAAACCTCCAAATACAGAAAATATCGATGTTAAATCATTTAAAGAATTAAAAGTAATTGTTAAAATGAAGTGAATTGAAGTATTTCCCTATCAAGAACTTGTCAAGATTCCCTGGCATGTTCAAGGAACAATCAATGATGGTCACGGTAGCTTAAATTTTCAATGTAGACAATATTTCACAAGGTTAACTTGCCTTTAGGAGTGGAATTTCTGTACATGAATTTGAAGAAGTTAATGATTTATATGCCCAATATTTCTATGGACTTATTGATCGAGATCAAATGGTTAAGGATTAGGGAAGTTTTGAAGTGAAGGAAAATCGAATGGTTATTTTCCTAATATTTACCAACATCAAAATCAGGGCTTTACACTTAAAGATAGGAATAAACCTGGTCATGTTGACATTATATATTTGTATATTATCGATCCTTATGATACGAATGTTATTATTACAGATATGGTACCACCTCAACAGAAGGAATGGTGGTACAATGAACAGTTGAAATATCTATACCCAGACACTACCAAATAATATATTTTACAATTGAAGAAAGAAGAACACTGGCCCACGGATTTAAACTAGGCAGAAGTTGCAAGAAAATTATTGAAAGGTGAGAAGAAAGATAGAGGTGAATATTTGTTTGACTTGTGGTTTGATTGCACGAAACCTTAGTTTCGTTTGTTTACTAATAAATATTATTTTATTGTCTTGTTGTCATGTCACTTTATGTTCAACCAAAAAAATCTCTCGGCTATAGTGAGGTTATTCCTGGCATATGACAGGATGATCTAGGTTTGTTGCCCTGACGACGGATAACGATGACATTAAATCATAACCACCCTCCTTTTAATCTTTGTAATTGATCACATTATAATGACTTTTAATTGTGCACCGCCACCATTTTCTTCTCTGCGTGAACTTACCTAAACGGGTCTAGGCCAAGAAACCAACAAAAAAACTTTTTCGTATCTTTGTGCAATAAACATAGAGGGGGAATGAGCAGATTGTTCACAAAATAGATTAATTAACACTCTCTAGAACACATGGCTTAGACGGGGGGACGCGGGTTATTAATACAATGTTAATAAGCACAATTTTATACGAAATTAAGATTGGTTTGTGTGAGTTTCCTAATGAGGGATATTGAGACTTTTTATAGTTTCACAATTGTCTTGTGGTTTGGAAAGAATATGACAATATCGCGTCGAGTGATTCAGATCACGCAAGTGAAGGAAACAAAGTAGACAGTATAAAATTTGTGTGCTAATCGGGTAAGAGAACGGATATAATGATCTGTGACAATTTGGTATTACTAAAAATAACTTATAGGTTTTCCGATAATATGCAGGAATAACTATAAAAATTTTTTTTTCTTCTCATTTTTTTATTTTTTAGAGTTTTTTTTTTTTGTCTTAAAAAGGTCCACAGAGTAAACAACAAAAGACAAAAAAAAAAAGTTCTGTGCTTTTCGTAACCCACCAGTAAATTCCCACACGAAACTAAAACACATTTGTACTGGAATACCCACCAGTGACAACTAAACTTCTAGTACTTTACTCACTCATTTAGAATAACCTAGTACATACCCAGATACCCACCTAATATATACACACACTCACTTACATCATGGAAAAGTCTAATCGAACAGTTACATATACGAGATCAAGTATACATCTTGTATTATTGACGATATTAGTAACGTCAATAACTATAGTGTCCATTATTAAGTTTGCACCTACAATGTTCTCATTGAATTCAACACCATGTGCTCATGCATCGCATAAAAGTCAATATTTTAATCATTCAATAAACTTATTTGAAGAAGATGTTGCTGCACTTAATATATCCAGTATTGTAAGTTCAACATCTTCCAGTCAAGTATTTGTTGGCATGAAGAAAGTTTCGATGTTAAAGAGAGCCGAAAATGATACTACACCTACTACCACGCCTCCAACAACACATGAAGAGACTCATGATCACGAAACTAGCATTCCAGAAACAACAACTCCGGAAGAGACAACAACAACACCCGAGACCACACCTGATACTACTACTCCTGATGAACCAACTACTAGTGAAGAACCATCAGTTACTTCTGAACCAGAAACCACTAGTTCCCCAGAAACAACCACTAGTGAAGAGGAACAAGAAACTACATCTACAACATCAAGTCCTAGTCCTTCACCCACTAGTCAAACTGCAGAAGAAACAACTACAGAAGAGAAAACTACCTCATCTAGTAAACCAACCGATTCTCCTACCCCCACTATGACTTCAGGTATGAGTAAATCAGTTACAACATCTACATCAGTTGATAATGGAAGTACCATTGTAGTTACTTTGACCTCAATTGTTAATTCTACGCAACCTACCAATGCTACAGATAATAACAAGGATAACCAAAATCAAGGAGGATTATCCAATACTAATAAGATTGTTGTTGGAGTTGTTGTTGGAGTAGGTGGTTCAATTTTACTTGGATTATTAGGGGTGTTCTTTTATTTAAGAAGAAGAAATAATCGTGATTATGAAAATGGAGGTTGGACCTTCTGGAGAAAGAATGAGAAAGTTGGAAGTGATGAATTTTTCAATGGAGAATTAGGAGTTAGAGATAGAAATATCAACCAAGGCTCGAACTTTTAGAGAGGGTCCTTTAATTTTTTTTGTCTAGTATTATTTTGTATAGTTTTATACATTTTTTATTTAATATATTATACTGAAAACTTTTTTTCACTTGACGCGTCAAACAAACACTTGTTACATCAACAAATATGTATCAGTTGTATCAACAAATAAACAAAGATGAACAGTATACATATAAGCTTCTTCAACTACCCCAGGAGTTGCTAGCACACTTATCTACAGACTCTTCACTATTAATTAAATCAGATGTTGAAGGTGATTCAGTAGTGATTTGCAACAATGATTCTACTTGGAAATTACGACAAATGAATCATTCCAATACTGTATTACTTATGGATAATTTAAACATCAAGAATAGAATGACAAGTTTGTCTGATACTAATAATGTGTTAATAGGTGGTGATACATGTACATATGAATATGAATTGACTCTGACAAAAGGTGAGATTAATATTGACAATATTCCTGTGTATGATGGAAATGTATTAAAACCTAGTGTAACACTACAAGAATTACTTGAACATAGTTTGTGTTCTGAAGTTGAGTTTATTAATAATTGGTATGAATTAGGTGGATGTGAGATTGAGAGTAGAACATATATATTGTCACCAAGATTAATTACTGAGATTTTATATGTTATAATTACATATTTAATCAGTAAAAAAATCAACTATAACAATATGTTTGATATACTGGCACTTGATATTGTTGATGAGACAATCAACGAATCAATGATTACAACAATTTTACATAAATTTGGTAAAATAGAAAACAACAAAGTGTTGTTACAAAACGATAAAATTGTTAAATGGTTTGGAATAATCGAATTATCAAAATCTGATTGTATCAATGTAAATGATTTCTTAATCAACTGGAAAGGATCTTTACCCCCATTTTATAATGTTAGTTTAGATATTATTGATTTAAGAGGTCATTACAGTTGTCCCATTGTCAATACAATCAAATATATTGATCAAAATAGTCTCTCTACTAATTTAAACACCAGGTTTAATCAATTGTTTGAAATTGATACTAATTGGGATTATGACTTGTTTATACCTTTTATTCAAGAATTGGTACCCCAGGGAAAGAAAATTGATAGTATAATTATAAAATATGCTAGGAAGAAGAAAGTGACAAAGAATAAATTTATTGTGTGTCCAAGATGATTCATGAATCACAGAACTACAGAAAAAAAAGCTTTGAAAAAGTTGAAAATTTTTTGTAAATTAAACAATTATAGAGTTATAGACCACAATGGACAATTCCACATTTGTAATTTCATTAATTGTAAGTAATCTTGAAGAAGTTAACATATATCGTCTATTAACACAGTTATAGAGTGGTGGTTGTGCTGGTACAGCAACTGATCTTGCATTTTTCCCCATTGACACTATAAAAACACGTCTTCAAGCAAAAGGTGGATTCTTTGCAAATGGAGGATATCATGGAATATATCGAGGATTAGGATCGTGTGTAGTTGCTCTGGCGCCACTGGCATCGTTATTCTTTATAACATATGATTCTATGAAGATATATACCAAACAGTATATAGATTCACCTGTACAACGACATATGATTTCTTCATCATGTGGTGAAATTGCTGCATGTTTAGTTAGAGTTCCAGCAGAAGTAATTAAACAACGTACCCAAACCGGAAGGATTGGACACAATGGCGTTAGTTCAAGTTGGTCAAATTTTATGTATTTAATTAAAGATAAATCAGGAGAAGGATTAATTCGAGGTTTGTATAGAGGTTGGAATACCACAATAATGAGAGAAATTCCATTCACAGTGATACAATTCCCCTTGTATGAATGGTTAAAGGTGAAATGGGCAAATACTACACATTCTTCTGAGAAGCTTTCTGTTGTTAAGGGAGCAATATGTGGATCAATCGCAGGAGGTGTAGCAGCAGCATTAACTACTCCATTGGATGTAATCAAAACAAGAATCATGTTACATAAGGAAAGAGTTAATGTTGTCGATGTAGTTAAAGGGATTATTCGGGAAGAAGGTTGGGGTACTTTCCTCAATGGTATTGGTCCTAGAACTTGTTGGATAAGTGCTGGAGGTGCAATCTTTTTAGGATGTTATGAATTGGTACATTCTACAATGACAGGATATAAGAAGTTAGAGTAGAAAATTGTATATAGAACGAGCACAAGCTTGATATTTCATAGAATTAATGTATTATCAACTAGAACAGTCATCACTGGCTAATTTGAAGTAAATCCGAAGTCCGCAAACGAAAGATCGAAAAAAAAAAAGAAAGAAAAGTGACGTATTTTTACATAAACTGCAACCACCATAACAACAAATATACTTTGACAGTAGTAGTTTTATGTTAACTCCTAATAGGAGTTAAAGAGTCGGCTCCGGTCCGTACTTTTGATTGTTCAAATAAAACAATGGAAAGGGTATCAAATCCCGGACATCAGTGAAATTGATCTCGTTTATATGCAGTCGGTGACACCCCTCTCTTCCCACAGTTTTTTTTTTCTTTCTCTCATTTCTTTTTTTTTTTTATTTTTCCCCTTTGAACCAAAAAAAAAAACTATAAAAGAATCTTTTGAACGTAAGAAAAAAAAAGCTCAAGTGGAGAAGAATTAGTAATCCATCAGTATCCAATATGTATAGAAGATTACTTGCATTGAGTAGAAAACCGTTACGGAAATCTGTTGGTGGTAGTAGTGTACGCACTTTAACTACTACTTCCACAGTTAATCTTGCCACTGAAGCACCCACTAAGCAAGAACAAGCTAAAGAAATTACTCGAATTATTGAAACTTCAAATCCAATCACAGGTGAACTTCATATTACTACTAATTTCACAAATACCACTCAACCTCCTTCTGGTTCTTCAATTTCATTGAAATCCGCTACCAGAAATGCTTCACAATTTGGTACTCGTCCAATTTATCTTGATGTTCAAGCTACAACTCCAACTGATCCTCGTGTTTTGGACAAGATGATGGAATTCTATACGGGATTATATGGGAATCCTCATAGTTCAACTCACTCATATGGTTGGGAAACTGATCGTGAAGTTGAAAAGGCAAGAAATTACATTGCTGAAGTGATAAATGCCGACCCTAAAGAAATCATCTTCACTAGTGGTGCTACGGAATCTAATAATATGGTAATTAAAGGTGTTCCTCGATTCTATAAAAATACCAAAAAACATATCATCACAACTCAAACTGAACATAAATGTGTTTTGGATTCTGCTAGACATATGCAAGATCAAGGATTTGAAGTGACTTATTTACCGGTTGACTCTCATGGATTAATTAATTTACAAGATTTGGAAAAAGCTATTAGAAAAGATACTGCTTTAGTGTCAATTATGGCCGTCAATAACGAAATTGGGGTTATTCAACCAATTAAAGAAATTGGAGAAATTTGTCGTAAACACAAAGTATTCTTTCATACTGACGCAGCACAAGCATTTGGGAAAATCCCCATCGATGTCAATGAAATGAAGATTGATTTATTATCAATTTCATCACACAAAATCTATGGTCCTAAGGGTATTGGTGCTGTTTATGTGAGAAGAAGACCTAGAGTAAGATTAGAACCTTTGATTAATGGAGGAGGACAAGAAAGAGGATTACGTTCAGGAACCTTGGCTCCACCTTTAGTTGCAGGTTTTGGAGAAGCTGCCAGATTAATTAAACAAGAAATGAAATATGATCAAGCTTATATTGATAGATTATCTTCAAAATTAAAATCAGGATTATTATCAATCCCATCAACTCAATTTAATGGATCGGAAGATCCCAAATATCAATATCCTGGATGTGTCAATGTTTCATTTGCCTATATTGAAGGAGAATCCTTATTAATGGCATTGAAAGATATTGCCTTGTCTTCAGGATCAGCCTGTACTTCTGCTTCATTAGAACCTTCGTATGTTTTGCATGCGTTAGGTGCTGATGATGCATTGGCTCATTCTTCCATTAGATTTGGAATTGGAAGATTCACTACCGAACAAGAAGTTGATTATGTGATCAAAGCTATTAATGAACGTGTTGAATTCTTGAGAAAGATGAGTCCATTATGGGAAATGGTACAAGAAGGGATTGATTTAAATAGTATTGAATGGAGTGGTCATTAGTGTATTTTAGTGTATATAAATACTCAACTTAGCGGATGCAAAGTTGTGTTGAATAAACAAATATTTATCTGAGCGATAACAGTTGAACCAACCGAGATCGAGGTGAAACGAGTTGAACAACTCAGCGTTGTACTAAGCTAAGACAAAGTTGCAGTTATTCTTGCATGTGCCCATTTCCGGCCCGATATCGCAGCGAACTAAAGAAATTTGTCGACCCATCACTCCGGCCCCCAATATATAAAAACCCTGAAAAATTCACCCCCGGTTGAAAAATTCCATGCACACACTTACCACTCAATAAACAAACATGACTACAACTAAAACAATTACTGTTCTTCCAGGAGATCATGTCGGTACTGAAATCTGCGATGAAGCTATTAAAGTACTTAAAGCAATTGAATCAGCTACTCCTTATCAACCAATTAAATTCAATTTCCAACATCATTTAATTGGTGGTGCAGCAATTGATGCTACTGGTGAACCATTACCTGATGCTACTTTAGCTTCTGCCAAGCAATCAGATGCGGTATTATTAGGTGCTGTGGGTGGTCCTAAATGGGGTACTGGTTCTGTTAGACCAGAACAGGGGCTTTTAAAAATTAGAAAGGAATTGAATTTATATGCTAATATTAGACCATGTAATTTTGCTAGTGATGCCTTGTTGGAATTGTCACCATTAAAGGCTGAAGTAGTCAAAGGTACTAATTTAATTATTGTTCGTGAATTAGTTGGTGGTATTTATTTTGGTGAACGTTTAGAACAAGAGGATTCTGAAGATAAGGAAACTGCTTGGGATACTGAAAAGTATACTGTTGCTGAAGTTACACGTATCACTCGTATGGCAGCATTTATGGCATTACAACATACCCCACCATTACCTATTTGGTCGTTAGATAAGGCTAATGTGTTGGCTTCTTCAAGATTATGGAGAAAGACTGTGGATAAGGTGATCAGCGAGGAATTCCCTACATTATCTGTACAACATCAATTAATTGATTCTGCTGCTATGATATTGATTCAAAATCCTACAAAATTAAATGGTATAATCATTACCTCTAATATGTTTGGAGATATTATCTCTGATGAAGCAAGTGTGATTCCTGGATCTCTTGGATTATTACCTTCAGCTTCATTAGCTTCATTACCTGATACAAACACTGCTTTCGGTTTATATGAACCATGTCATGGATCAGCTCCTGATTTACCACCAAATAGAGTAAACCCAATTGCTACAATCTTATCTGCAGCTACAATGTTGAGATTATCATTGAATTGTGTCAAGGAAGCTGAAGCTTTAGAAGAAGCAGTTAAACAAGTATTAGATTCAGGCATAAGAACAGGAGACTTGAAAGGGAACAACACTACAAAAGAAGTGGGTGATGCCATTGCTGAAACTGTTAGTAAAATATTAAAATCAGCTAAATAATCTATACCTTGTTGTATATAACTTTATTTAACAATGCCAGTAATTGTGCGATACTTTCATCTCTCATGACAATCGGTTGTGTCTTGTCAGTTAATGTAGCATCACTAGTGTCGGAACACTGATTAAAATCAAATTCACTGTCATCACTAAAAGCACTATGATTATGATGTGGTTCAGGTTCTTCAATAATCTTGGAAAATTCAACATCAATTATTTTACTTAATTGTTGGGCATATTCTGAAGGGGTAATTGATTGTACTGATAATTCTCGAGGGATATTAACTTTCGGTTGATATTTTACACTATTAACTCGAGGTGTTTGAATAGTGGTACCACCTGAAAATATCAGCGAATGATCAGAAATAACTTTTGGCATTAATAACAGTTTCTCTTTAAGAATATCAATATCATGATAGATGCGTTCTGTAATATCTTCACTCTTAACTTCAAGGGTATCCATGGAATCGCTGGTTGTGATTGTACTTTGCCAATTTGGTGTTCCATCGGAATAATAATCTTGAAATTCATGAATAAAAGGAATACTTAATCTACGTTGACCAATTATATTAATACTACTTTCAACTTGTCTCATTGAATTAGGTGTAGTTTCAATCTTTGGTTGTGGTTGCAGTTGTTGAATCAATGTTGATTGGGAAGATGAACGGGATTTCGTGGGAACTAATTGTGCTCCATTAACTCGTTTAACATGAACTATTTCTGCTGTTTGTTGAGGTGATTCTTCCTTTACCACTGGATCAGTTGAATCTTTGGAAATGTTGTATGTTGATTTTTCATGAATTATAATCAGATTATCAGATTGATCAGGTGGAGTATGAGGAAGTAATTTAGTCAGGGTTTGACGTTGAATTGAATAGTTAGCATGTACATCAGTTTGAGGTGTCGATTTACCAGTGTGAATTGATTGTTCTTTACCTGTTTGCTTCTTACTCCTCTTTCTTTTAAATGGATGTAAAAGTTTCGAAAGAAATGATTTCTTTCTAGGAAGTGGTTGAACATCAGAAACAACACTAGTTAAACTAACCAGAACATCTCTCTTCGGCTTCTTTACTTCAACTTTAGGTTCCACCATAGGTTCCACTCTAGTTTTATTATATTTTCCTAACAAATAAACCAAATCATTACCATTACTACCAATAATTGCTCTCGTTACTTTATTATACCCGGAAAACACTCTTTGAACTGCTTCTGTCAAGGTATCGTTGACATATTGTTCGAAATTGGCAGGTTCAACTGTAACGGTGGTGAACTTTCCTCTCATGTATGATTGTACTTGAATAGTATCACTCATGGATACTTGCATGAGTAATTGTAAATCATGATTGTCAGAAAACACCGAGTTTATATCAACTTGCATGTTTAAATAAATGACAAATGGTGATTTGGTAGTTTCTTGACTGTATACATTAACATCATGTGCGGTAAACATAGTTTGAGCAATTCTTGATTTAAACAAATGGAATGGTTGAGATTTGCACAAGATTTTCAGTTTATTAAACAATTGAATGATTTCAAAACTTGAAATGGTATTCCCAATTTTATAATTCCTACTAAAGTTTGTAATTCCTGCGGTATTTAAAATTCTAATGTATTCACTATTGATTCCTTGATATGACGTGATTATTATATCGGTGATTTTACTCCATTCAACAACTTCCATTTTGGGGAAGGTATCATAATTAGGCAAGGGTTTTTGATTAATTAATGAATGCATAAGCACATCACTTACACTTAGGCCATTCCTGCTATAATTCTCATCAACAATAGTCAATATTAAGATATGATCAGAAAATATAATAACCACATCGATGTTATATTGATTTACAGGTTTGATATTTTTCAATTCATATATCCCTACAACCTTTCTTGTAAGCCAACCATATTGAAGTTCTCGTGGCCAATTTGTAGCTAATTCTGTAAGGATTTTCCCGGTAGGTGTAAATATTCTTTTAGTTATATCAATCTTAATCTCATCAGTTCCAAATGCATCGACAATTTTAATAATTGATTGATATTGTTCGTCAGTTTCACTAGAACAACTAGGTAATTCCTTTCTTAATCTCATAAGTATAAGCTTCAATTTTGGTAATTCCATAAGGGATCCCATTATAATACTATCAATTTCCCTAATACTATATGCACTCTTATTAATCATTAAATTATCAAGAATATTCCGTCTATTTCTGTTTGCAAAATTGTGTAGTTTTTTAGAAAATCCATTAATATTTGCTTCATGTCGAATAAATGCCTTGTAGAAATATGGCATAAACATAGCTAATGCTTTGATTACTTCTTGATGATTGAATTGACGTGCTTTGGAAAGAGCAGAATGTAATATACAGTTTATCCTGGTGATTTCATCGATTGTTGGTGGGAAAATTGTATTTAATTTTGTTATTGTTGTTTCTGGGTTGTTTGAATTGAGTACGGTTATTCGTAAGGGAATTAAAAAGTTTTGTAATAGTTCAACAAGACCCAAGGTGTAGTTTGCCTGTACGGTAATTAATTCATTGATAATTGCTGAAATATATTCTGAGTCTTGGATAGGGTTTGACACTGGTGGGATATATGTGATATTAATTAATTCAGGAGAATATTCTAACAATGGATCAAATAAATGTTGACATTGTGTACCTAGCATATTAACCAATTTATTATTGTCTTGAATTAATTCCTGACTTGTGTTGTTATCATATACAACATCAACAATAAATGAGTTAATTACATGCAGTTGAACCATTCCAAATTCAATTAATTTCTCACCAATTGCAATAGAATCAGATATTTCCTCCATTGAATTAGTCAACTGTCCTGCATTGATACCATCCCAAAGTGGTAACTCAGGTAATTCACCACCGTGGTTAATTAATAAATTACAATTTTTCAAATTAGTAATTGCTAGGGCTCGTCTAGTTGGATTTGCTTGATATTTAGGAATTAAATTTTCAACACTAGTATAAAATCTTGAAGTATTATTAAGAATTAATTTGTCAAATGATGTAACTCCAAATTTCAGAAAGCTAATGGTATTATATTGAGTAGATTTAATTTGAACTAACGTTAATACTTGTTGGAAAAGTAATTCATCATATCCAGTGTAGAGCGATAACTTGGGAAACAACTTGATCCAATCTTCAACTGTAACTGGAGGTTGTTGTTGCTTCTTCTTCTTGTTATTGTTGTTGTTGTTGTTGTCAAAGGTTGAATTCAATTGAGGGATGGTCACTTTGGTTAAATCATGTTGTAATTCAAGTTGCTTTTGTTGCTGAGTAAAGAAATCTTTATCATGCTCTCGTGAAGCGTATCTCGTATACAAACTCATTTGTATTGAACAGCTATAAACAGAAGAAAGAAAGAGAGAAAGAAAGAAATGGAATGATGATAGAGAAAAATCTGTCAATTGTTTTGTTTTGCAATTCTGGTGTTGTAAATTTGAATTGGAAAATGTAAACAAACGCACGTGATAGACTATTGTTTTCTTTTCCCGTTTTTCTTGGCCTAATCGGGTAACCCCATATCATGTGACTTAATTACCTAAATAGGAACAAACTATAAATTAAGGGGATGCATTAAAATGTAACTAATTTTGGATCTCTTGGTAATCCTGATTCATCAACATTATTATTATCAAATTGTAATCTTGTATATGTTAATCTTGCTTCATCAAACAGTAATTTCATAGATTTCATAATCCGTTTAATCTCTCGTTTAGCCAGTACAGTTAACCCTCGTCTATTGTCTCCACTATTAATATTTTGTTCTATATCAAAGGCATCACTTGTTAAACCATCAGCTAGATCTTGATCAAATGAACCTAAGGGACCATAATAACCTTTAGAAAACCGACGTTTCATGCGATATCTATCGACGGCACTCGCCAATTTATGACGGAAATGAAATGTAATTAAAAAGGCAAGGGTAAGGACCAAGAAAAAATAGAATACAAGGTGATCTTGTAAAGGTGGGATATAACCGAATAACCAAGTGGTGGCAGGTGCTGTTGTGGATGTTGAAGGTGATGATGTCACCTCATGTATAGCACCCTTAGGCATTGGTTGTGTCATTGGTGAATATCTAGTATTAGTTGTTTGTTTGTGGCTGTGATTTGTTATTTGTCATTTTTGAGCACGGGTTACAAAAATTTTTTATATCCGAAATCTGCAAAAAAAAAAAAAAAAGAATTACAACAAAAAATCAATACGAAAAATAGTATACATTTTACAAACAACTAATGATACATAAAAAGTTCTTTTTTTTTGTAGGATACAACTTATGGTCTTTTAGCATAACTAATTTGAATATTTCTTCCTCCATATAAATAATTATTCAAATTTTCAATAGCATTATCTGAAAGTTCTGCCAATTCAAACTGTACAACAGCATTACCACTCGGTCTACCAGTTATTGGATCTAAAATAATTTCTGCCTTGGTGGTTCTTCCCACAGTTTCAAATAATTCATATAAATCATCATTTTGAGTTGCAAATGGTAAATTACTTACATATATTGTATCAGATCTTTCTCCGTCTCCAGTAACACCATCAGTAAATTCTGAAGGTTCAACAATAGGTTCTGAAGAAGGTCTAGGTTCACGTTCACGTTCACGATGAGAAGTAGTACCAGTGCCACCTCCATTTGAGCTCAGGTTCCTTCCTGGTCTAGTATCAAGTTTTCTTCCTTCAATTTCATATCCTTGAAACATTTCTACAGCTTTATTAGCTTCATCTTCATTACTGAAAACAACAGTACCAAATCCTCGAGATTTTCCCCAATTATCAACTCTAACATCAGCTCTAATTACATCTCCTGCTTTTCTCATTAAATCCTTTAATGCTTGCCAATTTATGGAAAAGGGTAAATTTCCTACAAAAATCTCACATCCTGGTTTATTACTTTGCTGATGTTGTTGATATTGATCTCTTCTTCTTGTTTCATAATTTCTATCTCTTCTATTATCATAAGTTTCCCTACGTTCTCTAAATTCTTCCTTCTTTTCTGGTGGAGGATAATCTTGTCTAACAAAAATCTCTCTACCTTTATATTCAAATCTATCAAACTTCTCAATCGCTTTACGTACATCTTCTTTATTGTTGAATTCAATAGTGGCCATCCCACGAGATCGACCGCGATTTGTCACGATATCTGAACGAACAATCGTAAAATCTTTAGAAAAAATATGGGCAACATCCTTATCGCTACAATCAAAGGGAATATTACCAATGAATATAGAATTGTCATAATTTCTTTCTGTTTTAGCACGATAATTATCATCTCCACTTGAATGATCTACTCGTGAAGTATAATCACGACTTCTTCCACGACTTCCATAATCTCTTCTCCCACGATCTTCACCTCGATAACTACTTCCACGATCATCATTACGTCTACCACCACCACGACGATCACTACCATATCCTGATCCACTTCTGTCTGATCTATAAGAATAATCTCGGCGAGAATAAGATGATGCGGTTGTAGTTCCTGTAGTAGTAGTACTATCTACATCATCATTCCGTTCCCGAACTGGAGACCTTGACCTATCCTACTTAAGTTAGCATCATACCAAAAAAAAATAAAACTAATACCACAAGCAAACTTGACATACTCTTGAATAATCATCAATGTCCATTCCATCCATTTTGGGTAATAGCAAATATGTATATCCCTTTTTATATGTTTGGACAATTTAGAAAAACCAATTGGTGAAGTTGGAAAATTTGATGAAAGTTTTTTTTTACTTGGTGAGAGGGAAAAGTACACGACCTGGATTTGGGAAGGTACACGACCATGCTACAAGTTTAAATAGAGTAAGGTGATATGTTAATGTTATATGTATATTATACTATCTGGTTATATAGTTCGAGTAGTCTCTTATGTTACGAAGATATTGAAATACAAAGGCAGTTTAGTGTTTAGCTACTTATCAGGAAACGGTAACACCAACCTTCTCTCTACTTCCGTCTCCTTATTAACTTCATCCTCTCCATCAAACTTTAATCTAACCCTTCCATCTTTCCTAGTCCCCACTACAACAGCAGGATAAAAAGTAGTAGTCTCGGGATATCTCGCAAGTACTTTACTTCCATAGGGATACGCTAATAAATCATCATCTTCACCAGGAATAAGTAAGATCTCCTTATATGTCGCCTTGAATGTTTGGCCTGGATTATTATTCTCATCAGGCTCAGGATCTCTAATCTCAAATTTATTACCATCACCAAGAACCTTCATTACTTCACATTGAATCCATTCTTCAAAATGACGATTCTTAAGTTTGTAAGCCACTTCCAGAGATATGTTTATTGGTTCATTGGGATTAAATTTTGATGTCCAAAATGAACGACCAGTCTTTCTTGTAGAGACATTCTTTTTAGGTGGATTGGATTTACTTGATCGATTCAAATTTTTCTTAGAAATCGATTTACCTGATGTGACAACTTTTGCTTGTTCCTGACTAAGTTGATCTATTATTAGTTTTAATGATTGTTGTGATGTTTTGATTAATCGTTTACCAGTGCCGATATTTGATTTATGATCGATAATTTCTTGAAGTAAATGAGGAGAATGTTGGTTTTGATAAATGTTATTAAATGATATTGTTTCATTAGCATTACATATATCTTGAAGGGATGTGATTACTATATCCCAGTTACCTTTTAAGTCGATGCTCATGTCAAAGTTGATGGTTGTAGTAACTATAGGTTTATTTTTGTTCAAGCAAAAAAAAAGAGTTTGCACTATATTTGGTGGAAGTACACAGCACACTGTAAAGCGTAGTAATAAATAGAGATTATACTTAATGGAAGCACTGTTTCAATAATAGGAAAGCCCTAGACAATTCGATGGGTCTATTATATATAATTGTTAGTCGGTTTCTGTTTTTGCTAATGCACGAGAGTACGTTGACTATTTATAATGACTTTTAAGTTAAAAGTACGATGAGTAGTGGTAGAAGAGAGATCACACAACTATCAAAGCAGCGTGTATAAGTTTACGACAATGCTAGTACATTCACTATTTCCACCATCTGGAACTATCATGGTCACCCCAGATGTCTTGATAAATATTTAATCAATGAGATTTCTTGGAAGATTAGAAGTAGGAACAATTGGATGATGGATTATAAACCTGAAGAAGTAGCTAATCAATGGGAGCAAGAAGTAGGGGATAGCTTCCAGGAAAGAACATTATTTATTGAAAAAGTTATTCATTTTGTATTTAAAGAATTGGATTGGTATGAGATGTTGAAGCCTCGGTTTATGAATTCTTCTAACTTTATAATTACTAATTGAATAACTTGGATGATTATTGTTATTATTGGATTAAGTTTATTTGTTAGTTTATTTGAATTTATCCTAGAAATAATTCCCAATCGGGGAATTAAATAGTTACACTAAACTTAAGGGAAGTTTGGATTAGGAAAGTCCAAACCATTCAAATCGGTATTTGTTTTGCATGAGAGTAAATCTGATACATCATTTCCATATTCTTGTTTATTTTCAGGGAATAGTTAGTAATATGATGACGAGAAGTGCAACCAGAAGAGAAAATAGTAGGATAGTCCCTGTGAGGGAGAGACGCATAATCAGTATAAGTGACTTAATAGAATGGACTAACTATATAAAAAGTTTTCATATATATTCGCCATTTCGACCTCCTGGGGTTGTTTTTGCATCATGTAGATGTCTCGATGAACATCTAATCAATGAGATTTCTTGGAAGATTAGAATTAGGAACAATTGGAAAATCGAATATAAACTTGAAGAAGTAGCTAGTCAGTGGAAACAAGAAATAAGAGAAAACTTCAAGGAAAGAACTCTATTTATTGAAGAAGTCATTCATTTTGTATTTAAAGAATTACCATGGTATGAGATGTTAGAGTCTCGGTTTATGGAGTCTACTGGGTTTTATATTGGCCCTAGTGATTATATTCTGATTTCCGATAACTCCATCAATAATATTACAAAGGAAAAGTTTAAGTTTGGAACCTCCAAACTAATTGAATCATTAGGAGGTGCTTTGAGTTATGGCGAGACAATTCTAGTGGATCCTGCCTTATTTCCCTTACTCTACGATAGAACACCCATTATTGGTGAAGAGGATAAAGTAGAAATTGCAAAATGCACAGACAATATTATCTATGCCAAAAAAGGGTATTTTTATACTTCGGATAAGTTTCAGTATATCCCGGCATTGTTGACGAGGGAAGGTAATAATGAATTCACATTCAGTTCACATATTAACAATTTGCACCCCATTGAGTATTGTGGGTTATATGAATCAATTGAAAGTGTTTTAAATAAGGCAATCCCCGGTTTGAACTATAGCTTGACTCGATATTTGTCTAAAGAGTATGTTCGTATTAGGATCCCATTTGCAGAAGAATGTTATAAGCCAGGATACTTTGATGAACTTCAAGATTTATATGATGACGATACTCCTGTAGACCAGTTTTTTCAATTGGGGTCAAGTTATATTATACCCAAGAAACCTAAATGGAAAGCTCCCCCTAAATTTTATGAAGAGTTTGATGTTCGATTATTTGAAAACTTGAAAGTTATTGTTAAATTGAAAACTATACAACTAACACCAGAAAGACCCTCATTTAAAGATGATCCGTGGATTGTTCAAAGAGCAATGAATGAAGATATTATTGCTAATATAATATACTGTTGTGAAATGGAAAATCTTTCAGAACCTAGAATTTCATTTAGAATATCATCTAGGGATCCACCTTTTTGGCGATTAGATTGGTTTTTCCCCAGTTACTTCTATGGATTATATGAAGGTGACTCACGATTTAAAGTGGTTGGAAATTGCAAAGTAAAGGAAGGTACAATTATAGCATTCCCTAATATGTTCCAACATCATCTTGATGATTTTGAATTAAAGGACAAAACGAAACCAGGGTATATAAATCTTCTTTATTTATACCTTGTTGATCCCTATAATGGGAATGTTATAAGTTCAGATAGAGTTCCTCCTCAACAACAAGAATGGTGGGATGATCAACTGTTGAATTATCTTTACCCTGGTAATTCAAAGAAATGTATACAGCAGTTGAAGTCAAGTTTAGATCAGAAGTGGCCAATTACATTAGAAGAGGTGGAAGGTATTAAAAGAGAGGTAAATGAAAGGCCTAGTAATTATAATTGGGTATCTGATATGGAGTTTACGGTGCAAAGGTTAGCTGATCGTCCTTAATTTTATGTTTTCTAGATCCTTTAAATCAAGCTCAATGTACAAACTGTCTTTAAAAGTTTACATTTAATTTATTAATTTAAACAAGCTACTTTTGATGGTTATATTAATTAATTGATTATTTTTTTATGCTGATTTTGGTTAATATCAACATCGGGTTCAATAACCACCATGAGGTAGATAAGCTCTTCATGTCTGAACTGACCTTTGTTGTAATTTTTCAGATACACCCCATCTTTGGGGTGGATTGTTGTTTGGTCATTTATTCTGTGGGGAGAACCTGGATTATCTGGTATAAACTGACGATAGTTGATCTTGTCTGCTTTTTCTGTTCGTTTATCTGCTGAATCCTTTGTTTTTCTTGTTTGGAGCCAGATTCTTTATTCTTTTTATGTTTTTGATTGTCCTCATTTGAATTAGTTTTTGGTGACTCTCCTGCTACTAGTAAACGACAAAATGAAGCTCCGTCAAATTGGTTTTCATGACCATGAACTTGAGCAACCTTTAAGATAAACGTATAACCAGATACGTTCAGCTTCAATACCTTGTCGGAAAGTTTTATTGTTTGGAAGAAGTCGAGCATTGGTGGATTTATAAGGAGCACTTTTATGCTCGAATTCCTATAAATCCGCCGAATCTAATACTTTACTTATCGATCAACATAACACATTCAAATCATATTAAATAGGAAAGTCCAAACCTCCGTATAATTACTATTCAAATAGCTGATGCATGAAAATACGTTAACTATTTAAACATAATGATTTCTAAAATTTAATATTTACAAAGATTAGTATTACAATAATGGTTAAAAGTAAAAAGAGTAGACGTGGTAGAAAAAAGGTCATTAAGTTTAAGTATATGATAGGTGAAAGAGAGCGAGAAATGTATAGACAAAGTTTGCATATACATTCACCATTTCCACCTCCTGGAATTGCTTTCACAACCCCCAGATGTCTTGATGAAGATTTAATTGTTGAGATTTCTTGGAAGATTAGAAGTAGGAACAATTGGAAAATCGAATATAAACTTGAAGAAGTAGCTAGTCAATGGAAACAAGAAATAAGAGAAAACTTCAAGGAAAGAACTCTATTTATTGAAGAAGTCATTCATTTTGTATTTAAAGAATTGGAATGGTATGAGATGTTAGAGTTACGGTTTATGAAGTCCTCTAACTTTCTAATTGGATCTAATGATTATATACTGATCTCCGATAATTCCATCAATAATATTACAAAGGAAAAGTTTAAGTTTGGAACCTCCAAACTAATTGAATCATTAGGAGGCGCTTTGAGTTATGGCGAGACAATTCTAGTTGATCCTGCCTTATTTCCTTTACTCTACAATATAACACCCATTATTGATGAAGGGGATAAAGTAGAAATAGCAAAATACACGGACAAAATACGTTTTTGCAAAAAGGGTTCTTTTCCTTTTTCGTCCAAAGTCCAGTTAGTTCCTGCATTATTGAATCGAGGAAGTAATAAGAAATTCACTTTTAGTTCATATATTAACAATATACATCCTATAGAACATAGGGTATTATATGAATCAATTGAAAGTGTGTTTAATACAGCAATTCCCGGATTGAATTATACTTTGACTCGATATTTATCTAAAGCATATTTTCGGATAAGGATCCCACCGGGAGAAGAATGTTACAAGCCAGGATACTATCATGAGCTTAATAATTTATATTGTAGGCGGAACCCCACTGAACGAGAAGTTTACGATTTGTTTTATCGGTATATTATACCCAAGAAACCTAAATGGAAAGCACCACCCAAGTTTCATGCCGATTTTGATGTTCGATTATTTGAAAACTTGAAAGTTATTGTTAAATTGAAAACTATTCAACTAACACCAGAAAGACCCTCATTTAAAGATGATCCGTGGATTGTTGAAAGAATAATTAATGAAGATATTGTTGCTGCCATATTTTACTGTAGTGGATTGGAAAACCTCACAGAACCTAGTATTTCCTTTAGAACAATACTTGAAAATCCGAAATATCAAATATATGATGGGTTTTATCCCAATTACTTCTATGGATTATATGATGATTCCCCAATGGTTAAAATGGTTGAAAGTGATGAGATAAAGGAAGGTACAATAATAACATTCCCAAATACATATCAACATCATATTGATGATTTTGAATTAAAGGACAAAACGAAACCAGGGTATATGAACCTTCTTTATTTATACCTTGTTGATCCATATAATGGAAATGTTATAAGTTCAGATAGAGTTCCTCCTCAACAACAAGAATGGTGGGATGATCAACTGTTGAATTATCTTTACCCTGGTAATTCAAAGAAATGTATACAGCAGTTGAAGTCAAGTTTAGATCAGAAGTGGCCAATTACATTAGAAGAGGTGGAAGGTACTAAACGAGAAATAAATGTACGTTGTAGTGCGCTTCAACCGAAATCTGATATTGAATTTACTGTACGTTCTCCTGCCTAGTTTGAATGTTTTATACCATGTTCATTTAATTTGCGGTATTTTTATATATTACTTTTGATGTATTTACTTATTTATTTATCTTCTTGGTAATTCGGGAGCTACTTGACTAATATCACAGTTGGGATCGACAAAAATCATTACATAGAATAAATCTCCACGTAAAAATGGTTCTCTTATGGAACTATCATCGTTATTTGGAATGCAATGACTATAGTCTATTACATCAGTCATGGCTGTTCTCTTTGGCAGATCCTCTATTTCTCTTCCCACAGCATTCAGAAGGAAGCGATTGAAGGAAATACCGTCCAATCCATTTTCATTACTATCAACTTGTGCAATTCTTATCATATTCATGTATTGATCCATTGTTAGATCTGCTTGATATTGATTGATGTCTATTCTAAGGATTTCTTCCACTCTTGCTCTTTCTTTATTTCTTTCTTCCAAATCTGGGTTGTTACTCAAGAATGGAGGTGTAAAAGTATGAGGGGGTGCTTCATCTTTTTCTCTAAATAAACCCACTCGAAATTCACCATCAGTATTCCTAAGTGTGGGATGTTCAGCCGTTGCCAAAAGTGTTCTTCTATTTGTCTGATTAACAACTTCAGGATATTTAAAAACCAACCATTTATTTTTACCCACAAAGGTCAACCATTCTTTATTTTCACTTATGAAAGCACAATTGTTTGCTGCCACCCCAGGGGATTTGCCTGTTAGATTGATAATATAAAGTGGAAGATTAGGAACATTTGGGTCATGTTGGATATCGTCATTAAGTGCTTCAGTCATATTGTTTAATCTATGGCGAGTTAAAGCAAAAACTGATTCCCTGAGTTCTTTAAAATGGGGCAAGTTATGGATCAAAGGACTTTCATGTTGGCACAACATGATTGAGGGTTTTAGATGATGTGTGTGATGAATATATCTATAACTGTTTGTGTTTGGAGTATTTAGGATTTATAAAACCGAAAAATCACATTCCATTTGATTTCAATAAGACAAACAAAGGTTTAGAACTACAAGGGTTAATAAAGATATGTTAAGTTATAGGATTAATTGGGCATAGTATTTTACATATTTGTTTACCTATAACATAACAGTTAAATCTATGGTATGGAGGTAGTTTCTAAAACTAAATAATTTGAGATTTTCCTTCGTATGCTAGAATAAGTTTAAGTTATCGTTATGTTACATGTATAACAAGTTAATTAAACTAAACTACATTTGAACAAAACAGGCAGTTATAAACTAAATAAGTAATTCTTATCTACATCTACAATAGATTGTTGCAAAAAAAAAAGAAAAAAATTGTCTGAAGTCCTCCCATATACAGGATAAAACAAAAACCTCCAAAAAAAAGGATTACTTTATCCAACAAGTTACAATGGAGTTCGATACAAACAAGTTAACATGTCCATACTACTCCTACTAAGCAATGTAATTCAACTTATTTCAATCACATCACAAATCAAATTCAATAAACATAAAAAGTCAATCTATGGATTGTCCTATGATATGATTATACTATCATTAGTATCTACAATCACATCAATTATATCAACAATATTATATCTATATAATTCACGTATACGACAACAATATGCCAGGAGGTTTCGACAATACCCAGATATACCTGTATGTTATAGTTTGTTGATACTGGAGATTATTGTGTTATTCGGGTTAGTTGTGTTAAGTAGACAACTTGCTTCTTTTCATACTTCAAGAAATATCAATCAGGGAATAAGTAATCCTTGTATGTTGCTATTAAGTGGGTACAGTGTTGTATTTGTATATTTAGTTTATGTTGTCAACACTAAAGAACCTTTGTATGTTTTGGATATTGTTGATTTTATTTGGATGGTGAGTAAGATTTCAAGTTCACTTCGGTATATTCCTCAAATCTCCATGAATTGGTTTGGTGAGTGTATTATAGGGCTACATAATCGATGGTTATCTCTACAAGCATTGACTGTGGTGTGTATGTTTATATCTAGATATTATACTCAATTTCAATTTTGGGAATTACCTGTCAATTATCCTAGTTGGATATTAATTGGTATACATACTACATGTATGATTATTCTTTGGAGACAATCATTAATTTATAAAGAGAATAAACCAAAATTGAAATATGCTGAATAGATATGTATATGTATATAGTTCTATAATTTTCCACCAAGTAATTTAACAGCGAGATGTACACCATAATTTATTTTTCGATCTTCATCAATATCATATTTAGGTGGTTGTTTTTCGTCACCATTTTCCACTACACGAGGTTGAAAATCTTGTAAAGTCAATTCTTTAGTATGTTTCATTAAATTATCAATTTCTTGTTTCATTTTCAATTTTAGATCTTCACTTTTGGTGATAATAATAGCATTACTTTCCAAATCCGAAGAATAAGCTCGTTTAGTATAATTACTACTACCTATAATAGTAATACTTGGATTAACTTCTTCAGGAATACTAACCCATAATCCCTTGGCATGATATGACCAACCATTAGGGGTATTTACTTCACCATTTTCCCATTCATATACAGTTATACTACTTGTCAACAGCTTCACTTGTTCAAGGAATTGTTTAGTAAAGAGTAAATATGCCTGTGGAAGATAATATGATACACCGGGAGATTTATAAAATGAATTAGCTTTAGGTGATGCAGTTATTACTGAACCTTGAGCTTTACCATGGAGTAATCGATGCTGGATTTGAGGCAACATATTGAAATATCCTGCTGTAAACCACCATTTAATCTTGGGGGAATCTAAGTAAGTGAGAATTCGTAATATGGCAGGCTTTTCAGTTGACATGTCTTGATTATGAGGAAATAATGGTGTAAATTGAGATACTGGATATACAATTGTGTCAAACTTCTCTGGCTGTTCATTGGGGTGTTGTTTTAAGATTGGTTCTAACAAATATCCTGAATCACTTATAAATCGATGTAAATTTATATGAGGTTCACATGTCTTGTTACTCGTTGGCCAAGTTAATTTAAATCCCAGTTTTAATTTACTTTCACTAACTTGATAAGATAAACTGGAAATTGCCTTATGAATTCGAAAATAATAATCAGTAATTGACTTGTTGTTAAATACATAATATCGATCTTGTCTATCAGTGAAATAATCCTCTGATAAATTAGCACCAGAAAGAATAATTTCTTGATCAAATCCATATAATTTCATATGTTGTAACCCCCACCCTTCATTTATTCTCTTAGGGGTAATTTGTTTAGTTAATCCTGATAAATGTGGTGTGTGATACATTCTAATATCAATTCTATGTTTCCCATATTTCTTAACTAAATCAACAAGCAAACTAGCAGAACAATGATTTGGTGCTTCTCTTGTCCCTCTCAATGCATCAGTTAATATATAAACTTGTAAATCTTCATTTTTACTCATAGCCAAATCAATACATTCAATTAATTCTGTTTGAGTTTTTCCAATGTATAATGAACTTAAATAGATTCTTGACTTTGCTTGAGTAATCTTTTCCTTTAATGTTGTATAAAACTGTTCTGGGGTTTGTAAAATGTCTATATCTTGCGAGTTTAATGCAAATCTAGGTGCCAACGAATCCAATTGGTTGATTATAGGTGTAAGCCTCGCATGGAACGTGGTTGTTTCATTTAATGGAGGATTATTTGTCAGGGTAAATGATCTAGTGCCTGAAGAAGTTACAGTGTTACCGAGAAAGTAATTATATATTGACGATAACATTGTTTGTTTGGGAAGAACTCTAGATATACGAATCATAAAACGGTTATTCTTTTTTTTTTGAAATTGTCTGGGTAAAGTGGAATAATAATGGCATTCCAAGACTTTTTTTTTTCCTCCTCCCAAAAATTTTTACCCGAAATTAATTCGAAAAAAGAAATTTTGTTTTTTACAAATCTGACAGACACGGAAATTAAAAGTTGACAGACACCGGAGTTTTGTCCATTTTTGATTTTTCTGCACTGTCAACGGTTGTGTCAGTTTTTTTGTTTTTTTTTTCGTGTCGCGTGGGGGATAACAATAAAGGTTGCAACTTCAACTATTTACACGAGTTTTTCTATATACAAACAAAACAATTATCTCAGTTTCCCACCTCCAGCTTTTATAACAATGACATCACCATCTTCAACCGTGTATTTCTTGCCATGTCTAAATTGTTTCCCTTGAGTTTTTAATTTCCCTTCATCGAATGTATCAAGTTTTTGTAAATCCTCCCATTTATATACAATACTATTGATGAATGTCAGTTGTAGATCGGTATGGATTATACCTGCGGCATCAGTGACAAATTTCCCTTGACGTAAACTCCACTGATGTGCTTCTTTAGGACCACATGTATAGAAGGAGATTAAATGAAGGACATCATTCATGGCCGTGACTATATCGTTGATAGCTGACAGTTTGCCAATGGTGGATATGTAGCTCTTTAATTCTTCACCTTGTAATTCATTTAATTTCGTCTCATATTCTCCGCTGCATACAACTAGTTTATCATTGGGGGAATTCTCAGCAATCCAGTCACTCACAGGGTCAATGAATTGATTGGTGCCTTTGCCATATTCTTCCGCGCTGGTGTTTAAGAGATACACTGTTGGTTTAGCCGTGAGTAAATTCAAACTGTTGATATATTTAATCTCTTCTTCGTCATATTCTCCATTAATAACTTTCATACCATCATACAACATGTTTTCCAATTTATCAAGTATATCATTATACTTTGCCACGTCTTCCTTCTTCTGTCTCTTTTCTCGTTCCAACACCAGTCTTTCCCTCTCAATAAATTCTAAATCTTTTAAAATTAATTCATCACCAACAACAACACAATCACGTATGGGGTCAACAGATTTCTCCACATGTGTAATATCATCGTCAATAAACCCACGAACTACTTGAAATACACCATCTACTTGCCTTATATCGTTAAGAAATTGGTTTCCTAATCCAGCACCACTAGATGCACCACGAGTTAACCCAGCAATATCCCAAAGTGTCAACTTCGATGGAATTTGTTTCTCACTGGAGAATATACGTTGATAATGGTCAAGAATAGGTGATTGGGCCGATATGATCAGTTTACAAGGTTCAATAGTAGCATAAGGGTAATTTGCCGGATTACTTAATTTCAGTTGGGTGAATGCTTGAAAGAATGTTGATTTTCCAACATTGGCCAATCCAACTAATCCTGAAGATAGGTTGTTTGATGGGCGGCCAAGATATAGTTGAGATGTAACTGTTGGCTTTCCTAGTTTTATTGAACTAGTCGAAAATTGTCGAATCATGGAGAGTGCTACATCTACTTGTGAAAATTTATATTTTTCTGATTTAACAAAGTTGGCGCTTTTTGTGTTGAACACGACCTTTTCTAAATGCTGCAAAAAAAGCTTGAAAATTGTTGCTACAAAATAAAGTAATAACAAGATAAATTCATCAACTATCTAATCTAAATCTATACTCTAGTCTAATCTATAGTCTAATATCTAACATCTAACATAAAATCATAACATCATTAAAGTAAACCAAATAACATGAAACTAATAATCATCAAATTAATAGGATTAATCAAAGTGGAACCAGAATTCAGCTGTTCAACAGCTTTTAAATCACGATTATAACTAGCTAATCTTTGTAAACCAACAGGTTGGAACACTTCAATATTTTCACCACCATCATATTTTGCTTGAGCAACTTGAATTTCATGATCATCTAAATCTACCAAGAAATAAACACTACGTAAAATATCCATCCCCATAATAAACATATCCTTTTCGGGAGTATTGAAGTTTAATTGTAATAAACATCTATCACCTTGCTTACCATAATCTAAGGCCTTTGCAGGGATGTGGATTGTCTTACCATAAAAGTTAACATAAAAAACAAGGGAATCTAATTGGGAACAACTATCGAAGGAAATTCCCTTCCAAGTTTCGTCATACCATCCATTAAGTGTTTGCATGAGAGTATCCTTATATGAACTTGGAAGACGTGATCTAGTACTTCCAGTATCTAAGATATACCCAACTTCATTACCACCATCAACGGAATTACCATTGTGATTGACGTCGATCCTAGCATTGACTTTAATTCTTGGCATGGATTCTTCGTAAATAACAGGGACAGTAACTAATTCCCCGTCATATTTCCCATGATCGACAGCACCAAATAAAATAGTACCAGCTTGTTTCTTGGCGTTTAAGAATACAGAATAGGCATTACGGGCAATAACACCTTGATCGCGTAATTGTTGTGTGAAACTATAACCTTCGTTTTTACGGGGGAAATTTAACCCTAAGATACCCATTTTAGCTGATGTCAGTTGAGCAACACCAAATTCAAATCCATGAACTATGGAATTACCAACAGCAACATCATCCTTACCCCAAACACCTTGAGTTTTCTTTCCTGAAAGATAAGCCACTTGGAAATCCCCCTTACCTTCATCTCTAGCAAATGAACCCGAGTTACCAGTGTTGAAAGTTCCATGATTCTGACAATCAACACCATCACAATTGACGTTGTTGTCCATGACCCAAAGATATTCTGACCCAGTATCAACGGCAACAGTAACACCTTCATGGTTTGATCCAAGTTCCAAATTAGTCAAGAAGAGTTGTTCCTGGGGAGTGATGTTCATAGTAACAGCATCTTTTGAAGAACCTAACTTGGAATCAGCAATCAGAGGCAAGGAAATGTATCCCTTATTAGGAATAACAGCAGCTAATGAAGTCGATAATAATGTAAATAAAATAAATTGCATTGTATATAAATGTGTGTATGTGAATGATGAGGAAAATAGAGGAAAGTGTTGTAGATGAAGGAACTATACATGTCTATTTATACACTTTAGATTTTGGAAGTACCATGGGTTTGATGATCGATGAGGTTGTGCTACTTCCCAAGATCCCGAAGAATCATTAAACTTTAAAACCCATTCGGAGTTGTTTAATCTTCAAATTCAATGAAAACCGTAACCGAAAATAACTACTAAAAATTTCGTATCAACTGCAAAAAGAATAGTGTTCGGATTAATTTTAACACCAATCGGCTAATTCTTTTGGTTTAAGAATAGATACATCCGAGGTGCATATAGATTTATTTTTTAAAAAAATCATGGTATAATAAACGTCATGGAAAACACCCAATTAGGCAATAAAAATATCCTCACCCCTGCATATTTCCGAATCGGTTGCGAACAATCATACACCTGCTTCTTGTCACTACACCCATCATATCTGTTCAAACATTATCTTATGATGTCAATTGGAAACTATACTACAATGTAGAGGGCATCCCCAGAGATATACGAAAAAGAGACAATGAGAAAAACAATATAATGAACCATGCGGAATTTCCGGAGTAATGTAATCCATCACCTCCGGAAAAAATAAAATATGTTAAACCCATACAACCGTTGTCAAGTTGGGTTAAAAAAAATTATGTTCTCGTCTCTCATGTATTAAACAGCCTCATTTGTGTCATCTTATCGGGACTCTGGGGATTGTTTTGGAATTAGGGGTAGGATTCTTATTTCATGTTTTTTCGCAGCTTTATTTTGGGGATATGTCTTAGTGTCCATGTGTGATGATCCCAAGACATCCATAGACAATAATGAAGGAAGTACATCAATGAAACGAAGCAATACAAAGTTAATAGGAAGTATGATAAAAGTATAGGGGGGATATTTTGCGGGACCCTGAAAACACATACACAAAATCACAAACACCCGAATATACCGTGTTTGAGTCATGGCATAAAAAAAAACAATATCGAAAATTAGCCAAGGGTAAAACAAGTTAGTTGAGGGAGCAGCCGTAAACAAACCACCCTCCAGCCGCGGGTATTGTTTAATTTCTTGGCTGTTGTCTGATGATGTTGAGGATTTCTAAATATACTACAATATGAGGTAGGAACTTTACAAGATCTACCTTTTAACTATTAACTTATTGTATCCTAGTTTCTTGCTTGTTGCATAGTATACTTGAACATACAAGGATACCCGAGACTAAATAGATAACACGGTAAACCCTACAATATTTACAAAAAGTCTTAGAAAATGCAAATCGGAATCTCTTCCAAAAATGGCAAAAAAAAAACGCTCGATATTTCCCGAGATCACAAAATTCGGAACAACAGGCAATTGTAAATCAATTCTAGACTACACTTCATCTTACCATCTAGTTCCAAAAGATAGGAAGTTTCGGGAAGTGGTCAGCCATGAGGAGATGGCAAAACTATCGTAAATTCACACCATGCTCATCGCCGTTTCTTGAGAGTTTTAATCTTTCTTGTAAGATCTCTTGAAAATACAATTGTACATTTTATATGTCTATACGCTACCAAGTGATTTACAACTACTTTTCTAGATTTATTTGCAAAATTAGCGTAAATGTTAATTATTTTACAAAGTAAATGTGAAAAGTATATTACTTCAGTGAAATCGTACGATATCTCTTGAAGATGTAGGTTACGTCATAGAATATCAATTAAATGGAATTTCCGATCGGATATTGAATAAAGTCTAGAAAATCTCCACCCCCATCCTAGGGTGTATTTCCAATAAAGCCATTTAATGAAAAGTAACACCATTTCGCTAGTTTGACAAAAAAGAAAAAAGAAAAGCTTCTTGTCGTAAAAATAATCGGGACTGGGTAGTTGCGTGATGTATTCAATGATTTGGGAAATTATAAACGGGGTTGTATTGGGTTAATCGCTTACTCACAGATTGGAGAGTATACTACAACCTGCCAATAATGGAGAGCTATATATGATGCATAGTGAGATCGTACTCGTGATACCCTGATTAACTCTCCCTAAAAAAGGATTCTAGCCTGAGAAAATGACTTTACGGAATTCACGGCAGGTTGGCAAATGCACAAAGTGCTACGTCACCACCAAAAGGCTGTTTCATGCATCTTAAAGAAAAATAAAAACCACTTCAATATATTCCATCGGATTATCCTTCCAAAACTTATTAGAATAACATTATGTATTTCTATTAACTAGTCTATTTTACATCGCATATTTACTCTTTTCTCTAATTTTCTTACCGTATTTATAAAACAAGAATGGTACAGGGATCATCGCCACACCAATACATCCAACTAGTGTAGATGCCCATTGAATTTTCATATTTACAAACATTTGCATGGAAAACAAGGGGAATGCAGCACCAAAACTACTTCTTAAAAATGTATTCCCCGCCAATGCTGATGCGGCGAAATATAAATAACAATCAATGATATAGTTCATGCATGGAAGGAAAATAAGAATCAATCCATTACCCACGAACCCTGCTCCTATGGTAGGGACAATCCAATGAACATGTTCTGGATATGATCCTGTCCAACCTAGCCAGAAAATCCCAAGGACAAATGTGACTGATCCAATCATCATGGGTGGGAGTCGTTCTTCTGCTAGGGGTCTCCCTCCATTTTTGTCCATGGCGATATTATATCGACGTTCGAAATATATTATAACGAATCCTCCTGTAAATACACCTATAAGCATGGCAAGATAAGGTAATTCCGCTACCCCAGGGGAGAATCCATAATTTTGACTGAAAATTAACGGGATTGCCGTAAGGAACATATAAAGCATTCCATAAATGAATGCATTATATATTGAAACAAGTAAGATGATTGGTTCAGTAAAGAGTAAAACCATTGGTCTAGCGATATTTTTTTCAACAATTTCTTTCAAGGACAAAGAAACTTCTTCGTGTGGGGCATAAATTCCCCAATTACCAGTACGACGACGTAACATTTCTGCCTTTCGTACAAGAATTATTGGATGATGAGTTTCTTCAAGGACAAATGTGTTCATGACTAATGCTCCACATCCAATAAGAGCACAGAAATATGAAGTCCATCTCCAACCCAACTCAGAGTTTTTTACGGTGAACCCACCAAGAATTGGTGCCAACATTGGACCACCAAATAATATCATAGCAAATATAGAAATTGCAGTACCTCTAATCTTGGCACTAAATAAATCGGCCATAACTGCAGGTGCAACTACAAGAGGTGCTGCACCAACAAATCCAGCAAAAAATCGACAAATCATAATTGTTTGTAAATCCTTTGCTGTAGCTACCCCAAATGAGAAACAAACATATCCAAAACAACTAATAACCATAACTAATTTTCTACCATATAATTCCGATAATGGACCATAAATCACGGGGCCTGAAGCGAATCCAAATACAAATAATGAAGTAGTTAATGCAGCTACTGATATTCCAATATCATACATTTCCATCAATACTAATGATGCTTCAGCAAACATGGCTGATCCCATAGCTACGGAAAGGGCTGACATTCCAACACTGGCACAATACAAGATTTTCTTCCAAGTTGGATAATTATGAGGATGCATGGGATCTAAAGGACCATCATAACTAACAGCATATGGTGCACGATCAGGTAACATTGGAGGATATGGTCTATCTCCACCCATACTAGGTAATGGTTCATCAGTTTGTTTTTGAGCTTCCAGAATTAACTCCTCGGCACCAGTAAGTTTTCTTGAAAGTGTTCGAGCAAGATTTATATTACTTTCATATCGCAGTAACTCATCTTCATTTTGACGAAGTCCCTCACCATGAAAGGATTCTGTAAGGGATGGTTGATATGGTTTACTTTGATTTTCCTCGGGGGTACTCAGAGTTTCTGTATCTGAAGAACTGGACATGACTAATAAATTAAATTAATGAAAAAAAAAAGCGAGAGGAAGAAGAAAAAATAATCGAATAATTTGTCGATGCTTTTATAGTATTTTTTTTTTTTAAGTTTTTAATTTTTTATTTTTTTTGGGTTACCGGAATTGGGATGTTTTAATAAATCCGTTTGGTACGGCCACGAATTGTAATTTTTAATTCTTTTTTTTTTGCTTTCCTCGGTAAGGAAAAATGAACAGCTTTTCCGAGAGATCTTGTAGTGGAATAGAACAGACTATCAAGTTAATCCGGTAGTTTTCCATCAACTATTATTACCAAAAGACAATATTAAACCGAAACAATCCCTGAAATTAAAACGGCATTTTGAACGTTCAATGATAAAGCCGATATTTTAATGTTGTTTGTTTTTGTTTTTTTTTTTAATTTAGTTTTTTTTTCTCCTCTTCCATGTGGGAAAGAATAAATCCGTGTGGATAAATGTGTGGGTGTGTGGGTTATCTCCGAGGGCAAACATGGCTTTGAAATTTGCGGCTTATACCGATTTTGGAATGCGGGATTTGGTTTGGTTTGGTTTGGTCTGGTGTTTTAATCGGCCGATCCGATATTAGCTGAAACTACCCAATCATGAATCAAAGTAGTACCTTTGTATATAATTGATTATCTTGTACAATGACGTAACTTAACAACAAGCCCAATGGGGAATATATTTTACTCAACTTGCATTTATTCTCGGTGTTAATAGTTGCCTTGATGAGGTGAAACTCAGATCTTTTTTTTTTTTTTCACTCGGGATAATTTGTGCATTTTGCTTACAAATATATTTCGTAAGAGTTCCATTTTGAGAGAAGTCCGAAATATATAAACATTGCTATGTTTATGTGTTTTCTTTTTTTTTTTTGCTGGTGATGTTACTCCTATAGGAAACTGCCGAAATGGATAAACATTTCAAACATTTCGTAAATCCTGTTTAAATCTCCTCAAAACTAATAAATTAGCTGGCTCAAACAAGAAAAAAAAGCAGACTATAAATCACGTCACACAAAAATACACAAGAAAATAAAATAAAAATGCAAAAATGCAAAATCTTCAAACTTAATATTGCATGGCATAACAGAATCCAACATGGCTCGCAAACCTGATTAGAGAGGTGTCCCTCAAGTATTCATAACCAGTGAGTCATTTTCAGTAAACCCTAGTTTTATCATAACCAAAATATCATAGTTATTTGATACCACATATTTACATAAACTTGTAAGAAAAAGAAAATACTAACCTTATTTTGTGGCCAATGCCAACTTAATGTAGCACCACTTAAAAAAGAAAAAACATCTCGCCAAGGTGACTTAATATGTTCCCTAACCCTGTAGTAATTATAATTAATTTACATAACCCCCTCCAAAAAGTGCCAGGGCAACAAACTTGAAATTTTTAAAAAAGATATTGGTTTCGTCGGAACAGTGGGGTATAACAAGGTTGTAAATTAAGAACATCCGAGAAATTATGAGCCAATGGTGAGAATATATGCTTTTGTGGGATTTCGTAAGTTTAGAATACTAAAACTGACACAACCCTTTATTTTTGAAAATCTAGAATGATCTTTCCGCCTTTTGGATTCGTATTTTATAATAGTGAAACAAGGAGTCTAGACTTTTGTTTGTTTTAAATATAAAGCAAATTTAAGGGGTGAGGGTTATTTTTAAAGGAGTATTTTTTTGGGGGTTGATAAGTAAAGAATATAGTAGCTAAACTGTGGAAATGTAAATCAGAAAATATATCAATAATTGCTTAAACGATATCAATATAAAATAATTTAGAAAAATAATTGATCATAGTTTATATCAAACATATATATTTTTGCAACATATACAGATTTAGTTGGCAAAGTTGCAAAATTCGTATCACTTCATATGTTCTTTCTTTACTTTCCTGCACAATACAAAAAACATGTGAGCTGGAAAAAAAAAATGTTGGGGGAAATTGAAAAACACATCATCAACTAACTAACAAGCTAACCACCAAGTTATATACAAGACATGCCCCAATTCCTTGACTTACCCCTGTCTATACGAACATCAATAATCAAATATCTTCCTCAACAATCATTAATCAATTTAGCATTGACAAATTATGATTTGTATCATCCATGTATGCAACAATTATATTGTCATATAACCATTCAACAAGATCCTCCCTTAAGACCACATCGAAATGGACGAGAAAATGATTTTCAAGATTGTGTACAAAGTTTAATTTATGGATTTGGTCATACAAGTGGGAAATTAATAAAACGTGATGTTCATATTAAGATGATTATTGCCAGGTTGAAAGTATTAATTCAAGCATTGTCTGTCAATATTGAGTTGATTTCATATGTTAAACAAGTTCACGTGTTTGGGTTAAGTGGAAATATTGAGATCGTTGAATGTTTACAACTGTTGATTAATGTGTTGAGTCAAGGTGAAGGTGTTGGTGAAAGTGTTGGTGAAAGTGTTGGTGAAGGTGAGGGAACAATTGACAAATTTTATGTTGGTGAATATGAATTAAGAAAACAATTGGATTTTACAAAATTGACAAGAAAACTTACATCAATTGTTGTTGATAATGAAGAAGATATACAGTATAGTTCACACGTGACTGAACTACTTATTGGGGAAAATATGAATTTTACAGATTTACCAAAATATTCTCATCAATTAACTTCATTAATCTTACCCAATAACAAAGACAAATATTGGAATTGGATTAATCATAATTTACTTCGACATAAATTACATTTCCCCAAACTTGAACGATTTAAAATTGTGTTTAATTTACAAGAATGGGAGTTAAATGTTCAATTAATGGAAATTATACCTTGGAAATCAATTAAAGAATTAGAATTGGTGATTTATTATAAGGATACAACTGAAGATACAGATTATATTATTGATTTCTATAATTTAATTCCGATATGTCCAAAACTAACGAAACTTTCAATTTTACAAGGAAATTGTTTCCCTAATCATTTGAAAAATGAAATATTTGATTTAAATACATTTAATTTTATTACCAATGTATTAACATCTTCACCCCATATTGTTTATTTATCAATAAAGCATCAACCATTACCCTTGGGCGACTTTCCTGATGGAATGGAAGGTAATTATTTTAGACGTCGTGAATTATTTATGAAAGTATTACCCCAAATAATCAACAATCATAATATAATTTTAATCTTACCAAATCTTCTTGAATCATTTGCTGGTTATGAACAATATATGAATCTTGTATTATGGAATGGATGTAAATGTCTGCATTGTACAATATTCCTTGATAAACTTGATCATTTCTTAATGCATCATAAATATTACAATACAAAACTTGAATCATTTAAAGATATGAATGCATCACATTTATTCACAACTATAGCCAATCAATTAAACCAACGAATGATTCAAGATGAATTACTCACACAATTATCTCATGTACATTTCCCATTACAAAATAAACTATGGGATTTCCATATGAATCCAACAAACACTGATTTTAAATGTTTTGAAGAAGAATTGATACATGAAGGAGAATATGATGAACAACAAGATCCAACACCTAGTATCACTCGATGTCCATTTGATGAATCAGTTTATATCCATATCCCTCAAACCATCTCTCATTATCTTAATGGACTAGTTCTTGTCATTTTAAACTTGAATCGTGGTAATGCTGAAGCAGAAGACGACGAAAAGTTTATGGATGGTGGTGATGAAGGATTCCGATTGAATATGAGGAAATGTATTATTAATGGTATAAGTTATATCTTGGATCATGAAATCAATGGAACTCATTTTTATGAAAATGTATATGATGTGTAATGGCAAGTGCACCCGAAATGCATCCGCCTTGAATACTAGCGAGAGATCCACAGAGAAAGAAAGAATCAAGAAAACAAAACATCATGCGATATATCACCTATTCCGCCTCCTATATCTCGTATCATAAGTTTTCTAGAACCTCAATCGTATCATGCACAAACAATCACACAATCACACAATCACGCAAAATCAAACAATCGCCTCGGAAATGCATAATGCATGGACTCATTCGTTTCGCCTTTCCCCGACATATTTTTTAAAAATCCTTGCATTTTGTGGAATTGTATTTCCCCCATTGTTTTAGATTTATTTTCTGTATATCATGCACTGTCTAATATATAATATTGAGATATTTTCTAATCTAATAAAACTATTTTGTTTTAAAACAAAAAGAAACGCGTTAACAATGCTAAACCACACCTGTCTTATCGAAATAATGCAGGGCATGTGTATGTTGCCACCACTGTCATTGTTAGCCAAAAAAATATATCCATGATGAATTAAACTTGTCAAGTTTAAGCGATAGAATATATTGATGGTGGGGTAAAACCATATACATTTTGTACTAAATCTAAATCCTTCTATTCTAGATTAACAAATCACCAAAGGTTTAACTTTGGGGGGATTTCTCGTATTTTGAATAGCACTAACGATAATCCATACGGCTTCTTCATGTTCTGTAGGGGTAACTCTTCCCCAAGGTGAAACCATGCATGACTATGACCTAAAAAAAACAGAAACAGCAAAAAGCAAAAACGCAAATTAAAAAGAAAAAGAAGAAAAAAGAAAAGAAAAAGAACACCATCACGGAAATATGGATATAATTAATATCTCTCGTAATTTTTTACTATTGTTTTTGTTGATCATGGGATCATCTACAAACAGGATATATAATATTCCGGAATAATAACAAAATAGACCATTTTTGTGATGTCATTCAGAATATTTTTCTTCTGAATAGCCCTTCAACTATGTGAATCCCTGAATTATTATTATACTTACATATGCATATGGAATCGGACTTTGAATAAATCGGCATCGCCTCCTGGTCACTCATTTAACAGTGAAATCTCTAGATATACAAATGGTACCTGCATTTTAAGAATGATGTGTTATTATTAAAGTCATGGATCTTGCTTTATGGTCTGAGATTTGCTCCATTCTCATATGATTGAATTATGTCAATACTCACACTTTCGATCTTGGTCATTACTTCATCATGTACATATACAGTATTAGGTTGTTAGATTTGTTTGAAAAATAGAAAATTTCATCCCTTGTTCGGAACAATCAACAGAAAAACCCTGAACTGATCCAATAATTATTTTCATCCGAAATATAAATGTATATTGAAAAAAAATAACGAATAAACAATGAAAAAAAAAAAGAAAGTGGCTTTATCTTGCAGATTCTGCAACAATTTCATGTATCTTGGGTTAAATTTCCGATTACATCTATGTTAATCTACACATCACACATCACAATTTCATTACTGTTGTAAGACTTCCATCATTATTCCATTCGTTTCATTTAAACAATCAAAATCTTATTTCTTTTTTTGTTTACGTTCCCCTGTAGATCCAAGAATCTAGAACCATGTACTGTAAAATTGTAAATAATATACAAAGTTAGCTAATGTTTTCCACCCACACCCATCCGCCGCCTTAGCTGAGCAAGAACATTCCTCGGTAGGATATTCAAATAGAAAAGAGAATATTTTGTAAACCCCCCTGAAATGTACCACTCTCAAAAATAATTACTCTACAAACAATCATTCATTCCCGGTAGATTTCCGTTAGAAAATATCAACGGATAAACCAATTACTTAGGTAAGTTTACCCGAGCTACCATTTCTTAACCGAACTACAATTGGTTAATTTAACCTAAGTAACTAATACAAACAGTAATATGTTACAGTCAACTCAACCACTTAAGCTAAACGTTCAACTAAAACTTTAGATGAACCCTCAACTTACATGACAAGTTTCCCAAATGCAACAACAATGTATATTTATAATTAACTTACGATACTACCCAATGACACACGTTGTAAGCACGGGGAATACTACCAAGGAAATGTATCTCTCATATTTAAACTTTAAAACCTTAAATTAAAAGAATCTTGAATGATCCTGACAAAAAAAATCTTGAAAAGAGGAGAATCTCAAGGGATACCTCATAGTTCAAACTCTGATTAAAACTCAAAACCTTCTTACCAGGAGAGAAAACCAAGAAAGGGGGAAAGTAAAAGATTTTTTTTAATACCAAGACATTTTCCTTACGAGAGAACAAAGAAAAAAAAAGACACAAGCTCAAGATCCTTAATTCGGCAAATCCAACTCCCTTTATAGAGTATCTTTGTACTTGTGTTTGTTAAGCATTGGCACAAGACACGTTCAGGGTAGGCGAAAAAAAGAATAATCAGGGTATTTTAAATTAGACCATGTTTAAAAAAACACTACTTCGAGTTTTTTCAAATAAAAAAAAAATCTCTATTTCACCGTGACACTTGTCAAAACCAGCCTCAATGAAACTTATAAACACTTCAAATAACAAAAAAAAGTTTAAATTTATGACAAGCTTAACTTCAAGGTCATTCAAAAAATCTATAGTTTGTATTTTTTAGAAGTGGGTTTTGATTTTCCACCACCATTTTGATTATGCTTGTGGCATAAGGTTTTTTGGGGTTGGAGTTAAGAAAAACAAATTTGAGATTATTACCTTTATTTTTTTACTTATCTTTTTTTTCTTAATCAAGTGTGGGGTATGACATCCTTGGCCAGGATATTTATGTGACATCAAAAGGAAGAAAAAGGGATAGTTTCCTGAAGAAAATTATATTAAATTGCATGATTTTATAGTTTCTATATTTCAATATACTAACATCACCTTGGGGATTCTAAAAAAAAATACTTCTTGTAATTGCCCTTTCATTTCCACAAAAAACAAATTCATAACATATAATTTCAACGGCGACGATGAATGCCAAAATATAATTAAACTTTGACAAACAAAGTAAATAAACAAATTTATCAAGGGTGACAATAGAAGAAATCAGGCGATTCAGCCAAGGCTTTTTTTTTCTTTTTATAGGCGGAAGGATTATGATACTTTGATGCCAGGTTAACTTCACACAAAACCACCTGATTGTCTTGGAGTACTTAACCGAAAATAAAACCACAAAATCGGAATCTATATTCCACTCTACAGTTAAACTCACCAAGAAAACAATAATTTTAACCCTTTCTTTTGAGAGGGGTTTTATTTTCTGTTTTTGTCTTTGTCTTTGTCTTTGTTAAAGAAAAAAATCGCTTATTCCGTAAAGTTTAACTTAGGAAAACTTTAACTTAACCTGGTATATTTCTTTTCGTTCGTCCTCCCTGCCAGAGCTAGAAACCCTGTTTAGACAGGTATGTCACGAAATACATAACTGCTGAGGTAACGAATATAGTTTTCAATACCTGGTGATGGTGGTCTTGTGGGGGTCTTTTCACATTTTGTAGCATGGTTTTACTTATCCAATTTTGTGTCATTTGCAACCTATTGTTAAAATTTGTTTTTTACGGGTTTTGCATTTTGTGCATTTCGTGCATTTTATGCATTTCGCTTTGTGAATTTTGTTTTGTGGTTACCATTACAAAATTATACTAGTACTTAGAATTCAATTTATACTATTTATCTATATTTTAATACAATTATTGTCTAACCCATATACAACGCAAACTATGCGTAACAAAAATTAAAATCCAAAACAAAAAATTTCATAAAAGAAAAAAAAAGCCAATCTAAAACAAACCAAGAAACCAAGAAATGAACACAAAAAAAAAGAAACACATGTATTATCGTTTATCACTCATGTAAAGCTCTTACTGGCAAGTTTCCCTCCTTTCGACCTCTTATTCTTACCATTAGTATGGGTCTTATAATGTTGCATGCAATTATCTTGTCTAGCAAACCTGGTATCACAAGTAGGCCAAGGACATACATGTTTACGTTCCCCCGTATGAATTCGATTATGTCTTGCCAAATGCCCCGAAGTAGTAAATGATCGGGAACAAACTTTACAAACATGTTTCCTCTTGGGATCTTTAAGCACCACACCATTACCAGTCAATATTAAATCACTAGTAGAATGTGATCTTATTTTATTTTGAAAGCTTGTAGTGGTTGTGGGACTGTTTGCAACATCAAGTAATTGTGGGGCACCAGGAACAACTGCTACTGAAGTCACCCAAGGAGAATTAAAACTTGCTGGGGCACATGTGGTGGTGCGATAAGAATATGCTGTGTATGGTTGAATAAATTGTTGTGGTGGTTGGGTCAGAACATGAGAAAGGGTTGTGGGCAGAACTTGAACCATTCTTAACCTAGGAGCTGTGTCTCCACTATAGGCAACATTGGCGAGATAATTATTTTGTTGTTGAGGTGAAACAACCAGTTCATAAGATGATGAAGTTATGGATGATTGTCTTGACCTGAATTCACTAGGTAATGGTATTGAAGTGAGTAATTCATTGAATGATGGTAAGGAATTACTGGATAATTTTTCTAAGTTGGCCATAGTTCCAGGAACGGAATTATATGTTTGATGACCATAAAGCATTGTTGGAAATGTTAAGCGGCTAATATTGAATGTGTGTGGGTGTGTTTTGTTTTGTAATTGATTTTTAGCAGCAAAAAGTATAATTTGTAAGTTTTTCTTTGACAGGTATGTTATATTATCCTGATTAAACTTATAATGTTATAACAAAGTAAAGTAAAGTGAAATATCAAAATATCAAAAAATATATATATATAATATGAAGTTCACTTTTTTTAAATGAATAAGCATATCAATATAAACCATAGTTGGTTTTTTTTGGGGGATTTCCCTTGATATTTAAATATCAAATTAGATTTGTTCCTTGAGCTAAAACCTACTAACCAAGAAAATGTAAATTAATAAAAATAAAAATAATAAAAAAAATAATAATAATCATAATAATAAAATAAAATAATATAAAAAAGGAGTGCTAAAAATATTTAATATTATTTTTTGAAAAAAATACTGCAAAGAAATAATAATTAGCATACTATTGAAAAAAAAAATTTTACAAGTACAGAAAAGAAATTTTTAATTTTTTTTATTGAACTTTAAAAAAATTTTTTTTGGTTTCGGTATTTTTTTCATGCATTCAAGATTTAAAATATTGTTTTGCACTCAAATCGTGCAGGGCGAGGTCAATCACCGCATAACTAACCTTTCACATTTCTTTTTTCTTTTTGAAAGTTAAGTTGTTCACTCATCTGCAAAACGCCAAATGAAACACATTGCATAGATATACTTTTTGGATGACTGAGGAAAGGAGGAATTCTTAAATACCTATGACGTAGATAAGATGAAGTTACTGTCTCCTCCTACTTTTGGGTATGTGACTTAGCCAAGATGTAGATTTTATTTTTTTCGTTTGAATACTACGATGCCAATTTTGGTGGCTGGATTGGAGGCATGCAACCTGATCTTTTTTTTTTTTGGCTCAGGAAGTTTATTTCAAAGTTTCTTGTCTCGGTTGTGGTTGTTATTCCGAGCTGGTTCCACTGGTAGGTATGCACTGTTGAAGGGGCGCAATAAAGGAAAAGGGAACCCAGGATACGGCACTCAATTTCAATGATGTAATGATATCGATTCGTGCGTTCATAATGCACATTTTGCATGATTATATTATTTTTCCTCCAATACAACAATAAGAATAATAATATCGATATGGAAAAATGGTTATTATGTGATGAACCCCAATTTTATTTTTTTTTTTCAAAAACCATGCAAAAAAAAAGGAAGAAGAAAAAAAAACCTGTCGTAACCAGGACGATAAAATATTATCTAAGAGATTATTATTTTTTTTAAGATAGTTTTTGGCTTTTTTTGGTTTTTTGGTAGATGGTTAGATTACTTTTTTGAGGATAATGCTGTAGGATAAAGATTAATGGAACATTTCATTTCAAAAAAGTTTTTTTTTTGTTTGCAAAATATCACATCATCGATCACGTCCAAGAAAGTTATATGTGGGGTCAAAAGGGATAAGCGATGGGACCCACTGATTTAACCCTCAGGATAAATCATTTATACTAATAAACCTGCAACGTTGCTTTACTATAATATATCCTTATTTTTGACGTTTGGTGGTTCTGGATTCACCTGAGGTCTATTCCAAGACTTCTAAATTTTGAAATATTGCAGCATGACAAGATATATATGGAATATATTAAATGCAAAAAGAAAAAAAAAGGTTAATTCGAGGTTATGTTGGTAAATGTATGAAATTGAAAGTGGCATGTATAGCTTGATGTTGCATTTATGATATCATCTTGCAGTTATCGATAGAAAAATCGTGACATTATGATCTTGCGCAAAACCGGAGTTATTAATAACAAGCGAGTTCCATTTATATCAACTGAACCCTCTAATGTTACAGGAAAGAATTTGAGCATATTTAGAGTTCTTTTTACAATCCATGACCTGGGCCAGTCATGCAACAACACCTTACCCAACACCATCAACCGTTATATCAGATGAAGGCTTGTTTTAGTTATTTAATTATTTAATTATTATTAATCTTATTTTCTTTTTAAACTTTTATTTTACAACTCCTTTCAAAGTTATAGTTGAAGTTTTTCTTTAAAAAAACTCGTGGTCATTCTTTATCTTTGTTATAACAACTTTGGATTCTTGGTATTCTATTTTTTATTTGTTTATTTTGTTTTGTTTGTCAGCGCTACCGGGCCGAAATAAGGTTTTATCATATCGCGCCACAAGTATTCCCTTTACTAAAGAGGAGTTATCAAGTAACTTACAGGTAAAACTTGATATATATAACACTCTGAAAATCAAGTGAAACCCCATCCATAATCACTATTGTCAATTGTTTACACTCAACTTGGAAAAAAAAGAACGTTTTGCCCATGATCCTTACTTCTCATATCAGATGCAAGAATATGAAAGGGAAACAAAATAAAGTACGTCACTTACACTTCAACATAATGCAGGGATTACTTTGAAGTCTCGCCATAAACATTATACATATAGTATAACCATCATTTCCACGGATGTAAGGTTATGTCAGATTAAAGCTTGACTCAATCAAGCTTTTTCTAAAAACAAAGTAGACTTTGTTTTTTTTTCGGTGGTTTACTTTTTTATGGTTGCAACTGTAAATTTAAGCGCGAAACATTTTTAAAATCTTACGGGTTGCAAAGAAATGAATCCGAAAACGTGAACAAAAAATCGATTGAATAAAATAAATGAATAAATAATACGGGTTGTTAGATGATAATTCCGGGAACGAGTGAGCTGAAAAATAAAGAAAAGGATCTAATGCATCGGAGAAGATTCAACGAGTGCCGAATATTAGGAAACGTGTGAGAAAGTTGACTGATTTTATTATTATTCTTGGAGTAAACACACACGCGTCCGTTGAATAGAGGGGGTTGGAAGTTTAATTACCTTTAAGGTAATATTAGTCCCCTGATTTGTAATTGTGTTGGGAAACAAATTGAGGCCTATGAGTTCATAACCAAGAACTGTTTTGAATGAAGTGAATATTGTTTAGTGTGATTTGCAAAGTAGTTAATCAGTTCCTTATCACTCTCCATCAAAATGCAAATTGATGATGTCTCAAAAAATATTTCCCCTCTAAACTAAACTAAAAAAAAAGAAGCAACCACTAGTCACGTGAAATATACAAATCTAGATTGGGAAAAAAATCACTAATAAAACTCCAACGGATTTTTGAATAATTTACATCACCACCAATCCAACAATGTTGAGTAGAACATCTAAAAGGTTCATATCTATTTCCTTAAACAAACAACCACCACCAGTTTCCCTTCCATTTATTCCCTTGGTCAGTGAAACTGGATTCCCTGGTGCCATTGGAAATACTCCATTATTAAAATTACCCAATATTTCTAAATCCGTAGGGAGAAACATTTATGCCAAGGCAGAATTCATGAATCCTGGAGGATCAATTAAAGATCGGGCAGCATTGTATGTTATTGAAGATGCTGAAAGAAAGGGGTTAATTAAACCTGGTGGTACTATTGTTGAAGGTACTGCTGGTAATACTGGAATTGGATTGGCTCATGTATGTCGAGCTAAGGGGTACAATTGTGTTATTTATATGCCCAATACTCAATCAAAAACAAAAATTGAAACTTTAAGATTGTTGGGTGCTGAAGTTTATCCCGTTCCTGCAGTTGCTTATACTGATCCAGAAAATTATAATCATCAAGCTAAAAGACATGCAGAAAAGTTAGATAATGCTGTTTGGACTAATCAATTCGATAATATTGCTAATAGACAAGCACATATTGAAACTACAGGACCAGAAATTTGGGCACAATTAAATGGGCAAATTGATGCATTTACTTGTTCTACTGGTACAGGAGGAACATTTGCTGGAGTTAGTAGATATTTAAAGACAATTTCCAATGGACAAGTCAAGACAGTATTAGCTGATCCTCCAGGATCAGTATTGTACTCATATATTAAGTCCAATGGGAAGGAAATGATTAGAGGAGGGTCTTCGTTTACTGAAGGTATTGGTCAAGGTAGAGTTACAGATAATTTGCAACCAGATTTAGAATTAATTGATGATGCAGTTAAAATTCCAGATGAAGAATCTATTGTTATGGTTTATAGATTATTACATGAAGAAGGATTATATCTTGGAGGTACAGGAGCATTAAATGTTGTTGCTGCTGTTGAAGTTGCTAAAACATTACCTGAAGGAAGTAATATTGTAACAATTTTAGCAGATTCTGCACATAAATATGTTGATAGAATTTTTTCAAAATCTTGGTTAGAAAGTAAAAACTTGTATGAAGTTATTCCTAACAATTTAAAGAAATATGCTGTATTAGAATAATTGATAATTGGTATATATAAGTTTAAAAGGTCCATAGGTCGTGTGTAGAATCAAAAAAATTTTCATAGTTTTTTTTTTTTTTTTTTTTTTTTTTGTTGATCTTCTTCTTCCATCTGAATGAGTCTTTTTGTTTTTGCTGTTGCCAAAAAAAAAAACTTTTTTTTTGACAACCAAAAAAGTTTTACAACCAAAAAGGCGTAAGAAAAAAGCTTTCACATTAAAAGTAAAGCTTTCATATGAAGTTGTAGTATCGTTATACATATAAAAGGAGAAGAAGAAGAAGAAGAATAAGAATAAGAAGAATAATAAAAAGAATAATATATTTACCTTTTTACAAGATCTAACATATACATACACTGTATAACTTATACTAACACACAAGAAGACTTTCCCATTTCGCTTCCAACACACTACCAAAACCCTACCAAAACACTACCAAAACACTACCAGAACACTACCAGAACACTACAAAAACATTCCACTACCAGAACACTACAAAAACATTCCTTCACTCAATCTATTCAACTAGTCACTCTCCAGCTGTTCATGGAACAACAGATTCATCAAGCAGTAGAGATTGCTCTCAGTGGTACTGCTGATGTTAACCTCAAGAATCAAGCCTTTCAATTTATCAATGAAATTAAATCAACTGAACAAGGTTATAAATCATGTTTAGATATTTTAATTAAATCTTCCACTGATTCAGTTAACCAAGAATTAAAATTCTTTGTTTTTCAAGTGATTGATGAAAATATTGAGAAATTATCTAAAGAACAATTATTTACTTTAAACAATTCGATATTTAAAGTTTTACAAGAATATATCACTAATGATATTAAAGATGCTCCTCATTCAAGAAACAAATTTGCACAAATTTTTGCAAAAGTGTTTTGTTTTGTATATATTGAAATTTATCCTAATTTTATCAAGGATTTACTTGCCTTAATTGATAATAATAATCAACTCGCAGTTGATTATTATACTCGAATCATACTTGCTATTCATCTGGAAATTGGTGATAAATTTATTGCGAGAAGTAGAGAAGGTCAAGATAGAAACAATTTATTAAAAGATAATATTAGATTACGTGATATGAATAGTTTAGTTTCTAGTTGGTCAAAAATCTTATTTAATCAAGAGAATTTTCCCCATGAAATCTTGGAAAATACTCTTAAAATAGTAGGGAATTATATTAGTTGGATGGAAATTGGATTATTTATTGCACCAGAATTTGTTAATTTAATTCTTGGATATTTAAATAATCAAATTAAAAATACCACTTGTGAAACATTAATTGAAATTATTTCTAAGAAAATGAATCCAGGAAATAAACTTGAATTAATTACCTTGTTAAATTTAACTAGTGTAATTAATTCTATTGATTTAGATACTAATGATATTGAATTTATGGAAAGAATTGCTAAATTAATTAATCAAATTGGTCATGAATTATTAATTGTATTAGAAAATCAACCCGATTTAATTAGTTCAGTATCAAATGAGTTATTTAAATTATGGCCTATGGTATTTACCTTGTTAAGTCATGAATATGATGATGTTAGTCAACAAGTATTTCCCTTTATTCAACAATATTTATTATTATGTAAGAAAACTCCTAGTTTAAATTCAATGGAATTAATGTCAAATTTATTAAATAAAGTTATCTTAAAAATGAAATTTGATGATGATCAAGAAGCAATAGATGAATCAGATAATGAAGAAGTTGAACAATTTATGGAAATTAGAACAAAATTGAAAACTTTTCAGGATAACATAGCAATATTGAATCCCGAATTATATTTAAATGCTATTCCTATAGTAATTAATGAATCAATTTTTAATAATAAGGATAAATCTGATTGGAGAAAATTAGAATTGGGATTATATGAATTAAGAAATTTTTCAGAGTCTTTACGAAATAATTTAATTAATGTTCCCAAGACAAGTATTAATGAAAGTAAACCATATATGATTTTTCAAGAATTTTTAATTAAATTAATTAATTCTGATTTATTATTACAAGTAAATCATCCCAGAATTCAATTGGAATTTTTTGATATTATTGTTAAACATTATACATTTTTAAATCAACATGTTAATCGAACAGATTTAATTGTGAGAATTTTAGAAATTTTCACAAGTCCCTTGGGATTATTTAATGAAATTGAACAAGTTAGACTTAGAAGTTGGTATTTATTATTTAGATTTATGAAATTAACTAAACCAAGATTGAATGAAGAACTTCTTGAAACAATTATTATTAAGATTCAACCTTTATTAGTTATTAAAGCAGAATTACCTTGTCGAGATGAAGATAATGATATTGTTGATAATGGAAATTTCAATAATCAACAATATTTATTTGAAACTATGGGATTATTAATTTCATTAATGCAAGATGAAACATTAAAAGTTAAATTAATTGATTTAATCTTTCAACCTTTATTTAATGATTTAGAAAATTGTATTAGAATTCACCTGCTGACAACACCTAATGATGATGATGCCTTGGTTACTTTACAAGCGCATCATTCATTAATGGCTATTGGTACAATTGTTCGAGGATATGATTATGAATATAATATGAAATATTCTCAAGAAATTATTGATAAAGTGAATAATGCAGCTAGAGTTGTTTTAATTACTTTAGAAAATTTTTCTAAATCAGAAATTATTAGAGATGCTTCAAGATTTTCCTTTGCTAGATTTATTCCAATTTTAAAAAATTCCATTAGTTTACATTTAAGTCAATTAATTACTTTAATTTGGTCAGCACCAAATTTACAATTACATGAATTAAGTGATTTCTTAAGTTTCTTGGGACAAATTGTACATAATTATCAACATGATGAAAATATTTATCAATTATTAAATAATTTCTTGAGTTCATTATTTAAAACTATATTTGAAGTATTAAACAAAGAAGATAAACCTGATATTGTTTCTGATATAATTCGAGAAGAAAATTCCTTGAAAAAGTCACTACTAAATTTTTTAAGTGCCATTATTTTAAATCATTGTTCAAGTTTATTAATTACTGAAACTAATAAACTGGAATTTCCTGAAATAATTGGGAAAATATTTGAATATTCTTATGATTTAAGTGATACTTCAGTAAGTAAATTAGCCATATCACAATTGGTTAATATTGTTAATATTTTTGGATATGGTGGGAAAATAATTGATTCTGAAGATAAATATAGTAATGCATTACCTTCAGTTGTAGGGATTGATGAATTTTTAATGAATAAAGTTGTTCATCTTTCATTTGAATTACCATTTCAACGAGCAGAATTTGATTTGAATGATGCTCAATTTAGATTAATTGGACAAGAAATTGCCGTATTATTAAAAACGTATCAAATTCGAAAGAGTGATGAATTTCTTAATTATTTATCAAGATATTTACTGGATATGGGATTATCGCAAGATTTAATGAATGAATTTTGTACAAATTTAATTAAACTTGAATTAAAGGATTTTAAGAAGTATTTTATTAATTTTGTAACCAAGATAAAGGGGAAGTAAATGAAAGAAGAGAAGAGAAGAGAAGAGGAGTGAAGAGGAGCGACATTGTTGATAGAATTATATAGGATTATAAAAATGGACATTTGCATAGTATACAAGACTTCTACCAAGACTTCTACCAAGACTTCTACTTTCAGGTGGTAGAACTATTGAAATATACCTAATCGAACATCTCTTGTTATTCAAAACTACTTCAGTATTACTCTATCTTTTTCTCATGTTAGTAGTTGGTAGCGTAGTATTAGCCTAGTAACACGACCGCAAAATTTACGATGAGGTTAACCAATTTTTTTTTTCTCCAATTGAGATGAGATCTAAAACTACTACACCATCTAGCCTAGTCAATTTCTTAATAATGGATAAAGAAGTGGGGATTCCTGATAAGGATGAAGAAGAACTTCTTCTTGAAAAACTTGTGTTTGGTGATAAACTTGGATTTGAAAGTAATTTGAAAAAAGTGGATAATTTATTTGATTATTCTGATTCCGAGGAAGAACAACAAGAAGACAATATTAGTGTTTTTGATGAAGGGGATGACGAATTGGGAAATGTTCAAGATGATGATTTGTTCTTTATTGATGAAGGTGATGCTATGGATGTTGATAAAGAGTCTGAGGAAGAAGAAGAAAGTGAAGAAGAAGAAGAAGAAGAAGAAGTAAGTGAGGAAGATGATGCTTGGTATGATAGTGACGATGATCGTCTTAATATCCTGTTGACTTCATCTGATAGACTAAAGAAATTACGTAAAACACAACAAGACTCGTCAATTTCCGGCAGAGCATATATTTCTCGATTACGATCCCAATTTGAAAAGATTTATCCTCGACCAACATGGGCTGATGAACAAGAACAAGAACAACAAGAGGAAGATGATCACGAAATCAATTCTGACGAAGAAATCGAACCAATTCTGTCATCTACAAACTCTCTTTTAACCATATTATCAACTACACAATCCTTCATAATCACCAAACAATTGAAATTAATTTCTCCTACTCGAATTGCTATATCTCGATTAAAAGATGCCAATTATCAGAGACTTTCCAAATCGGGTATTCAATCAATATCATTCCATCCAACACATCCCTTTTTACTAACTGGTGGGTTTGACAAGACAATTCGAGTATATCATATTGATGGGAAAACCAATAATTTCATAACTTCATTCTTTGTTAAGAATTGTCCCTTACAGACAGTACAATTTTCTCCCTGTAATCATGAAAACTTGATATTTGCTGGTGGTCGAAGAAAATATATGAACAAAATCGATTTAAATAATGCTAGTGTTGAAAAGATTAGTCGATTATATGGTCATGAACAACATCAAAAATCATTTGAATATTTTAAAATCTCCGATAAGGGAACATATATTGGGTTAACAGGTAATAGTGGTTGGTGTAATATATTAAATGGTATCACAGGTCAATATGTCACGGGATTCAAGATTGAAGGTACTATAGTTGATTTTGAATTTGCCAAGGATGAATCATTTATTATTATTGTTAATTCCGCTGGAGAAGTATGGGAATACGAATTAAATAAAAGTAATATTAAACCTTCCAAGAAGAAAGTACATAATAAAGTGATTAGAAAATGGACTGATGATGGAGGTATAGGTATAACCAAAATTAAACTTGGAGGACCCAAGAATAGATGGGTTGCCATTGGAAGTAACAATGGTATTGTAAACATATATGATAGAAATACATTCACAGAAACAACAACAGCACGTCCTAAACCAATTAAAACGGTGGAGAATTTAATCACATCAATTTCTTCATTAATGTTTAATCCTGATGGTCAATTATTATGTATTGCTTCACGAGGTAAACGTGATGCATTAAGATTAGTTCACTTACCTACAGGTTCAGTATATGCTAATTGGCCTACCAGTGGTACTCCCTTGGGGAAAGTCACTTCCGTGGCATTCTCACCCAATAATGAAATGTTGGCTATTGGAAATGAAGCTGGTAAAGTAACTCTTTGGAGACTTGATCATTATTAATAGAAGAGTATATATATAGAAACAATATATATATATATATATTATATATAGAAACAATATAGTATAGTAGTATACGTGCTACCACTTGTAATCACGTGATGCAATTTTCTTTGTTTAGTCAAAATTTTTTTCAATTTCACCATAAAAAAAAATAAGACGATCAAAAAATTAACACCCTTTATTCAAAGCCCATACAAAAATCTACAATAAACCATGAGAGGGTATGTATTAAACACAGAGAGATGAATACTGTTTAATACTCTACTAACACAATTCTTTAGAAAAGAACATAATCAATATCGTGATCCTGTAACCCATCAAATAACACCAGCATTATATCGTGTTCGAGCACCATTTTTTTGGAGAAATACCATTTCATTAATTGTATTGACTACTATACCTCTTGGTATTTATATGTATACATTTAAGAAGATGTCAGGAGATGATTTGAGTGATATTCCCATTCCACCTATTTCCGATGAAGAATTAAAGATTTTAAAGAAGGAATATGAAGAAAAGAAAGCTGCCAAGTAGATAAAAGTGAAAGTTGTTAATATCTTGTACATAGAGTATTTGTTGTGAATAAAACACGTATATTATTATGTATTTTTCTTTTTTCTTTTTTTTTCAATATCTTTGATTACGATCACGATCAAATAGTGATAATCCTCTTATAGGATATGGAGGTGATTCTGATTGTTGTCGTTCAAGATTACGTAAAGTAAATTCGTCTTGTTCATATTCTTGAACTGGTGTTGTAGCATTAGACATGTTATGAGGCAGTAAAGATTGTTCATGAGGATATATTTGATCGTAATGATCTAGTATATCAAGTTCATGTTCATGGTCATTTGAACTGTCTAATTCTTCTTGTGATTGACTATATTCTGTAAATAACTCTTGTGATTGAGTATATGGTATTTGATTAAATTCTTGTGATTGATTTATATGCATCATTTGTTCATTAGGATGGTATACTTCATGTTGGGAACTTCCATGAGGAATTAAATCAAACTCAGTTGAATTGTTTGCATGTAACAACTGTTCATGTGATCTAGTTTGAAGATTTAATTCTAGTTGTGAAGTAGTAGGATGAGAATAGAATTGATCATCAAATCTTTCGTTTGTAAAACTTTGACTGAAATTATTATCATTATGGCTATTGTTATTGTTATTGTTATTATTACTATTACTATTATTATTATGTTCATATAATTGTTGATTTCTTGTTAATAAATCAACTCGTAAATTTTGTTGTTGTTGTTGTTGATGTAGTTGATGTATTGGTGAATACATTGCTTGTGGTTTTTCTTGTATAGATTCATAATCTTCTCTATCTTCTCTAACATATGCCAATTCTTTCTTTAATGGGAACGGCATAATTGTTGTATCAGTCGCTGTAGCCAGAGGTATACTATGAGAACTAGTAGATTTCACGATAGTATGAGAACTATTTGAACTTGCATAACGATCATATATCGGTGGTGGAGGAGGTCTCTTCGAAATTTTTAAATTATTTAAAGGAATAAATGAATCAACTGATTCAGTACGAACAACAAATTGATCTTTCTTATCCATAGGTCGAGGAAACAAAGGTAAATCACCAATTCTTGATTCAGAAACTTTATCCAATAGATGTTGTTGTTTTGATTTATGATGTTGTCTTACAGCAATTGCTACTGATTTATTGACAATAGAACAACAATATGTCTTTATAGTATGTTGTTCTTTCCCACTTAATGAACATCTAATAGGGACATACAAAAGCATAGCAAACATAAATTTCAACATAAATAAAGCATAAATAACCACAGATAAACACATAAATCCTAAAATAATAGATAATCGTAAATTATGTTCAGCAAGCAGTCGAATATTTTGAAGGATATTATTATTGGCTCCATTATGAGTAGCATATTTTAATATAGTCATTATATTAATAGCTTGTCTTGGAGTATCAGCAATTAAAATTTGAGGAGCATTATCTAATTCATTATAAACCAAAAAGCAAGACCAATCAAAAAAAGAACCTTCATCAATAGCATTAAATAAACAAAAATAATTATATGAACGAAACAGATAAATTCGTTTAGTAATCATATTTAAATAAGCAAGTGCGATATTCTTAGTATTATAAATATGAATAGCCCAAATCCAATGATATAATAATAAACAAAATTGGAATATTATACATCCAGTAAATATCCATTTAGCTTGATGATAGGCATAAGGTACATATCCTTGAGTACCCCATTTCTTAAATACCAAGATATTTAAACAAGTATAAATATCAGTACCTAATAATATCATAGATAGTAATACTAATATCCACATATAAAAATACCAAAATAGTGTTGAAAATTTATAATTTTTAAAAGAATCAACGTCAACTACATCAAATGTAGAAACATCTAAGGAATATTTTTGAATTGTAGCATCAGCATTAAATCGATCTTTTCTAGCCATTGTTAGAATTTTAGTTGAGAAGGTTGTTGTATTTAGAGTAGAATTAACGAATGTTCATTCCTTTGAAGAAATTACAACAACTATAAAGTATGTTGAGGTTATAACTTGTTATTTCTCGAGATTTATCTAGAACAAACGAGTGAAATGTAGTTAAAAGGTATAGTAATATTTGTTTATTTGAAATTTCTAAACCACACAAATCTTACTATTTTTTTTTTTCTACTACTTTTTTTTTTACTGTTTTTTTTTTTTTTTAGGTTTTGAAAATGTTTCACTCACGCGTAAATAACCAAAACACTTTTGTGTGTGTATATGTGACAGTTAAGAATGTTTTAAAATTTGTGACACGAAGTTTGGAATAAAATGAACTATAAGTGAAGTTGAAGTTGAAATTGAAGTTGAAATTGAAGTTGAAAAATTGTTACGTCACTATACAAGTAAATTCTTTAAATTGAATGTTGTAACTTTGATAGATATATATATATATTTATGGTTGAAATTTTACACAAATATAAATAGAAATTCCCTTTTGGGGATTATCTAAATCATTTACGAAATATTATCATCACATCTAAAACAAACTACCAGCCATTCACAATTTTACAACCAACAACCAACAACTTACGAAGATATTAATAAATTATCAATTACGAAAGAAAAAATAAAACAATTTAACTCCAAAAAGATTTCTTGGCAAAGTAGAGTTATACCAAGATTTTATTTTAATAAAAATTTTTACGTAAATTATGATATTGATATCGTTTGTTTCATTTTATATTTGATTATTTCATGTTGACTCGTAGTCGTTGGTAACACTATAATACAATTACAATAATGTAGTATTCTGATTGGAGAGATTAGATGAAGGAACTAACAATAACATACCAAATATACAAGTAAACAATTTGAAACTGATCTATGTTTGTAAAATAATAATGTAGTTATCTAACTTCAAAGAGACAATATGTTTATCTCAACTAAACTAAACCAAACCAAACTAAACTAACATTGTAAATTCCAGATAACTACCCCTGGGTATACACTTACTAACATTTTTAACTTTTAATTTGCTTCCAACTTATTCCTGTTCGCATTGTTTTTATGTACAAAAATATTGGTTGCCAGAGTGATAAGCAAGGGGGTGGTACATTCAGGAAAATTTCTAGAAATAACAATGAAAAATGACAACTATTTAAAACCTGGTCAATTTCCTTGATTCTTCTGTTAATTAACTACATTCTGAAAATTCCCTTTTTATTGAAAGTATACTCAGTTACATAATTAGTATTTCTATTAATTTCATTCAACGTGAGGTATCTCATGAAGATTACACCTTAATGTATACACCTTAAAGTACACACCTTAATGTATACTCCTTAAAGTACACACCTTAATGTATACACCTTAATGTATACACCTTAAAGTACACACCCTAATATATACACCATTCATGTTTTATAGAAAAGTACCTTTCACTTCATTTACTACAACATTGTATTACATTTTATATTCTATACTCACACACACTTCATAACAATTTCACAAACAAAACTTTTGTCCTTCTTTCGCACTACCACATAAAGCAAAATTTTTTTTTACAACACTTTCTCTAGACAACAACAAAAATACAAACTATCCAACTATCCAACTATCCAACTATCCATCTATCCATCTATCCATCTAATGACCACCCAATTCTCACCTGATCAAATCATATCTCAACTAGATCAAGCTAAACAACTAGCTAATACCCAACCTGACACTCTTCCTCAAGTATTTCGTCAAATTCTTCCATTTATAACCCGACCTGAATCTCCAATTAAATCTTGGTGTATTCAATTCATATATGATACATTTTTAACGAATGAAACTTTACGACATGGAGATAAAGTCGATCTTGCTATTGATTCCTTGGATTGTTTAATTATATTGAGTAATTCAATTACCGATATTCCTGAATTTGTTAAAGTGATTAATATCGTTAATTTAATTTATAAATTAGTTTTCCAATATGTTGTGGAAAATGATGGATGTAATTTAATTTGGAGTAAATTAACTGAATTAAAAAATTCATTAGTTAATAAATTTCAAACTAATTATCCTTTAAAAGCAAGTGATAATTTAGAACATGATTTATTACGAAATATTATTACAAAATTAGAATTATTGAAATTTATCATGACAGTAGTTGATTATCAATCAAAAACACAAATTGTGGGAACAACAACCGTTAATGGTGGTAGTAGTAGTAGTAGTGGTGGTGGTGGTAGTAATGTAAAACCTGCATTTTCATTAGATAGAGTCCCCACAAATCATTCCTTAGTAAAATATTCCAATATGGAATATGAAGCTGTGAATTTATTAGATTTAGTATTGAAAATCTTAACACAAGATATTTTAAATTTACCTATGATTTCCGCAATTTTAAATCATGGAATTTTAATTATGAAACGGAAACCACAATATGTTAATAAATTTCTTAAAATTATTGAAAATTTCGATACTAATGAAAAATTTCAATCTAATTATCAAACAATTGAACAATTTAAATTAACTAAAAAATATGTTGATCGAAATTTAAAAATTTTCTTACAACATTGTTTTAAATATGGATTAATTCCTAATCAATTTCAACTGAATCTTAATAAAAAACTTCAAAATTTAATTGAACGAGGTAATGAAATTAGAAAAAAGAATATCTTTTTAGAAAATGATGTAAATATTAAAAAGAGAAAATTTGAAGGATTTATAAATCCTTCTAAAAGAGTCAAAACTGTTGATTATAAGAATTTATACAGTTTGAATGATGTAAATAATGAATTAAACAATTTTGATTTAACTACAGTTCCTCAACATATTTTAGTTAGTATGGTTATGAATGCATTAGATCGAGCATCAGTGACTAAATTAACTAAAGCATTAGAAATTATTAGTGAACGATATACTGATGCATTATCCCGACCAATTGCTCAAGTTAAACAAGAAGTGAAAATAGAAACTACAAAAGATGTACCTGTTGGTACTGGTGATTCAGATGAAGAATCAGATACCGAACAATATAATCCTGAAGCAATGTATACATTACCACCACCAAAGGAATTATCATTTCAAGATAAAAAATTACAAATTGAATTAATAATTAAAAATTTCTTTAAATTGGCTAAAAATGAAGATTCACAAGATTTGGAAGATTCCGTTAGTTCTGAATTAACGAAAATTGCCATTAAATCTTGGAAAAAAGATAGTTGGATATTACTTTTATCAAGATTAGCTACTCGAGGAATGAAACGACCTAACGGATTAAAACTGAATGATGATGAGGATGAGGATAGTTATAATGTAGATATTTCTCCTGATGATAAATTTAATCAAGAAATGGGGGATTTAATTCGACAAGCTATATTTGATTATTTCTTGGAAAATATTCATGCAAGAATAGATATAATTATTGAATGGTTGAATGAAGAATGGTATAGTGAAACAGTATTTAATGAAGCAAATAACATTAAACAAGGAACAAATGTTGAAAAATCTACACCAATATATGATAAATGGCTGGGGAAAGTATTAGATGCAATGATTCCATTTCTTGAACCGAATGATAAAAAGATTTTTATAAGATTATTAAGTGATTTACCTTATTTGAATCAAGATTTAATTTCCAAAATTAAATCATTATGTTTTGATCCTGCAAGATCGGTAATTGGATTTTTGGCATTATCATTTTTAATTATGTATCGTCCACCAGTAAAACAAATTTGTTTGAATGTTTTAAAAGAATTAAGTGAAGGAGATCAAGAAGATGTAAAACAAGAAGCGAAAAAGAGATTGGATAAATTTACTACTTAACTAAACATATGTAACTAAGTGATAGCGAAGTTAAGTGAATATAATTTAATATCAATTAAAGAATTTAATACCAATCAAAGAATTTAATACCAATCAAAGTTAATTATATATAATTTTGCAAGTAAAGTACCCATAAAGAATATAGAGAGTATAACACTATATATAACAGTAAAAAGTAAGTATTTGTAAAATCAATTTCGGTTCAGCCGCACAACCAGTACCAACAATTTTGTTTACTTCTTTTGAATTTGTTGTTCGCCCCGTCCCTCTTACACCCCCCTACATTCAGTCTTCCTTTATATACTATATAACACAACATGAATAGTAATCTATATAATTCAAATGATGACGATGATCCTTGGAAAAGTTCAGGTTGGACTGATCCCCTTCAACCTGAACCTTCACCTTCACCTGGTCCTCCCTTACCTAGCAACAATCCTATTACTTCAACCTATTTAACATCATCTCAATTACTTAATAAAACAAGTAATCCCATTGTTGTTCTTTCCAATATTCCTGATTCATATCAAGAAATTCATTCACATTTAATTGATAAGATTTCTAATGTAAATGATTTAGATTCTCAAATTTTCACGAAATTAATTAACATGAATTATTTAACTAATTATCAAAAATCTCGAATTTTAGATATTGTTTATGATAATCAATTAATGCCAGTGAATATTGCTAACAATTTTTATCAAATATTAGGATTAATTGCCTTGGAAATTGATGTGACTGGTTCTGCCGATTATGTTAGTTTACAATTTAGGTTAAATAATTTACCGGAATTACCTGGGAAGTTTGTCAAGTCAATAATTGAAGACAATGAAGATGATGAAGGTGGTTCACACTTCACTGATCCTTTACATGCAATTGGAAATAGTACAGGTGGTGGAGATTGGAGAAGAGCAACTCGTGAAGAAGAAGAGGAAGAACAAGATGATCCACTTTTAGCTGATCATACCAGTACTCATAGTTTAATTGAAGAAAATCAAGGATTATCTGAACAACACCAAACAACAACAGCAACAACAGATGGTAATTTTGATAGTAATATTATTGATAAATATATTGAAGAAATTAGAGACAAATTTAAACCTTTACTTGAAAATAATCAACATATTGTTCGTATTAAGGAAGTACCAGAAAAAGAAGGAATTATATTCAAACATATTAATTACATAATTACCTTTGAATCAAATGGAACATCAAAGAAAGTCATTCGAAGATATTCTGATTTCGTATGGTATGTAAAAAAAAACAAAGTTAACACTTGTATACTAAATCCTCCTCCCCTTTACTAACAATTTTTTAGGTTATTGGAATTTTTACTTGAAAAATACCCCTTTAGAGTAATTCCAGGATTACCTCCCAAGAAATTTACAGGTATGTATTAACCTATTCACACTTTTCATTTTTGATAATATACTAAGTAATATTCAGTAGGAACTTCCCCTGATTCCCAATTTTTACAAAGACGTCGTCGAGGATTACATCGGTTTTTAAACCAATTAATTAAACATCCTATACTTTTTCAAGAACCAGTAGTACAAACTTTCTTGTCAGTACCTACAGATATCACCAATTGGAAAAAACAAGCAAAAATTGATTATTCTTTGGAATTCAAGGGAGAGAAAATTGGTAGTGAATTTATAAATATAATTTGGCCCCAAATTAATCATGAATTTTTAAATAATTGGAAATCAGCTGAGACTAATATCAATAAATTAATTGAAATTTGGACCAAGATTGTCTTACTTGTGGAAAGACATGAAAAGCGTCAACAACAAATTAGTTTTGATAATGGTAAATTTGTAGAAATGTTGAATAAATTTAAACAATTGGATACAAATATATACCCTAATAAAAATGAAAAATTATTACATAATAATGATATTGAAAATTTGAATAATCTGATGGGTTATATAAGTGATTTTTTTAATAAATCAAGTCAAGTATTAATTGATGAAAGTTATACTATAAATACTTCAATTTTGGAAAAATTTAAAAATTATTTAGATTATTTATATTCTTTACAAGAATTATTTGAAAGAACCAAAAAATTATCAATAAATACTATTGAACAATTGGAAATTAAAATTAAAGAAAATGAATTAAAATTTAAAAAATTAACTACAGAAGATGCTGATGCTAAGGGAACAGATGTTACTAAATTAAGAACAATAATTATAAATGATAAACAAGAGATTTTTCAACAATTGAATAAAGATTGGTTAATTAAACAATGTTGTTTACAAGAATTTATTATGTTTCAAGAAACTCAATTTTTAACTGGTGAATTATGGATTGATTGGTGTAAAGGGAGATATAGATTTCAAGAAAAATTTTTAGGATTATTTGATAATTTAAATCAAGAAATTATCAATGATATGCCAACAAGTAGATAGTTTTTATATAGTCTCTTGTATAATTTTTAACCATTTAGAAATATTTGGTATTTCTTGAATTTGATTTAATTTTTCATCAAAATATTGTTTATCAAGTATATTAATAATATTAAGATCTTTTTTAGCTTGAATAAACAATGTTTCTTCACTATTTAGTTTTAAAATGGCTAGTATTTTACCAACAATTATACCTAATTCAGCACCAATAGGGAACCCCATATCAAATCCTTGTTGAAGACTATCTTCTTGTTGATGGACTAATCCATCTAAATATCCTTGTTTATGATGAGCTCGATTAGATAAAATTTTAGGATCTTCTTCATTCCATATATCATCAGAATCGTTGTGAATAGTGGTAACTTCTTGTTGTTTACATGAACAAGTTCCTTGACATGACATGTTGTTACTGTGTAACCAACTGATATTTGTAAGCAAAAACTAAAGAAAAAGGAAAGAAAAAATTGCTAGTAAAAGATTTGCTACAAAAAGATTTGCTACAAAAAGGTGACAGTAGAGTTTTGCAACTACATCACAAAACAAATAATTAAAGTAAAATAACAAACACTTATATAGCTACTTCATCTAAGCTACTTCATCTAAACTACATCCTACTGATACTTATACATCCTACAGATACTTATACAGTCAAACTTAGTGACGCTCTCTTTCCTCATTTCTCAATTCTTCTCTATTTAGCTTGTTTTACCAGTAATCAGTAATGGCCAACCCTGAACCTGACTTCCACTTTAAAATCTCCTGCCTGGTATTTCCAGGATATCACAACTCCCTTGTTGTGTTTTGCATTCTCATAAGACTAAGGATCCAGCCAGTTTTAGAAAAGTGTAATTTAGATATTAGAGGGAGAGTGTGTTAAGGAATTTACACATCCCCCTAGGTTTTCTTTTGGAAGTTCTCATTGTTAGTGTTTCCTAGTGGATCTATTTTTGTATTGTGATATGATATGATAGTTTCGTGTGTCTCATCATCCTAATCAAATATGAATATTACTAGAATCATGGGACCAGACAATATAAATTTACAAAATTTCGCAATTAAACTGGAGAATTTTTTCACTTCAGTTTATTTATAAGAGGAAAACTATGCATTGGAAAAGTAATAAGTAGGATTGATAGTAAACTCAGAAACCAAATGCCGATCTTTAAATCTGGTCATTGTAACTACCATGGAATACACCAAACATGGTTCCAGAAAAATTAATTTCTTTTTCTTGTTTTGAGTTGCAACTAACCACGAGGTGGGTGGGTGGTGGTGATAATAATAATTATTAGTAAAATTCAATTTATTTTATAATCGTACATCGTAACTGTTATCTTACCAAACATAACACATGTGTAAAGGTGGACCTACCACTCTATTAGTTTCGTAAAAAAAAAAGAGCTGTAAAATGTGTTACCCACACCCCACCTTTTCTCCTCCTACCCCCTTTTCCAGCCAAGAATTTTATACCTTCGTAAAAACACACACATCCACATTTTTTATTCATTTATATTATTTATATCATTTCAAAAATTCACTTCCCAACAGTACCCACTTCCTACTTTCATGAACTACAATTTCACCTGTCAACAACATTCACAAGTTTCTTATCAATTTCAACAGCTTCTATTTTGTTTTATTTTTTTTGGGGGGGGGGTTTTACATTTTTTTTTTCCTTCCCCTTTGCATGACCCCTTAAAACAATGTTTTCAAGAACATCAACAACTACTACTGGTCAACGTATCTCAAGTTTCCGAGGTACTTCTCCATGTACTATGAATTCACCCAATAGTAACTTGATTTCTCAATCAACTACATCAACTCCAAAAATAGGTACACCAACAAATACCACCACTACTCACACTCCCATACAATCTCCATTAATTGATCCAATTAATTCCCCGATAATTCAATTCTTACAACCAGAAATTTCAACATTACCCAAGATTGGCGTTGATTATCATAAAACATTATCGAAACCAATATATGAAGGTGCCAATGGAATAATTATTAAAGGTACTGATTCAACCCATTCTCAAGTTGTGGTACTTAAACGAATTAAAGAACGAGAAGATCATAGCCAATCGGGATATATTCAAGCGGTTATGCGAGAATATAATAATATGAGAAATTGTAATCATAAAAATATCATCTCGGTGATTCTGTTGGCATCAATTCCTGACTGTACAGATCTTGCATTAATACTTCCTTATTATCCCAAGGGAGATCTTTTAGATTATTTAAGTGATTTAAGAAGATTTAAAATTGAAATAAGTTCAAATATGAAGGATGCAATTTTTAAACAAATCTTAACTGGAGTTAAATATTTACATCGAAAGAATATTATTCATGGAGATTTAAAACCAGAGAATTTCTTACTTGATTCTGAGGGGATTATTAAGATTAGTGATTTTGGATATAGTTTAGATTTAAATACTAGTGATTATCAACAAGAATTATTATTAAACCCGAGAATGATATATTGTGGTACCAATAGTTTTAAAGCTCCCGAATTATTTCAAATTGAATATGATATAAATCATAATAATTTTAATTTTACTGATTTCTTTAATGATGCTATTATGTTATTTAAATCTTGGGATTATTGGGCTTTAGGAATGATTTATTTTCAATTATATCTTATGAAAGCACCTTGGAGTACCGCGAATCCTTTACAACAATTAAATATAGCATATATTAAATATGCCAAAGAATATCCAAATTCTCAAGATAAAGTACATACATTAATGAATGAATTAAATAGTAAACATGGGAATTTTAAAAACAATCCAGCAATTTCCCTATTTAAAAGTTTACATTATGATTCACGAGAATCTATATTAGGATTATTAAATCCAAAACCTGATAAAAGATTAACGCCTCAAGATTTATTAGCCACTAATTGGTTAACTCAAGTTTATGCTGATCCTAAAGAATTTATTAAATTGATTAAGAATAAATAGTATATATAGAATATATATGTATAGCTATAGACATGTCATGACTCTAACTATGAAGTATAGCTTGTAATTCATGTAGTAAAATATGATGATCCAGGGTAAATTCAAATGAAGCAAATAACATATTTAATTGGGAATTATACTTGTCATCATCAATATATTGACCATTATCAGGAGAAAATAAACTATCGTGAGTTTGTGTGGCAATTGATACTTGATTCAGTCTTATAGTTGTAGTAGTATTACGTTGTTTGGTATAGTTTAAATTGTTTAAATTTCTTGTCAAAATTGATGAAGATATTGATGTTTGTTTCATCACATTAGTATTTCTTGAATCTTTTGTGATTGATGGACAACCTGAACCTCTAATCTTTTTAGTCATTTGTGTGTATAACTAAGTACTGGTTGTAAAAAAAAAGTTGCAACGTTTTTATTTTGTTTTTTCTTTCTTTAAACAAAAATGAATTATATTGTGTGTTAAAAAAAAAGATATATAGAGAAAGCTATACAATGCATGGATTTGTGAGGAGGAAGGGACGTATTTAAACATGTGCAGAAACATTAACAAAAAAAAGAAACAAATAAAGTAAAAATAATACAGGTTAATAAACAAAGGTATCATATAGATACAGAAAAAACAAAAACAATAGTTAATAAAACATAAAAAACAAATAAAACAAATAAAAGAAATGACAATTCAAACCAACTCTCACTTTTGATGATAATTCAGATATCCATAATTCCCCACTCCATTACCCAGTTGACTAGTAGTACTACTACTACTTGAAGTTCCACTTGTAACTTGATTACTTGATTGTCTTCTAGGATTCCCTGGACCTCTTACACCCAATGGATTCTTGGAAAATGATAATCTAATTCCACCTTTCCCATTACCTCCTCCAGGTCGAGGTAATGCACTACCATATAAATCAGCCAATGCTCTAGTGGCATGGGCTATACTTTCAAACTCAACAAAACACATGGGTCCATGACTATGACTGCTGGAACCTGTAGTACCTCCTGTACCTGATGTAGAAGTTTGATTCTTGGTTCTAAATGAAAGTCGTCTAAATCCCTTTTGTGGGGAAAATAATGTTCGTAATTCAGCTTCAGTAGCATCAGGAGGTAAATTTCCCACATACAATGTATTACAAGGTGGGTTTTGATCAGCAGGGTTTGCTGGTGGTGGTACTCTTGCCAAAAGTGATAAATCAGGAATATCCTTAGAAGAACTTTGAGGTTTATCATTGGGACTAGTACTGATTTGTTGTTGGGGAGTAGTGGTTGAACTTGAACTTGAACTTTGCGTTGAAGTTAAAAGTTTTTGAGTATGAGATTGTGGTAGTCCTGGTGGAGTGGAAGTGTATGATTGTGGAGTGGTATATTGACTTGGAGGAGATGGTCCTCCTGATTGTGATGCCAGGGTTGATTCATGTTGTATTGGTGGGATATGTTCTTGAGTGGCAGTGCTACGTAAAACAGATGCAGTTGGTCCTTGAGAAACCAAAGGTTGAGGTATTTGAGAACCAATTAAGTTGGAAATTGGCTGCTGCTGTTGTTGTTGTTGTTGTTGTTGTTGTTGTGGCTGCTGCTGTTGTTGTTGTTGATTCAAATTAGGACCTGTATTGAAAAATGATGTACGTCTAGTATCACCAAGACTTGACCCATTGACACCATTTACAGTATTCCAATCTCCAGGTTGAGCTTGCTGTTGTTGCTGTTGTTGTTGTTGGGCAAGATTAGTAGTCACTCCCGAATCCCAAGTATCTCTTACAAGATTTTCATATTCTCGAGCATCATTTTGTGATTCCATTAACAAAATAGATTTTCCAGTTAAATCAGACAAATCAATTGCTGGACCGGTTGTGGTAGTTGGTGTTGAACCTCCATGTACTGAACGCGAGGGCTGTATATAAGATTGGGATTGCTGTGTCTGTACTTGTTGAGGTTGAGGTTGAGATTGTGGTTGTTGTGGTTGTGTTTGCTGCTGCTGCTGTTGTTGTTGTGGCTGCTGCTGTTGCTGCTCTTGACCTTCTTGAGAGAATGGATCACTAAATACAAATCTCGATCGTTGATTCCCTACTGATTGTCGTTTTTGAACCATATCAAATGCAGGAGCTCCTTGAGGAGCAGTTTGAGGTGGAGCTGTAGGTGGTGGTGGTGGAGGAGGAGCAGGAACCTGGGCAGGTGGTTGATTGATATTTCCATTTCCTAAAGATTGATTTGAGGCTTGATGATGTAATTGTTGATTATTTATATTTGGTGGAGATATATTTGAATTTGATAATCTTAATTGATTAAATGCATTTGTTGTAGAAAGTAGATTGGGAGAATTTAAATTAGTATCATAGTCAACTTTAACAGGTAAATAATCCTTTCCAAAGATATATTTCCCATCTAATAATTTGCCAGTAGTTATACAAGTATTTATATTGATAAATTGGGCATATATTTTATAATCCTTCATTTCAATACTCTGTATTTCATCAATTACTAATGCAAATATTAACGTTGCCTCTCGAGATGTTAAATCGGAAGGGATGTTCCCAAGAATTAATATTCCTGGTTGAATAGGGGGTCCCACGGATTGTTGTGGTTGTTGTTGCTGTTGTTGCTGTTGTTGCTGTTGTTGTGGTTGATATGAAGGATTAATATGTGACATGACAGGAGGTGGAGGAGGTCCCTGAAGTAGATGTGGAGGAGGTTGTTGATGCTGTTGTTGAACTGTGTTTGCTTGAGGTATTATGTGATTTGGGTTAATTAATGGTCCATTTGAAGGTAGATTTTGATATTGTCCGAGATTCGATTCTGATGCCATGATGAAAATATAATACAAAAAGTACTTTGAAATGATAAAGTCAGTGTTTGTGCTTGAATATTGTTGACAAAGAAAGTACTAATATTTGGTATGCTTGGGTGTATAGTACAAAAACAAAGAACGGCGTAATTAATCACAATATTAACAAAAAAAATGCCTGTTTGGTGAAAATATGACAAATAAATATAAAAAAATGACGATTGTTGGCGAGGACTATAGTTCCACACTATGTGCGTGGAGATGTTGTTCAGTTGTTTTTTAATTTAATTTAATTTAATTTAATTCAATTAAATCCAGTGGCAATATAAACTCTTGTTATAGGTGTGTTTTGATTTTTTTTGTTTTTGGGAAAGTATACTTGCTAATGCAAAAATATCAACGGTCAACAGTTGTAATAGGTAAAAACACGTGTGCTGTAGTTGTGAATGATATATTATATGTTCTCACTCAAGAGAATAGATATATTTGAAATATGTAGTAGGTAAGCTTTGTTGAGTAGGTAAAACGTGATGTTACTTCTTTTTGTTGTTTTTTGAGCAGATGAATTAATTTTTAAAGGCAAAAAAAAAAAAAAAGAGCGAGAAGTGTGAGACTCAAAAAAGAAAAAAAAAAAATTTATAAAAAAAATTATTTTTTTTCTTTTTTTTTTTACACCTACCAAAAAAAAACACAAATTACACAAAACCAAACTAAAACAAAAAAAATAAAAACCAACAAAAAGAATATGAAAAATGCAAAGTTAAACTTAGATGGTCTGGTTGTGAGCGATGATAACAACCTACCTTTCCTTAGTCTCCATAATTAAACGAAATCAACAACAATCAAGTATATAAATTAAACTTAGGTGTTGATGCATTAGAATCAACCTCCTTAGTTTTCATATGAAAGATTGAATTGATTGACTTTCCGTTGAGACATAAATATATTTTTTTATGTACTTCTAAGCCACTATGTTCATACCAACCCATTGTTTTTCCAATAACGGTTCATTCATTAAAAATAAAACTGGTTTTTTTTTCAAAATGTTGTTATCCCCCCGCCAGTTGTAAACAATAAACACGTCAAATTTTTATTTTAGACAACGAAATAAGCATGTTCAGATCAACTTGATCTGATTATGTTGTTCTGGTAAAATCATTGTTCTATCTTTTTTTTTCAGTTTGTTTCGAGTAAATAGGAGAAGAGCAATAGATAACAAATAATACAGAGCTACAAAGACATAAACCAAGTCATCACCTTTCCAATTCAACCTTAAACTCGCTACCCTTTTACTTTCACACTGGATACACTTGAATATCTCCCTCTCTTCCGCTATGTAGTATACCCTAATTTCCAAATCAATCTAACCCATACTGCTTGGATCCACATTTTGAAACAATTCTTGACATGCAAAAACGTCAAACTTAAACGACAACCTCCTGGTTATAATTCTTATTTTTTTCTTATACAAACTAACCCCCAATTCAAAATATTTCTTGGTTTTAAAACTAACAACAAAAAAACAAAAAAGTTAATTTGATTTTGTTTGGAGAGTAACACAAAAATTATAGACGAAAAAAATATCATTATTTTCCACCACCACGATTTAAAAACTCGAGAATGAGTAATTGTTGGACAACGTTACATCGTTAAACAGTTTATTCAGATAGGTTACCACCATCAATTGTCACGTATTATCGAGTAATGAAGATTTTTCACATCTAGTAAACGCGTGTTTAGAACCATTGTTTTAACTACGTGTTGTGGGGAGCAATATAATTAAACCACAAAAAAAAAAAAGAAAAAAAAGTTTATTATAAACCAGCAATATTCCTAATTGGGAAGGAGTATGATGTGTACGGTGATTAATAGTAAATTTCAGAATACACACGTGATACTGAATATGTTAGATTAATTGATCAAGTTAAGTACTTAATAGAGTCAATTGAGTGTTTATCTAGTAGTTAGGATGTTATTGTAGTTCAAGAGAAAGTGCAGTTTACGGTAGGCAATATGTCAAAAAGAGTAATATTGGAGAGATTTGTAGAAGTTAATATCCCTGGACAAGCACTTAATCATCAGAAAGTTTCACCACCGTTCTTTATCTCACCACCAATATCACAATTGCATACTTTTCTTCTCTATTTTGGTGATAACTTACCGTTTTTGTTGTATCACTTTGTATGTTAGAAAAAAAGAATCACACACTTTTAAGTGTAGAGGAAAAAAAACACCTGAAACCAACCTTAACTCTATAATCAAATCATGTCTCAAGAAATACTAGATAAACAAACTTATGTAAATAGTGCAAGTTTAGAGTTTCTCTTACAAGAACTAATCCCTACATCTATACGAGTTTCCCGTAAATTAATGCTGACTACAACCACAACCACAACCACATATTCTGATCAAGATATTCCCACAACTATAGATCAACCATTATCTACCATACCTGGTGATTTACCAGGAACAATCAACGTATTAGACTCATCAATAATACATCATGATGAAGTCACTATTCGAATTGAAACATATGGCTATAATTTAGGTATGAAAATTTCTGAAGTTTTATTGTATAAGAATGGTGGGGGTAAAATTGTTGATATTTTGGATATTATGAAATTTGTTTGTCGAGATGTTTGGAAATGTTTATATAATAAACAAATGGATAATTTAAGAACAAACCATAGAGGAACATTTGTATTAGTTGATACAAATTATAAATTAATTTCAGGATTAAATAGTCCCTTAGGTATGCAAGATACTATAAACAAGGCAAAAGTTTATATGTGGTTTCCTTGTGGAGTAATTAGAGGAATTTTAATGAATTTTGGTATAGAAGCGAATGTTACTGCTGAAATTACTCAATTTCCTTCAGTTACATTTAATATTCATACAACTATAAACAATTAGACTATATAGACAACAACACAATTCATACTTTTTTTTGTTGTACTTGAAATTCAAACACTCTTGCACAATATTCTTGTTCAATACTCTTGTGCAACACTACTCTTTCTTAACAATGTCAGAACAACCACCTCCACAAATCCTTCGTATCAAAAGAAAACGTCATCAAGACCCTCTTCAAGCATTGATTCTTGAAGATAAACGATTAGCTAAACGATCAAAACCTTCTACACCAGTAGGTTCACCAACGTCTTCCCCCAGAATCAAACCAACACCAAATGATATCAATTATGTATTTAAATTAACCAGAACTGACGATTCAGTAAATATAAAAGATGAATCGATTGTCAATACTATTCTTGCAGAATCTCAAAGTGAATTGACTAGTAATAATGAACGGAACTTTGTTATCCCCAAGTATCAAATCGAAGAAGATGTTGTTATTCCCCATGAACTTTCAGATATGGTTAGTTCAATATTGACCTTGGATCAACAAACAGCAACAAGACGTAAAAAACGAGGACACAAGGGAATTCATGAAGAACTTGTTCAACCAGAACCTGCAGTTGAAACAAGTGTTGTTGAAGATGATTCACAATACGTATATGATGTTTATCAACTTAGTATGTCTGAACCCTTGACTTCAGCAAACCATCCTCAATCGTTAATAGGATACATTCGATTCTTTGATGATGATAATGATGAAAATATATTAATGAATCAAGAAGATACTGATTCAATCAAACCTGAGATTACCGATGATGAAGATTCAAATACAGAATCTTTTTATCAAAATGATTATCCAAGTGATGAAGATGCTGGTGCATATGACGAGGTTAATTCCTATGATGAAGATGAAGGTGAAGGATATGTTCCTCATGAAGGAGTTGGATTAAGACAAGATGAATATTTTGATTACGACGAAGTGGAGTTTAACAATGTGGTGGATGACGAAGAGGAAGAAGAAGAAGAAGAAAACTTTAAACGAAATATATTCTTTAAATCGGATAAAGACGATCCAATGGCTATATATCGAGACAAGATCTTTTCCAAACTTGAACGAATGATTGATGAAGCTTAATGGAAAAAGAATTCTGATTGTAAAACTTGATTTAAATCTAAATTTCCTTTGTTTGGTAATTCTTGAATCTTAACAGGAACAAATACAAACATTTTCGAAGCTCTATCTTTGTGGTATTTCTCTCCAATAGTTGGACTACTGGTATATTCATGGTTATTGTAATATACCTTGGGATTATATTGTTCAATCAATTGAGAAATTTCATTAGTTTCACCTTGCTCTTTCAATTGGAACAACTCATAGAATAAAACCTCATTAGACTTTTTTGCAGGATATGTGTTCCTCACTCGTTTAATAGCATCCGTCAATTCAGGATATTCTTTAGCTTTAAAATAAACCAATTGATAGGAACCAACTATTTGGTTTTGTAAATCTCGTCGTAAACTTTGCAATATATCATTTGTATGCATTTTAACAAACTCTTGACGTAAAATAACCCCCATTCTATCAACATCACACGCATGGGTCCAAAATGAATCATGGACAGCTGCAAAATGAAGTCCCTCATTGATCATACTATTACAGGTATTCATCATGTGTACTGCATCTAAAGAATGAATATAATTCGGTGCTATACCATTAATGTTTTTCAAACTATGCATGGGTGAAAGATTTCTCTTTCCCTTATTAGCTACGACGTTTGATAATATGGTTTTTAAATGTTGGTGATGGTTTGTTTTCACATAATATTGAATCACGGGGAATCCTGAAGGAGAGATCCAAATAATTGGACGGAACAGAACCGGATTTTGAAAGATCTTTTGATAAAGCTCAGGAGATTTACGTTTGATATAGGACACAGTATCGGGGTTAAATGACAGTAATATCCGTTTCATGCTTGTTCGAAGCCATTGTTGTACTGCTGTCGCAGGAGCAAATAAACTAGATATTGAGCCAAGAATAACCCTGGCCATAAACATTCCTAGTTTAAATTGTTCAGTTTCAATTTGTTCAAGTGTGGATTCATCCACTACATCTTTCATATGAGGATTTGTTTTACAATCATCAAGAAAATCTTCAATTTTATTACGAACTTGACCAGATGCTCCCACAAGGGTAACTCCATACACTGTAGTCATTACTGTTTGTTTCACTAATTTTCTTGATAAAACAATCAATCCAAGTTTAGCATATAATTGTTCAGTAGTATCTTCAGACTTGATTAACTGTTTGAGTTTTGATTCAACAATTTTTGCCACTTCCATATAAATATCTTGCTTTTGTTCTTGTGGGAGTAAATTCACCGCCTTGCCTCCAATTTCATCTCGAGTTAATGCAGCATAATGTTGTAATCCATTGCAACTACCATCTTGATGAATAGGGAACCTACTATTGAACTCTTCTATTTTACCTCCATTAGCTTCATATTCCCATACTTTAGTTATTTCCATACATGCAGCTAAAGTTTGAAATGGAGTTTTTGATTTTAACCACCATTGATTTGAAAATGGATTCTTAGCACAATCAATTATATCCTGTTTATTTGAATCAACAAATTCAATACATTGATTCATATGAAATCCACTATTTCCAAACATAGAACTTAAATGATACTTGAGCCAATTGAACCCATTCTTACCCAAAGGTTTACTATGCCAAAACATAAACATAGCTCGGAATGGATCACTGAGAATATGGGATAAATTACATGTGGGGTATACACGTCCTCGGAAATCTAATTGATATGGAGTATATAACATTTCTCCATGTTTAGAATATGCATTTGCCATATCTAACAACATGTTGAAAGTTATTCTAACTCCTCTTTCACTAAAATATTTCTCTTTTGTGAACCGATCTTTAAATTTGGGGATCTTGTCCGAGATTTCCTTAGGGATTTTCAAAAACCCTGATTTAAACCGAGAAATTTGACCAAGTATATCAAGCATATCGGGATTTATCGCCCAAGCAACTGAACCCAACTTATTCAAAGTCATAAATACCGAATCAAGATTCCCGTCACTACTTACTCGATTCAAATATGTGAAATATGTTTTATCCATTTTGGCCATAAATACACATTCTCGATTGATTAAATACCCACCATCAAATAAACTAACCCAAGGCCGGGGTGGGACAAGCATGGGGAGTTTAGATACTTTCCCGCGAACATGTCCATTCAAATCTGATTGTAATAGTGGATGAAGTTTAATCACAGAGTATTTCAACCGGTTTAAACGCAGACTTGTTGTGATTAATGCAGGGTATGACCCTTGGTTATTTGGGGTGAGGAATTCTTCATCTATAGTTCCTCCTCCTCCTACACTTGACTCGGTCATAGTTTTGATTAGATTAAGATTATCTTGGGATATTTCAATAGTGGCACATTCTACTAACACATCAATAAATACCGTTGTTAATTCATCACGAACTCTAGGTTGTAGATATCTCATTAACCCACCTTTAACTTGTATAGGAATTTCTTTATGAATTCGCTTATCAAAGATATATCGTAAATGATGTTTAATTTCAAGCAATGGTATTTCATTATGGATACCTACACTACCAAGAATTTCTGCCAACACACTATGAATGTGGAGATTTACCGGAACAAATTCAAAATATGCTTTATATGAACTAAGAACTTTCTCAGAGTGTGTTGTGGGAGTAGTTACATTTAACATCGTGGTAAGTTTCTCACTAGCTTGATTGATCCATTCCTCAATTAGTTCATTATTATTTTTTGTAAATCCTATAAGACTATTTGTTTTTTGTTTAAATTCAGAAGGAATATATTCAATATGATCCATGGCTTCTTCGATTATTTCTTGTTTCTCAGTATAAAATGTATTATATGCTTGCATAAATTTTTGCTGTTCTGATAAATTCAAACTTTCATAGAATTGGTATAGTTTATCATTTGGTTTTATTCGTCCTTCCCATGTGAATTTAGTGGTTTGAATAAACTGGTATAAATCATGAATTTGAATCCCGCCATATTCATTCTTATATTTCGCTAACTCCTTTTCAAGTTGATTCTCTACTACTTCTATATCAGGGAATCGGGGAGTTGGTACTCGTTTTCGTTTACATATATCTCGAATACAATCTCGTAAATATTCTTCGCTAACTTCACCCACGACACTATTCATATTCAACTCAAATGACTTTAAATTATAAAACAAGAAATCTATAATTAATGGAGTTAACTTTTTGGTTTCGTCTGATTCATTAGCAAGGTAATATATATGAATGATGGCTTTGGCAAATGCCACACCGATCTTCTCTTTAATCAATTCATTTCTCACTTGAACATCTTGACTAGAGTACACCTTTAAATATTTATCAATTTCCGGTTTGAGTAATTTCAAATCATTCACATTCTGAGTCTTGAGAAACAGATTTAATGCAACTTGTAAACAATTTATATAATTATCCATATCCATTTTTAAATGGAATGTATGAAGTTTACCTAGTTTATTCACAGTATTGAATAGTCGAGTGATATCCTCCACCTTAAGCGATTGAATAAATTGATTCATGAGTTGAATTCTAGTTGGATGGTGTGAGTTGTAGTGATTGGTTTGTTTATGTACATCATTTATATTGGCACCAATAATGGCTGTGATTGGATCGGAACGAACAGTGTGTGAACTGACATTATTTAGCAAGGGAATACATGTATGGAAAAGTCGTCGCGATGAAGTAGTTATTGAGCGAATTGCAAGTGCTCCTATCATGTTGTATCTCTACTTCTATATCTATCTAATGGTACTATTATTTGAAAAAAATTGTTAGTGAATGATGTGATCCTGTGTATAATCGTATATCCAATCACCGCGGTAAACTACAACGAAAAAATTTCCTTTTTCGATCAAAGCATATAAAATGAGTCAAATAATTTCACCTACATTTCTCTTGTAACCAACCACCATGAAATTACAAGTTAGTAAAATCTCCCTTCGTTATTTCTCCGATAAAGCCAGTCGGTTTGTTCCCAAGGCAGGAATATACCCTCAAGGCTTCAAAGTAGGAGGAATTCATTGTGGGGTTAAGAAAGATGGAAAATCATTGGACTTGGCGATTTTACAAAATACGTATGGTAAAGATGCTACAGCTGCTGCTGTATTCACTACAAACAAATTCAAGGCTGCTCCTGTTCAAGTGTCTTCTAAAATCTTAAAGGAGAAACATGGAGCAGGTATTAATTCCTTAGTTATCAATAGTGGTAATGCCAATGCTGTCACTGGTTCTCAAGGTATTAAAGATGCAGAAGATATGGTGATTGTTACCGATTCCGTGTGTGAAAACCCCAAGGATTCCACGTTGGTAATGTCTACTGGAGTGATTGGAAACAATTTACCTATTGATAATATTCTTACTGGTATTCCCAAATTAGCCTTATCTAATCTTGGTGATTCTCATCAACATTGGTTGAATTGTGCAACTGCTATATGTACCACAGATACATTTCCTAAATTAGTCTCTAAACAATTCACTATTGGTGAAGATACATATACTTTAGCAGGATTATGTAAAGGGGCAGGAATGATTTGTCCTAATATGGCCACCTTACTTGGATTCTTTGTTACCGATGCCCCAGTATCTTCTTCAGCATTACAACAAATTTTGAAATATTCTGTAGATAGATCTTTCAATAGTATTACCGTGGATGGAGATATGTCAACAAATGACACCATTGTTGCAATTGCTAATGGTGCTGCTGGTGGAGAATTAATTGAAAATAACTCGTCATCGGCTGAAAGATATGCCCGATTACAACAAGAAATCACCAGTTTTGCTCAACAATTGGCTCAATTGGTGGTGAGGGATGGTGAAGGTGCTACTAAATTCATTACCATTAAAGTTAAAGATGCTGTCTCATACAGTGAAGCCAAGAATATTGCCTCTACTGTGGCCAATTCTTCACTTTTTAAAACAGCAATGTATGGTAAGGATGCCAATTGGGGACGTATTCTTTGTGCAATTGGTTATGCCGATGCCAGTAATGTTATTCCAGAAAAGACCAGTGTTAAATTTATCCCCACTGATGGTAGTGAACATTTACAATTGTTAGTTAATGGAGAACCTGAAGTTGTTGATGAAGCAAGAGCAAGTGAAATCTTGGAATTAGAAGATTTAGAAATTGAAATTGATTTAGGTACTGGTTCAGGACAAGAAGCTACATTTTGGACTTGTGATTTATCTCACGAATATATTACTATTAATGGTGATTATAGATCTTAGCCATGGTTATCTATATATAATATAGAACTTATTCTGGAGAGAATCTCCGATGCAATTAGTATATAAAAACTATTCAAGAAACACCAGTATCAACTTTTTAACTTTTTCCAATACTATTTCATTCTCAAGAAATATAGCATGACCACTGTTTGTTATATTTTCAAACTGTTTATTTTGTAAGGAAACTTGATTAAAATATTCATACAGGGCTTGAGAATCAACAATCATATCTTTTTCACTTTGTAAAACCAACAATTTTGTAGAAACATCAACTTGATTTGCAGATTGTAACAAGTTATTTCCTCGATCGATTAATTGTAACATTTGTCGTATTGTTCCTATAGGTTGACAACTATCTTCTGTTAATAAGTATTGCCTCCACTTGTGATTATTCGTAACAACTTCGATTACAGCTGGGTTTTGCTTTTCAGCATGTCTTAAATTGGGAAAGAATGAAACCACCATGGACGCTAATTTCTTACGTAACCAAGAAGGTTTCTTATCTGGACTCAACAGAATTAAGGGACTAGTCACAATAATCGAATTAATTCTATTTCGATATTTCCCATAATGCATATAACTCAACGCTATTGCTCCCCCCATAGAATGACCAATGAGATTAATTTCTTCATCTTGTTGTTTGCCAAAATATTCAATCATAAAATTAAGATCAGTAAGAGCTACTTCACATGAACTCCCTGACCTTCCTCGATATTTCCCTTGAGATGTACGACCACTTCCTCGTTGATCATATATATGATAATCATATCCTAATAAACTTAGAAATTCAAGTTGTGATATATACATTAATGAATGTTCTGCCCAACCATGTAATATGATAAATCTTCCTCGATGTTTAACATTTGTATTAGCTTTTATGGTATATGTATGAAACTTTATATTATCGTGAGTTACTATTTCATGGATTACAGTTGTTGTTGTTTCTGTCGAAGGTTCTAGTTTAGACATAGAATCCTTTTCACACATTAGAACAGGTGTTTTGATAGAATATTGTGCTAGCACCACTTCTTCATTTAGAAGGATTGAATTATAAATTCTAAAAAAAAAAAAATCAAAGCTAAATTTTTGGACCAGGGAAAACCTTTTCCCTTTTTGTGTATTTAATCACAAAACAAAAAAATATAACAAGGCCAACATCACCGAGGTTTTTACGCATGATTAATCCGAGAAACCGAAACTCCGCGAGGGTCATGCGAGATTTACCCAAAACAGGAAAAAGAAACTTTTTATTTTTCTTTTGTTTTGGCGAGATTTCTTGGATCTTTGTGCATAACACTTTATAAGGTTTTAGGTGAATTGGAGTTATTATTTGATGTGCCTTCTTGTGGTGGGTGTACACCAGGACTTGCGTTAGCAGTGACATTTTTGGATCCAACTAATGAACGTGAAGCAATTGAACTAACACTACTGGCTACTCTTGACAATTTATTTTTGAAACTATTCATACTTTTGTCAATTCCCGAAATTTTCCTGGTGATTTCCACAATGGGCCAAGGCATAGCTCTAAACAATGGAATAAATTTCCCATAAAGTGGCAATTTAATTTCTCCTCTTCTACCTTGCTCAATTGCTCGAACAACACATTTAGCCACAAATTCAGGTTGTAATTCAGGAGCAAAAATTGACGATGGTGTAGTGACTCCTTGAAACATATTTGTAGTTAATTGTCCTGGACAAATTAATAATGTTTTAACTCCGTGGGGGTTTAATGAAGGGGGACCTAATTCATATGTTAGTGATTCATGTAATGCAATTAATCCTGATTTAGAGGCTCCATATGCCAGTAATCTTGCTGGGGACATGTATCCTAAAACAGAAGCAATTGTAATTATATAGCCCCGTTTCAAGTTTAACATATCCGGAAGAAAAGCCTTTATTGTGTAAAAACTAGACAATAAGTTAATTTGAATTGTTTTTTCGATTTCTTGAAATGATAAATCAAGTACAGTTCTACCAGTTGTAATACCAGCATTATTAATCAACACTGTAACAATTCCAATTTCTTGACGAATTAATTTTTGAGTATCTAAAATTTGTTGACGCTTACTAACATCACAAAGGTAGTATATTACATTGGCAATTTTATCTTGTTCTTCCGGGATTGTGACATCTAAAACAACAACTGTTGTTCCTTTGTCGGCTATTTGTTTGACAATTTCCTTACCTAATCCCCCACATCCCCCTGTAACACAAACAATATCAAATTTAGGTTCAAAGGTGTTGCCTACAACAAAATTTGATATTTGACGAAATTTATGATTGGCCCAGTATAAGAATTTAATGAAGAAAGTCATGATGAATAAAAGTTGGTTGCAAATGAAGTTAATAGAATCAAAGAAACCAACAGAAAATCTTTACACCTTGTGGTTGTATTTAGATGTAAATATATCCTTATACTAACCCCTTGATTGATTGGATCTAGTCTTACCTCTTTGTACACTGTTTACTCTCTTAACGTGTTGATTATATCACTTAGTTTATCTTGGCTGCCATTTTTTTTGTTTGTGACTTTCAATCGTGCACCAACCAATATGGAAAAGAAAATTTTTTTACTATTCGGTTCAATCTACAACGTATAGTCACAAACAACATGTTCAGCCAAGCAACTGCAGCAGCAGCTGAAACAGTCACCAAGGCTGCTAAGAAACCCACTAAATCAGTTTCAAAATATATACTTCAAGCTGCTAAATTAAATAAAATTGCTGGAGTTAATTCTCGAGCCAGTGTTAAACTTAATCCTGCAAAATATACTGGGATTGAATTACAAATGTTATTCAATAGAGATCATTTACCAGCTAAGGGAATCAATGATTTCTGGAAAAGAGATTTACGTACTTTAAAATTCCATAATCAAGATTTAAATTTCACAGTAACCAAAATTACTTGTGAAGAAAATGAAGTTGATAAAGTACCTGCAAGATTAATCGTTCATGGTACTGAAGGAGATTTAACTATTGATTGTAAGAATAAACAAAGAGGTAAGATTTTATCTGAGTTGTTGGAATTAACTAAACCTGAACCGGTTCCTGTTGAAGAAATACCTGTTCTTGATGGGAATGCTCACAAGGCTAAAAAGTAATAGATTCTACTTGTACATATATATATTACTAATACATATTCATGACTGTAAAAATTCAAGTAACGCTTCCTTTCCTTTCATTTGCATTAACTTTTTAATTGAAAGTAATTCCTTGATTTCTTGAGATGAAAGTTGTTCTTGTTGTAATTCGTCCAGTTTTTTTGAAACTACATTTAATAATTCAGTAAAGTTGATTGTTTTCAACAGGTTTAAATTATCAACCAACTCTACCTCTTCTTTATTCGTTTCTAATCGAGATTGTACAGAATACTCCTCAACATTCTCCAATATATCTTGTTTACTCTTTGATATAAAATCCAAGATAATCAGTCTTTCAGGAACTCTATAGATAAATGACCCACCAGGTTTAGTCAATGTAAACACTTTAGCTAATTTACTCAGCGCTTTAGCAGAAACTCCCTCTGGTGTCGCTATATTTCTTTGAAAATATGATGGTATTTGATAATCGGGATGAACAGCATCCATATCCTCACCCCAAGTCTTTAATATCTTATTATTAATTTCCTCTTGTTGATATTGTAAATAATCTTGCAAATTAGGTGGGGAATTATCTTGTTTCAAATAAGGTTGATCTTCCAATTTAATTAAGATATTCGACATGGCTGCCATATTTAAAAACTTGGAATGTAACGTATTATCCAATACTTGACAATCCTTAAATTGTCGAAGCTTGTTATATCCTGGGGGTAATAAATCCTCCACATGATTAGGACATCTCCATTTATTCCCAATAGTTTTCCTGCCACATATAGGTTCATTTAAACAATCAATATGATAGATTAGAGGACAATAATCACAATGGATTAATGTTTTATTATGTAATCCTGATTCTCCACATTTATGACATATATAAGGATTACCGAATTTATCATACAATATAGTGTCCATATCGTCTATTGATTTTGGGGGAGGGTCAGGTTTGGTGGAATCATCACTATAATCACCATTCTCCCCTGTGGTTACACCAATAAAGGTATCCTCTCGTAAATGTTTCGGTAATTGAAACACTTTGGGGTTTTTCGTTTCTATTTGGTTCAATAATTGTCCAAATACACCAATATCATTGTAGGTTTTAATTCGGTCTGGGTGGAGTTTTACGATACATTCACGACAATACCAATCTTCTTCAGGAGGTTCTTCAATAGGAGGATCACAACAAGTGAAATGAAATGACTTGGGACAGTTTTCACAACAAATGAATATCCCGGGGTTACCACATGAACTACAAAAGTCGTCATTGTCTTTTGTATCTTCATTGGTTTGGCTGTTGGTTGTTGGTAATGAACTTGGTACGTTCAACGATGTCATTGATTTTTTTGGAGATATAACTTTTATCCGTTTTGACGATCGTAAAGGAGTAGCTTCTACTTCATTCCTTCGTTTAGGAGTAGCTTTTGGTTTTGGCGATTTAAGGGTTAGTTTCAATTTTGCCGTTCTCATGGGAAGCACTCGTTTATCACTATCTCTAATCTGACTTTCTTCACTTAAATCTTCACCTAACTTGGTTTTTAACTTTTCTTTATAAACTTGTTCAATCTCCAAATCTTGTTCTTGTTCAACAGAACTTTCCCTAGAAACAGATGTTGATTTATTTCGTTTCTTAATTGCAGGCCATAGGGATTCCTTTTTCACTTTGGCACTAGGGTATGACTCTAACGATAACCCAGTATATATTGGTGTAGGATCAGCTGGAGTTGGTTCTATAAATACCTTTTCACCATTTCTATAAACTATACCTGAAATTGCCGTGGTGGTGGTGGTAGTGTTTGTTATAGTTTCTTCTTTTATATCGGGACTTGGTTTAAGTTGGGGAGTAGATTCAGTCGAGTTTTCCATTTGAGCAATACGTGCAGACTTTCTCTTGTGTGTTCCATTGCTTGTAGTCTTGACTTTCCCTTTTTGTTTGTTGGTGGGGTCTGGGTTGGTTAACGAGTATATTACTTGTCCATTCTTCAGCAACTTAAGCAGACCAGTGGATATATTACCATTCCTAGGTTGTTCCTCTTGAGATAGACAGGAAGAGTGTGATTTCTCATCCATGTTCTGTTTGCTTTGGTATTACCTCTTGTAGTGAGCAACAAATTTGAGAATCGAATTTTAAATCTCGAAAAGAATTTTCGGAACTTTATTGGAATCACCAAGAGGGGAGAACAACAATTAGAAAGTGATAGAGTGTACATATATAGAGAAAGATTATATGTTTACTATGTAGTGTTTGTTATTTAGAAAAGTATTGACAGTGTCAATGTCCTGACTTTGATCTTTTATGTAGTCTTCTTTTTAATCTTCAAAGGTTGAGCTAAGGCTTGTAATACTTCTTCATCTTTAATTTCCTTTTCAGTTTTATAAAATCCAGGATTAAAACTTGGAGTAGTATATCTAACAATTCCATTCTTGGTAATGGCAAAAGTGGTAAAGAATTGAGCAACATATTCTCCTTCCTTTTCTGTGACAATCTCATAAGGTAAAAGAACATTATGATTACTTGGTTCAGCTAATCCACCTCTTGATTTCTTGGGTTCTTCCAAGTTTCTAATATTAAATGGAAATGGTTGATTATTACATTTGTTTTTAAATTCAGTTAAAATTTTGTGAGATAACTTCATTTTCAATGCATAAGAATTCCCAGTTAATTTATATAATGAAGTTCTATAATTTGAAGGTTTAACTTTACCATCAGTAGAAGTTGAGATTAAAATATCTAAACCATATACATCATTTTCTTCAAATTTGACGGTATCCATAGAACTTTTGTTTTGTTTAGTTGGATTAAGAATAATTTCCTTAGGACCATACAAAACATTTCTTTCTTGATTATGAGTCAACATACTTTCAACTGGAGTAGTATCAAATTCCTTGGCAACTTTACCTACGATATTCGTAATATCCCAATTTCTATTACCAACTCTAAAACTTCTAATTGCTGCTTCAGAAGCTTTCCAAGCAGAGTGTAATAAATCGGCCTTTACTCCAGTGATTGGTTCCAGTTCGTTTTCACCAACAATAAAAGTTTCTGCCACAATGGCAGGGAAGCCATCAAGTTGAACCCCCAACATAATATTGACTACATCACCATTATGCAACGTGATATTTCCTTCGTCATCTTCACTAATTGGAGCTAAATGAGCTGGGATATGATTGGGGTTAACACAAGTTGGAAAGGCAATACCTTTTGGAGTTTTCAGGGTTTTCTTGGAATTGTAAATTTTCAGCAATTCTTCATTCATTAATTCATCACCTTTGATTGAAAGTTGATACGTGGTTGCACCATCAATTGTTAACTTACGGATTTGAGCCAAGACTCGATTAGAGATTTCTCCTGCAGTTTTATATTTGGAAACAACGTCACCATTGGCAATGGTGTAATCTGGAGCTGGTGCAGTTTCTACTAAGTGTTAGTTGGAGTTGTAATTGATAGAATTGAAGTACATACTTGTATCAGTGGACATTTTCAAGCAATTTGTTAAAAGGAGCAATGTTAGTCATTGGTGAAAAATTTTGTCTTTGTAGGTAAGGCACGACATTGGAGAAAGAGAGACATTGACGAGATTTTGTGGAGCAATTAATTCCTAGTAGACACAACAGTAAGTTATGGTCAATTATATAATATGTTTAGCACATTTTTGTGAATTGCATGGACCTTCAACAATAGTATGTACACAAAATGTTCCTCTACAGGATAAACTGAATTATTTAACCCCAATAAATTCCAAATCTCAACAATCTTGTCAATCATGTCAATTGATCCTTCCTGATAATTCGTTAAACATAACCACAGCAAATCCCAAATCTGACAACATCTTTGTATCTACCCACTACCCTGCTTCACAAACAAGGTACTCGTCATTAAGTAAATTAGTTATGAAATCTTTATCTGTAGAAACTACAGCTGATTTATCTAAACCTATGTTTTTCGGAGATGTAATATATGGATATTGTATTAATAAGATATTTAAAATCAGTGATATAAATGCAAGAGGATCAGAGAGAAAGTATTCATTAATGGTCATTAGTGATGTTGAATCGGAATTACTAATGAATTGGGATATAATTACGATTTATTTTAATGAAATAATCGATTTAATTCAAAAAAGAGTGGTTGAAGTGAGTTTAGGAAATAAAGACGAGGGAAGTAGTGGAGGAGGTGGTGGTGGTAGTGTACTTAATGAACGATATTTAAGACGTTCACTTATTAAACCGAAATCTTTAGTTGAATTAACTAGTGACGATGAAATATTTGTCAAGTTTCACTTGTGGGCTGTGCAGTTGTTAACTGATATTCTGAAGTAGGAAGGTTTTGTTCATATTGATTATGTAAATAGTAAATAGTAAAAAAATTCGAGAGTGGTTTGACAAGTCTAGGATATAAGTCTGATTTTCTAAAACTGTGGTAGAGGTAAAACCAGACAACAAAACAGGTCAATATAGAAATATTCCTACTTGGTTTATTCTTATAGTAATATATTGTCTAAGCTAAAAGAGGGGTTAATTTACCTTGATTATATAAATCTTGTAAATCGGAATTACCACCAATTTGTTTCCCATTAATAAAAATATTAGGAACAGTACTTTGACCAGTAATTTGTTTTAAACCTCTTTGAACAACTGAACCTTGGGGAATTTGGTCTAACTCAATTATTTTAATTTGTTGATTTAATCTACTAAATAAATCTTTGGTAGAATTACAATAAGGGCAATATGATTTGGAATACACAACTATTTTATTATTATCGATTGTTGAATGAATATCTGTGAGGATTTGTGGCGTTACTGGTTCTGACTTGAACCATGATGTTATAAATTCAAACATATTGTTAGTGGTGTGGTTATTACAAAGGCCGAGAAGTTAAGCGAGAATGAAAAGAAAAAAAGGAATTCAAAATCTGGATCTTTTTGTTTTGTCTGGTGATATTTATGATTATCAGTAGATTGTATGGAAGTGGGGATTATGCAAGTGTAATTTGTATATTATTATATTCTGCTAGTTGGATCCTGGACGTCGACTTCTTTAATAAATCTGGTAAGTCCTCGTAATAAATCCCAATCGTAAACACTACAAGATCTTTGTTAAGCGCCATATCTGTGAATTATTCACAGGACATTAAATTCTCCAAACATTCTCCATCAACTACTTAGAACCTATGAACAACAACGACGGATTAAACATATTCTTAACCAAATTCTTTCCTGTATTTCCTGACCATATCCTGCACCTGGTGTTACGGTTACTTCCTCGTGACTATTTGCTCTTGGTTTTCATGAATTTTCCAAACAGTGATATTCGTTGTGTTACGCGTAATTACTTCTCCCAGAATATTCAATTGGTAATTGGTCAGTCAAAAGAAAACAAGGAGATATTCCACACACCTGAGAATTGTTGTTTTTATGGATTGGATAGTTTGGTTTTTATGGAGAAATTCCGAGATGTTACTCCTAAACGATTAGAGATTCATACTAATAATCTGAATTATACTTGGCTAATCGAGTTTGTGCGTAGGTATTATGAACGAATTAGTAAAGTACATCAGTTAGCTTTTTCATTGAATGGTTGTAAAGCTCCAGTTGGTGATCTCATTTATTTGTTTTCATTTACCAATTTAACAGCGTTCACTTTTGATAAAATGAGTTTAAAGAGGGTGTTGACTAATAACCAGAGACTAGCGGGACATCCCAATCTTGTTAGACTTGAAATTTTTGGCCATAATATCTCAAGCTGGAAAAATGTCAAGTTTCCCAAGAATTTAAAACATCTTAGCTTGTCAGGATATAATATTGATGATATTTCTTTGATTTCGTTTCCTACGACACTAGAGAAATTATCAATTGAGGCGGCAAGGCTTCAGGATTTCTCAAATATACCCCAGAATTTGACCCAGATTACCTTACTGATTACTAGTTTAGAAACTATAATAATCGATGAATTGCCTGCTGGTCTACATGACCTAACACTCAAAATAAATAGTATTACAACCATAGAAGGAAATAATTGGCCAAATAATCTAGTAGAGATGAAGCTAACTTGTAGCACATTATGTGACAATGTTATGGGGCAAATTAACGAAAGTATTGGATGGCCAAAAACATTGACCCACTTGGATATTAATACCAATGGACTTAATGAGACTCATAATTTAACCAACCTACCCAAGAGCTTGAAATTCCTAACAATTTCTCACAATCCATGGAAATGGGATTATACAACTCAATTTAAATTTCCCGATAATTTGATAGCTTTGAACCTACATTCTTGCAATATTCATGATTTAAGTATTTTTCAATTCCCCCCATCCCTCAGAACATTGGATTTGTCCATAAATAGCATTTCTGACTTATTATCGTATAAACACTGGGGAAATCTTGTCAATTTGACTACATTAGATATATTTCGTTGCAAGATAACGACTTTAAATGATTGGATCATCCCTCCTAATCTTATCATTTTAAATTTGATTGAAAATCCAATTATAGAGGTTTCTCTGCTGTTTCCTTTATTCAACCGGAAATATAACTTCAAACTTGTTGATTTACAATTATCCATGTGTCATATAAACAGTATTGAACTAGATTATATTCCTCCTAGTTTGAAGACGTTGGAACTTTCCTGTAATAGATTGGGTCCATCTTTTGTTGTTCCTGAATGTTTTAAACAATTGACTGAGTTGGGTTTGTACATCAACAAGATTAAAAATATGATATTTCAAGATCCTGAGCATATGAGATTGCAGAGATTTAATACGGATAGAAGCAAGTTAAAACTATCGTGTTTGACTGAATAGATTAAAAGGAGAAGCTTTAGTTCGATTCACAGCTATTCTGTTTTCTATTTATATACAAATAATTTTTGCTTTTCTAAAATAACCCCCCCAGTAAAGTTAGCAACTTTAACTATTTGATCTTCAACTTTATATTCACCATCTTGTTTCAATATACTATCTTCCTTATATAATTTCTGTAACAATACACCAGATTCAACTGCTTTAATTTGGGGGGAAAACGTACCAATAGTAATATGAAGCATAGGATTTAAGTAGTCTAACTGAATATTTTCAAATTTTTCATTATAAGCATTGAGTAAATCAACTTTTAAACAAATCAACCGAGGATTGATTACGATTTGGGTTAATTTGATATCAGCGTAATAATCAAGGTCTGACTTTCCAGAATCGTTCACCCCAGTTCCAAATCTTGTTAGAATTTCTTTCCATTTAGATTTGTTCTCACCTTTAGCATTAGAACTATGGGACAATGTAACGTGGAATTCGTCTTGAACTCTATTAATTTTTTGTAATTCGATCCATGGTGGAGAATTTTCAAGTTGTTGGTTGATCAAGTTAAACACTGTTTCATAGTCAATAGTTATACCATAATACGCTACTTTGGGTTTACTGGTCATGTGTTTTGTATAATCTGGTTGATAATTCAATGCATTGTTGAAAGCAAATAACACTTCATCTTTACTTGGGATTTTACTAATCAAGTCAGGGAAATTGGTACGTAAATCCTGAATAATCAAGTTTATATTATCAATCAGGGAATTTTCACTCAAGGTTAAATTAATAACATGATCAAATAAACTATCTGGTTCTTTTGTGGTATCCACTGGTTGAAATCTATAAATAAACAGTTTCATGACATTTACAGCTAACGTTTCGTCACTATCAGACTTAATAGATTGATGATTATCTCCTCTTTTCTTTATTCTATCAAATGTTATATCCCATAATTGGTTTTGATCTGTATCGTTTACAAAATTCAAACCAATACATTTGATTTTACAATTTTCCTCTAAATAATCCTGTCTTTTCTGATTAATTGTTGTAAATATTTGCTTTCGTTCACGATATTCAGAATTATTTCTATCAAATAATACCACATCATTGTCAACCAAAGACATTAAGGTATGATCAACAATTTTCAATTTTGACCTTTTGGCAATATTATCATTCTGAATATGTACCCAATTGAATAATTGAGCTAATGTGTTGAATACTGTAGTTTTACCACATCCGATTGTAGCTATTGGAACCAAGACATATTTTGTGTCATGATTTATAGATAAGTTGTCCATCTCATGAGACAACGACTGATCCAATGTTAACAAATTCATACCATTACAATGCAAATTCTCTAAAAATAATTCTCGAACTTTAATTATTCCATGTCCATCTATAAACTCTTGTTTTAACGTTGGTTCTTGTTTGAATAAATCAGATACAAATTCAAGATATTTTCTAGTGATAAACTTATTCTTTCTGACTGAGATTGCTGGTAATGGAATATTATCCACAATTAACTTTCTTGTAACTTCTCTAAATTGACGATATAATAAATAGGGTTGTTCAAATTTATATTTAAAGAAAAAGTCTGAGTTATCCTTGTGACAACGAATAACAAATCCTTCAACCTCTCGATCTTGATATTTCCCAGTTTCACTGCACTTTTCCAAAAATTCAAACAATTCTTCAACACTATTATACTTTAAATAATCAATTTGTTTAAATTTCCAAGTTGAAGCAAATTCTTGAACTTTCTCGATTGCTACAGTCTTAAATTTTATAGTATTGTAGTTCAATCCATGTAAATACAAACCTGATCTCTCTTTACTATAACTTAAAACATGTTCTTCAAATTCATCATCGCATAATTCACAAACAGCAGTTAAATTGTTTTCATATAAATACCTAGCCAATTCCTTGACTTTTTCCTCACCCAACTGTGCTCTCAATTGTTTTTCTCCTTCCAAAGCATGATTCCTCGTAGTATTGGTTCTCTCACCCGTGGAATGTTTCGAACAAACAATAATATCTCCTGTTTCTAACCCACTTATAAACATAATACATCCATTTTCTTTTAAAGTAACATCATATGGACCTACTGTATTTTTCTTTAATTCCTCAACTTTAGTGAAAACTTTTTCTTCAACATTGAAAAATTTATCATACCCACGAACTACAATCTTGCTATTATTCCTGGTAAATAATCCTCGTGCTTGAATGGGTAAATTATTCTTGTCTTTTCCATAATCCCAATCATTAAATCTCCAAGAATCCACAGATATGTCAGTATTGAAGATCTTGTATGTAGATTTAATACATCTTCCAGATTTCTTGAGTTTTACTGATTCGTTTAATCGAGTGCAGAGTTCCACGATTTGTTCTGGTGAGTCTATATTCATCTTTGTTTGTGAAGGTGTATCTATTGTAAGCGATGTCGCAGATTTTAATTTTTCAGTTATTGATTTGTGTAAGGCACGACTTTGTTGATATGAGTCAATGATTTCCAAAGTTGTTGGTAATTTGAAAGTTGTTTTGATATGTTGGTAAATGTCTCTATTAGAGAGGTGCTTATATGTGGGTCTATTTTAGTATAAGATTAATAAATTAAAAAAAAAATTGGTGGAAATTTTGCAGCAATTTATAAGCAAACTAAAACTAAAACAAAAACAAAAATAAAAACAAACAAAAAAAACAAAAACAAGGAGTGATAAGTGATTCATACCAAATGAGTCATGTTTGTTTTGTTTACAAAGTTTACAAAGTTTAAATAGAATCTCACAAAGTTTAAATGAAGTGTCGATGAAAGTATCCAAAATGTTTAACATTATTACCTTTATCCAGTTAAATAATCTCTTTAAAATATAATTTTACTGTATTTTGACGTTCTGATTCATATTAGAATATCCTTCAAATGACAATCTTAATCTGGTAATAATTTCTAGCACTATGCAGCTGACACATCTCCTCTGATACTACTGTAATATTACATCAATAAATAATCCTGCATACAACCTCCCTCGTTAAATTTCCAAACCACCAACTGGAAAAAGAGTTGACCTTTTTACAACACAACAAAGAGTATTTACAGTAACAATCACCAATTGATCATCTACACCACCCCACCACCACCACAACCACCACAACCACCACAACCATGCCATATAGAGTTGATGTTGATGAAGCAGATGTTGCTGTTTTAAATCAAAACCTAGTAAAATCCAAACAACTTTTCCAAACTATAAATGCTTCCCTTATTAAAATTGCTGATAAATCAACCACAGCATCTTCAACTATAAAACCAGTTTTAAAACAAGTTAACAAATTAACTAAAAGTAAAGTTGATGTTGAACAAGGTTTAAATATGTTGGCTGATGTAAGTAAATATGCTGCTAAAATCAATGAATATCAAAATATTCTTAGTAATCCAATTGATGTTGTAGGATTGGTTAAATTTATTAATACTTTAAAACAACTGAAATCAATGTATAATGAAAATAAATCAAAATTTAAAAAGAAATTTCAAGGAATTCAATTAAATTTCGAAAATTTAATTGATAATTCAACAGTTAAATTACAAACATATTTACAAGGTTTAGTAAATCAACAAAGTGATACAATTTTAATTGAGAAATCATTTCAAATTAAAGAAATTCAATCAATATTGGCATTTTTCCAACAAGATAATTATATTGCCAAGTTAATTATAAGAGCTAGAAGTGGAGTTTTATTAAACGCTGTAAAACCATTACAAGTAGATACTCAAATTAAACAACAATCAAATATTCCTTATGAAAAAGGAACTAATGGAATTGGAAAATATATTGATGTATTAATTAAATCAGTTGACTCAGAATTAAAATTGTTAAATAAACTTGGATTATCTAATTTACTTGAAAAAATTACTAATGAAGTTATATCTAATTTAAATACAATTATGAATTCATATTGTCGATATTTTGATAATCCCAAAATGATTATGGATAATTATATACTTGCATTAGAAATTTTGGATAGCTTATTAAAATTTCAACAATTTTCCCAAGATATTGGTATCGAAAATGATGAATTTACCCTTCAATTCAATTCTTATAAATCAAAGAATCAAGGGATTTTTCGAGAATTTATTAAAACTATTGAAATTAGATTTCAACAATTTGATAAATATACCGATACTCATATTCCCGAAATTGTTGTTGATTTAATGAGTAGATTAAGGAAATTGAGTGAATATCATCAATCTTTATTACTTATTATCTCGGAATATAAACTTGGAGATTGGTTAGTTATCACACCTCCTGCTAAATTTTTCAGTGTTTATACTTCAGTTATCCCAAATCCTTCAAATGATCATAGTTCACAATATCTATTGTCTTCCTTTTATTCTGATGTTATCGATTCAATAATGATAAATATTGAAATAGGATTGAAAACAACAGATACGCCAAAATCAACTCAAGGGTTTATTTTAATTAAAAATTTAATTATGATTGAATCAATTATAAATCGATCAAATGTATTATTTTCAAGTTTAGGTAATTTGGGAAATGAACGATTAAATAAATTGAAAAATAGATTTTTGAAATTCTTTCTTGATGATTGGAATCATGCTTCATATATTATCATTAGAGATATGACCACTATTGCTACGCAAAACCCTCATGGAACAAATATAGGAACAGGAGGTGGTGTAGCTCAACAATTATCAGCAAAGGAAAGAGAACAAGTTAAAGAATTATTTAAGAATTTTAATGAATCGTTTGAAGAAGCAATTTCGAATTATCAAAGATATAACTTTGGTGATTTAGATTTAAAGAATTATCTTGGGAATGAAGTTAAAAAGTTAATTAGAAATGCCTATTTTAAATTATATGATAAATATGGTATGTCTGATTTCACCAAGAATCGACAAAAATATGTTAAATATGATAAGAATCAATTTGAAAAGTTGTTGAATGAGAAGTTGTAATAAATGAACTGGAAGCCAAATCCGAGGATATACTTACAATGTGTAAACAGGAGGAATAACGGGCTTTGCTTAAAGTCAATTATGGTGTCATTTGTATTATTTTCCGACAGGTTTCAAGTTATTTTGTAGTCAACTACAGAAGAATATTTTTAATCGGTTCAACGGAAGGGGGTTGCCATTGTCAATACTTTCACAAAATAAAATAAATGTAAACTCTGAATTCAATTCAATTCAATCGACATTGTATCATATTATAATTTGTAAGTTGCCTAGTGTTGTACTTCGTTTAATCCATGTAAAGTTCCTTCCTGGATAATCCAAAAACAAGAAAAAAGTCCTTGGAGTTTAGATCCTACGATTAGAAATATTCTTGATGGTTCTAGAATCACATTGATTGTTCCTCGGGTATTGGTGTATCGGATAAGTAATGCCACTGAACAAGATCCTTTGTTAATTGTTAATTGTGTATTGTTTTAATTGTAATTACATATAGTGTTTAAGTTCCCATCCATTGTTTGTTCCTAAAGCCGCGGTCTAACAAATGATGGAAACTTGGTTACCTAACATAGAGAAAATGCTTCATCCCTTAATTGACACATATGGGTTGCGTATTTGAGATAAAATACAAGAACATTATGCAAAACATGTAAAAATACTTTCTTTTTATAAAATACAAAAAAAAAAAATAAGCGTGGCATTATAAAACATTTCAAATCTAGATCTTACACTTCCTTGGCATGAGCATTTTTTTTGTTTTTGTTGTTGTTGTCGTCGTTGTTTTGTTTCAGATCTGGTCAAGATTTGAACCCAGCCTACAATTAAATGTGTATATTCTTGATATATTTCTTGATTACAACTAAGAAAAATCTTTATTTATGGTTGCCGAGTAAATATTCCCAATCTGGAGAATCACGTAGACGATCAGGTATTTACCAATCTGACACATAAATCTCTACTATTTTCAAATTAAGATGAATTAATTCTTCTTTTGTTTTTTGTTTTATTATTGACATGCACTATGGCTATTTTTAGGTTTCATTTCCTAAACCAGATGGCTTATTGTTCCCTGTGTTTGTCGAGACTTTCAAAAAAAAAAAAAGGTCCCACCAGGACAATATCGTCACCCGATAATATTTTTTGTCATTGTTTAAATTTTTTTTCTTTGAATCTGGAGTGGTTTACCGTTACCCAAGCCCAGAAATAGACAGCTAATATATAATTTATTTTCTTTACTAAAAATACAAAAATCTCGCAAAGGACATTAAAACAACAATCAGAACGAAGAAAAAAAAAAAAAAAAAGAAAAACAATAAAACACCCGACTGACACTTTTGATTGACGGATTTCATATTATTTTTTTTTTCTACGTTTACTTGCCAATAAAAATTTGTGGTTTCCGAAGAAAATGTTCTTGGCAGATTCTTATTTTGCTTGCACTCTGGGTTTCCTTTTTTTATTTTATTTGTAAATAAACTTATAGTTTTTAAGGAGATAGAGTTAAAGTATATTTGGGGTTAGGGGGTTCAATTTTTCGCATGTTTATTCCCAATTTTTTGTGAGACTGAATATCACAAAAATCCAACCAAGTAATGGTTATTATACTTTTTTTAATGAAAAGGTAACCTCGGTATAGGCACATTAAGATTGCGCTATAATGCAATAGAAAAGTTCAAGACAATGGGTTTGTATTGTCACAAAACAACCGTCACAATGTATTTTTTTGTGCGGCGGTGTATTGGTGATCGACGTAAAAAATAAATCAATATCGTATATTTATTATTTAAATGGATCCTGGGAAAAAAAAGACACACTCAGAACAGAATTTGACAAGTTACATGTGGCAAGATTTTGGCAAGATTTTGACAAGATTTTGTTTTAACTGGTTATTTTGTTGGGGTCTGCATGTGGGGTTATATGTACGACAACTAGAATTGAAAAATAACAACAAGAAATATTAACACTCAATGCATAGAGTTTTGTTACTCCTCTAGCATATTGCATTAAAACATTAGTAGACTTTAATCTCTCCTTGCAGTCCCATTACAGAATAAAATTTTGCTCTTGCAAAATTTCAAATAGTTTTCTATTATGTCCCCACTTCATGATCTAAATTTCAAGTTGAATATATCAAACCATTAATCTCCGAAACTAATATTAAACTTCAGGTTGGAATCTTTTACAATTCTCGTAAATAAGAATATAACCCAACATGTATGCAGGACGCGACAGATAATATTTTCTTGTCACCCTTTTTTCATAGTTTCCATTTCCAGAAATTTTTTTGACAGGATTTTGGTTTTGTGAGACATCACCACCTCTACCAAATAATTCTTAAATGGTTCGATTTAAGTTAATTATGTATGATGGCCAAATTCTTTTTCTTACTAGTTTGACGCAAAATTGAAGGGAGACTAGGTTTTGAGCTTTATTTAGAGAAATGGTGTTTTTTTCAGAAAGAAATTGAATTAGTAGCCCTGTTGAAGGGTTACCACGGAAGTAGATACTAAAAAGAATTAGAATTTAAGTTGTGATAAATTAAAAAAAGAAAATTTCTTTTGCCTTTTAAACCTTGTGACCAAGACAATGTGGGTTGTCAAGACTTCCCAAAAATTTTTAATTTTTCTTAGGGTACGGGGTGAGAGAACCTATTAGAAAAAGAAAAAAATGGATAAACATTTTGGATTAGGTTTAACCTGAGAATTTAAGGGACTCGAATGTTGTTAATTTAAAAAAGCATATCTAAAAAAAGGGATAGCTCTTTACTTATGTTCTAGTAGTTACGTTGTAGTTGGTATTTGTTTCAAAAGAATCGCCGTGCATAATCCGTCAGCACCACAAAAAAATGAGTTGATCTACTGTGTCAAAAAAAAAAAGTGAGAATTAAAAAAAAATAATTTTTTTTAAAGAAAAAGCCATTAGAGAGAAGAAAATAACAAAGAGAATCCAGGCAATGCTCATATGTTTCGTCGTATTGAATGAGCAATTTAAACAAAGAACCACGGTTAATTGTCAGTTTTTTTTTGACATTCTTTTAAAACACATTCACTACTATTGTCCCACAAAAATAGAACAATGAATTTTTGTTTGACATTAAAAATATTTTTGGTTTTGTAATATAAATGAATGTTCTTTTTTTTTTCTTGACTAACGCTGACTGACTTTTATTTAACATACTGTGCATATTATTTATTTTTTATTTCGCATTTTATTTCTTTTCGATTTCCCTGTTCATGCAAAATTTAAATTTTAAATGAAAGAAAAAAAAATACACATAGTTTATTTTTGACGGTTTCAAAAATATAGAAGTAGATTTTCTTGAAAATAATGATACAAGATTATTTCTTTGCCTTTCTTTTTTTTTAAAAAAAATTATTATTTAATTTTTTTTTCCTATTCATGTGTCTTGGACAAAAATAAAATAAACTCTTGGTGGTGTTGAAACGTCACTTCATGATTAAAATACAATAAAATAATAAAAAAAAATATAACATATTTATTATATATATAAACCTATCATCATTTCTTGTAAACTGATTTTTTTTGTTTGTTTCCCACTTTATATTCTTTTCTAATAAAAGTTATTTATATATATTTATTATAATAGACCAATGCACTTGAATCACATTATAAATGAAGCAGCTTCTCCACCAAGACCGGTTGTTTTACCAACAGTATTACCATCTTCAAATATAAGTCTACCACCAATCTCCGACATTTTATCTATATCACAATTACCTCCAGTGCTGGCACTACAACAAAAGCAACCGACAACCCCTTCATATAAGCTACAGCAACCGTCTTCTTCAACTTCATCTTCAGTTGCAAATGTACCGGCACCTGTACAAGCCGTATCTGCCCCACAACAACAACAACAACCACAACAATACGCTTTACCTTCACTTACCCAACAGCAAATAGTAATGGCCCCAATTCCTCCACCAGCCTTGGCTGCTGCTGCTGCAAACAACAACTATAAATATTATTATGATTATTATCCTAGTGACACCAGTAATCTTGATCGTTCACCAATTTCTCATAATGGTTCACCAATTTTTTATACTGCCCAAGGAGGAGGTGCTACAATAGGAATACCATCTTTACAAGTTCAATCGATTATGAGACACAATTCGTATCCTTGTAAAGATAGTCATCGAAGACTTAACGAAGATTCCGATGATGGGTCATTATCTCCACCACCTATCAAACGTAAAACGAGAAATAATTTACCTAAAGAAATAACGTTTATATTATTGAAATGGCTAAACGATCATTTGAACCATCCTTACCCCAATTCTTTTGAGAAGAATCAATTAATGATGGCTACAGGTTTAAACCAACAACAATTAAGTAATTGGTTTATTAATGCTAGAAGAAGAAAGATTAAACTGTTGAAAGAACAAAAACGATTGAATTTAGTGTGAGTTTTTTCTAGTTTGTTGTTTTTCTTGGTTACGATATTTAGACACATGTTTCTTTTTTGTTTACGGTTTCAATTCTTTTTATTTTTAGTGAAGTTTATTTAACATATTTTCAATCAATAATATGCCTAAGGGAGAATTGACAAATGTTTGTAGATGATACGTTTTTTTACATTTTCTTTTAGTTTTTTTTTTTTTGGTTTTCTTTTTTTCGCAAGGTATCTGAGACATAACCAATTTTATCTGCACCTTGCAGTAAATAAATAAAACATGGTTTGTTACACTTTCAACCGCCTTGCAATCTGTCACAAAACCATGTGGGGAATATCGGGAAAAAGTTTCTGCCGGAGTTTGCTTAGGGTTATACCTATACCCGTTATCTTCAACTTTTTTTCTGGGTTTTTTCTTGGATCTAAACGCTCATAATCTGGTCGAGGGTTTCTTTTTTTTTTCGCCGCCTTAGTAGTTGTGAACAAAAAGCCCTTCGCTAGAACAAACAACACATGACGAAGGAAAACAAAGAAACAAACAGAAGAGAAAAAAATAGAAGGAGGCGTACCATGATGTCAAAATATTTCTATGCAACAAAAAAAAACAAAAAAAAAACAGTCAAAGTATGACGCAAACATCATTCAGTTTTGAAAGAGAAAATGATAGAAAAAAGCAAGGGCAGGCGAAGGTCAATGTGGGAAACTGCCTTATGCACAACATATGACTATTTGTTAGGTGTCGACCCCGCTTGCAGGGAAAATCACTCCCCAGAAAAAGTAAAAGCCCAGTATAAACGAAAGAAGAAGAAAAAGAAAAAAAAAATAAAAATAGAGAATAAATCATCACTCATATTTGAAACAAACGATCATGCATGATAAGCACATGCAGAGCAACCAAAACACAAAAAAACCCTCAGAAGGTTGAAAAGGAGAAATAAAAAAATATCTCTCTATAACCCCCAAAAAATAAACTGGAGATTCTTTTTCCTCAATATACATGACATAAGAAGTGCCCATCAAATCAAGAGGGGAATTATATTGGTTACTATGCGTTTCACTTGATCATCACCACAAAACTTTAAAAAAATAAGAATCAACACATTCGAAATATGTAACCCCTAGATAATACCATTTACTAATAGTTTTTCCTCCTCTTCAGGGACAAATCAATAAAACAAGAAAAGTAAAAACAAAAAGAAAAGAATTCGGAATTATCAAATCAATAATTATTATCCGAAAACAACAATGAAAGGCGGGACCACAACTTACATTACCTTGCCTGATTCCAATGATGTAAAATCTGAAACATTTCAAAGCAATCATGTAATGCAAGGCAAGGAACTTATCGGACAATTTCCAGATCCCCAAACCTTCAACAACAACACAAAAAAAACAGTGGAATATTCTACCTGTTCCATCAACAGAAGTAGAAGCATGATGGCGATTTTTTTAGTTATTCCAGAATTACTGCAAGTGAAATCACAAGAAATAATTGGACAATGTGGAACCACTCAACCCTCCTTTGAATGATGGTTGTTCAAGTATTACCGAGATACTCATATGTTCTCTGGGCTGTTTCTAGGCAACTTACAGAAATTTGCCCCCTTACTAGAACGATTTTGGCTTGGCGGGTGTTCATATTCCTGCAGATACGAAAAAGGAGATTGACGATGTCAAAAAAAAATATCGTACAATTTACGTTTGCTTGTTTTTTTTTATTATTTGTTAAAAAACGAAATTGCGCTTTCGTTTTGGGATAGTTTTTTTTTTTCTTGACAGGAGAAATGGAAGAAAAAAAGCAGTTTCAAAAAGAAACAACATATAGTTAAGAAAAAACATATGAAAAGCAAAGATGAAACACGCATTACGAATGATTTTGAAGGCGGGAATCAATACGAATCACTCTTGTCAACGGGATATAGAATACCGAAATACCAAGTAGTGATTAATTACGATTAACTCGTAATGTAGACTTCCTTATTGGGAAACATGTTCAGCGCGACTTTTCCACGTAAAAGCTTTAAACGAAAATTGAACTAAAGAAAAAAAAGGTAAACAAATCAAAAAAGAAAACCAATGTTAATGTTCTACCTTCAGCAATGACCCTGTTAGTAAGCACATCAGATGCATTAATCACATTTGCTGATCATATTCTTAACTCGGTTGATGATTTACGTCAAGTACAATACAAGAAAAAAGGAAGAACATATCGATTCGTTAACAATACATTCCAAAGAGTTCGTCAACAAGATAAACATTTAATTATTGATCCTGACCATCTCAAACAAGATATTGGATTACTTTCGGCATTTTCAATCTTATATAATATCAACAATGGGGAAATCTTGAGTCAATTCCCTGATTTATGTATTACCATTTTAAGTCTTGCCCGTCAACTAGAACGCAATAAATGGTATGAAGATGAGAATTCTTGTGTGGTTAATATTCGTCATGCTCTGTATGATCCTCGAGATTTAAAAGAATTAGCCGAAGAATATCTTGATATGCATCCAATTACAAACACCCATATTCAACATGGAGTTAATTTAATGTATGCTGCTAAATTAAATTTCTTACATACTGATCATCATATTGGAACTAAATTAGAAGGATATTATATGAGAGAATTTATTGAAGAATATTATGGGCAAGAAGCATTAAATTCTCATGATGTATTGGTTGCTCTTAAGAGTTGTGTTCATTGGGGGAATATCAAAGGAATGTTGTATAAATTAGGAGTACCAAATATAGATATTTCATCTGAACTTGTGGAAAATTTTAAAAATTTCCCTGATGCTGATGAAAATTTAAAATTGAATGTTTATCAAAGATATCCTAGTGGTACTTCAAAATATTCTTTAATTAGAAAAGGTCTTGATATTTTAAGTGAATGGCAATATTCAAAATTAGTTCCATTACCTCAAGATTTAGATTTGTATTGGATATTTGAATTATGTCGAGATATTGAAACAAATCCCATACGGTATCATTTAAGATCGCAAACTAAAAGATTATCGGTTGATCCAGTAAACTTAGGAGATTTGAATACAAAATATTCTCAGAAAATCAAGCAAGTATTGAATATTATTTCCCTTATAATTAATACTTTTCCTGATACCGGAGCTGATTTTTTGTTGCAAAATTCAAAATTAAATAATTTTGGTACTGAATTAATTAATTCCCATAAGGGCTATTATGATAAGTTGGTTAAATTAAGACATCAAATTGAATCATATGAAGCTAGAGAATGGAATAGTGATGATATTGTCCTTCGGTTGGATAATGGAGATTCAAATAATTCATTACGTCATAGAATCATTGAAGCTAGGGGTGATTGGATTGATTAAGTTTATAGATTTGCTAGAGTTTAAAGTAACAACTACAAAAGTGATTATTATGTTGAGAATGAGTGTAGTTTTAAATTTTATCAATACAGCAAGTTGAATCTGTGAGGTAAGCCAAATAGAAATCTCTACAGGATTATCTCTGTTCAATTCTGTTCAATTCTTTCAGGCTCTACATTATCCAATTGAGTTGCAAGAAATTGAATTGAATGAATATTAGTAATTTGAGTAGTTCAAATTAATGAAGCCGGCGTAACTAAGCGTGTCTGTCTGCATCAAGAAAAAAAAGCTTGGCCTTACTACAAGCGTGAGTATTCAGGATAATGGATGAGAAAAGAAAAACTGCATGTGATAATCTAGAAATTCGTCATTGTCCCATTCTATTGTTTGACTTCCTCTTTAGTACGAGTCAAAATTTGAAACAATATAATTTAATTAAAACAATAGATTCTCAACATTTGACAATTACATCATTCTTAATTGAAAAAAAGATTGAGAGCCAAATTAAACTTTTGTCCTTCCTTTTCTATTTTAAATTACCTACATACTGAACCAACGCATCTAACCAAGATCGTCTAAACGCCGTGGCAAAGTAAAGGCGATACTTTAAACTTTGGTACATGTGAACCCTTAAACATGTCCGTCATTTTCCGGTGATGCTGCTGGGAAGAAGTTCTTTTTTCTCAAAATTTCTCAACAAACATTTTCTGGAATATTCTAATAAATTTACCACACAGAATGCAACATTTTATTAAAATTTTTTTTTCTTGGAGTGTGTGTGTATGGTTCTTTTTTTTCTTTAATTCTTCAAGAATTACCACATTTGTACAAATATCCAGGAACCATATATTCTCCTTACTCAAGCACAACCACTTAAAATTCAACTTGCCAACCTTGCCCATGTAAAGTTTATCCTCGGATAACCTTTTTTTGTTTTGCTTGACAATATTATTGGAAAATTATTTTTTTTTCTTTTGTGTAAAGTTTTGTTTAGAGCCTCCTCCCCCACATCGTTTCTTTTATCGAACGATAGGGTATCAAAACCATTCAAGAAAATATCCTCCAGTATACAAGAAACTATTAAAGTGTAAGTTAAAGTAGGCAAAACAATATACTTTTTTTAGAAAAACTTTTATTTTTTTTTATTTTTTTTTTTCACTACTTTCCTTTTCACTTTAAACATGGATAAATCAACCAACCAAGTTGAACAAGTGGTAGATACCACCTCTGGTAAGCAAACAGAAGTTGTATCGTCATCACCAGTGCAACCTCCCAATGAATCCAAAGATGAATTCTTGGTTAAATCCCTGGCGGAATCTTCCTCGGATGAAGATATAGATATGGACGATTTGGATGGGAATGATCAAATTTTACATGAAAAAATGAAACTTATTAATGATGCTATAGATGAAATTGGGTTCACGCCGTATCATTTAAAGTTATTCTTTTTAAACGGTATGGGATATTGCGTTGATACTCAATTAACGATGTTGGAAAGTAGTGTGCGTCAATTTGTTAATTATCAATTTGGTTATGTGTTTCCCATATCAGCAGAAACTTATGCTGCAGGTATGATTTTGGGAGCATTATTCTGGGGGTTTGGTGCTGATTTAATTGGTAGAAGATTAGCCTTCAATTTGAGTTTGTTATTGAGTGCATTGTTTGCCATTATGACTGGTGCTATGAATTCTATGGCCACTTATTCTTTATTTGTCTTGTTGAGTGCATTTGGTGCTGGTGGTAATTTGGTATTGGATACTTGTGTTTTCCTTGAATATTTACCTCACAAGGATCAATGGTTATTGACATTTTTTGCCTTCTTCTGGGGGATTGGACAAGTTCTTGCTATTGGAATAGCTTATGCTTTTATTCCTAATAATTCCTGTGGTTCTATTGACGATTGTCCCAGTAGTGAAAACCATGGTTGGAGATATGTTTGGTATGTAAATGGTGCTATTGTTTTGACTATGGCTATATTAAGAGTAACTGTAATTAGATTAAAGGAAACTCCTAAATTCTTGGTGTCGAATAATCGTGATGAAGAAGCAGTACAAGTATTACACCAAATTGCTGATAGATATAATCGTAAATGTTCATTAACTTTGGCGGAATTACAAGCATGTGGGACAATTCATAGTAATGATGATTACAGAAATCATTTAAATCTTGTTGGAACGTTTCAATTAATGTTTAAACATTTGAAAATTTTATTTGCTAGTAAAAAATCAACGTTATCAACAACGTTATTATTCTTTTCTTGGGCAATGTTGGGTATTTCATATCCATTATATTCATCTTTCCTTCCAGTTTATTTACAAACTAGAGGTAAAAATATTTCTGCTCCGGAGGGAGATTGGGATGGTATTTATCGAGACTATTTAATTTCAAATTCTGCCTCGATTGTCGGTCCGATAATTGCGGGATTATTAATTTATTATGTTCCATTACTAGGTAGAAGAGGTGTACTTGCAATTGGTGGTCTTTCTACAATGGCTTTCTTCTTTGGTTATACTGCAGTTAGAAATCGTGCTGGGAATGTTGGTTTTACATCAGCAATTTATTGTACATTATATATTTATTATGGGGTTATTTATGCATACACTCCTGAAGTTATGCCTTCAGCCGCGAGAGCCACAGGGAATTGTCTTTGTTTAGTGTGTACGAGAATTTGTACTGCCATTGTTCCAGTTATTGCCTATTTTGCCGATACAAGTTCTTCTGTTCCAATTTGGATTTGTGGGGCATTTATGGGAGTGATTGGATTGCTTGCATTGTTCTTACCTTATGAACCAACTAAACAAAGAGTGGTTTAAAAAGTATAATTTGTCTTTTTTTATATATTATCCTCAGGTTGATCCAAGTGAGGGTATTTTAGAGTATTCTAGAATTAAGATATTAAGTAGAATCATTTAATTAAATATATTACCACATATAATGTGTAGTCCAATAATAATTTCATATTATGTAATTTAATAGTAAACAGGAGGCAAAAAACGTTGAGGCGGATGTGTTTACAATTATTAGTTACAAAATCAAATAGTCACAATCTGACTCGAGATCTGAGATGTGACACAATCCACGTTTATGACATGCATGTGATATTCATGACATAGTTGACGTGGTAGGATTTGTTCAAATTGTTTTTTTTATAGAAACAAGGGTATATCGTAACGTGGTCCTACTCGCCTGGTTAATTTCCTTAAAAGGCTAATGGACGTTTGGCGGTTATGAACAACGTCCACGTGAGCAGTTTCTAATTTTTTTATTTCAATTCAGATATGGATAAATAATTTACCCACATCTTTTTTGAAACAATGGGGAAAAACGTGCAGATGTTGACAACTAAAGTTGTTCAACAAATAACGAAATTAAACAATAAGGTTTAAATGCAGTGCGCATCTTACTAGTGCCGTTTCTCTATAAATACTGAAACTAATCCTCCTTTCTTTTATCTTCTTCTTTCTTCTGCATCCACCATGTCCGATCTAGAAAATGTTGATGTTGAGAAACATCAAGCAAAGACCTCAGTTGATTCCACCTCTCTGATTGAAGGAGAAACTGAGCTTTACGAACTTAATGATCATATTTTACATGAAAAAATGAAACTTATAAACGATGCCATTGATGAAATTGGATTTACACCTTATCATTTAAAATTATTCTTTTTAAATGGTATGGGATATTGGACCGATACTCAATTAACCTTTTTAGAAAGTAGTGTGCGTCAATTTATCAATTACCAATTTGGTTATGTGTTTCCCGTATCTAATTTCATGTTAGCTACGGGGTTATTATTTGGGGCTTTATTTTGGGGACTTTCTGCTGATTTAATTGGAAGAAGAATTGCCTTTAATTTAAGTTTAATGTTGAGTGCTATATTTACAATTATGACTGGTGCTATGAATTCCATGGCTACTTATTGTATCTTTGTTTTCTTGAGTTGTTTTTCAGCAGGAGGAAATTTGGTATTGGATACTTGTGTTTTCCTTGAATATTTACCTCATAAAAATCAATGGTTATTGACATTTTTTGCTATGTTTTGGGGTATTGGTCAAGTTATCGCTGTGGGGTTAGCATTTGCGTTTTTACCCAATAATTCCTGTGAATCTATTGACAATTGTCCTAGTCATGAAAATAGAGGTTGGAGATATGTTTACTATGTTAATGGAGCTATTGTCTTGGTTATGGCTGTTTTACGTATTACTGTGATTAGATTAAAGGAAACTCCCAAGTTCTTGGTGTCAAATAATCGTGATGCTGAAGCAGTTGAACTTTTACAAAATATTGCTACTAAATATAATCGTCAATGTTCTTTAACTTTAGAACAGTTGGAAAATATTGGTACTATTGAAATCAATGATGATTTTAGAAAACATATTGATTTTAAGGGAACTTTAACATTAATTAAGGGTCATGTGGCTGTATTATTTTCTAATAAACTCGTTGCTAGATCTTCGGCATTGGTGTTTTTATCTTGGTTGTTATTAGGTTTTTCATATCCATTGTATTCTTCCTTTTTACCAGTTTATTTGGCTACTAGAGGAACTGATATTTCCGCCCCCGATGTTGCTGGAGTTTATCGGGATAATTTAATTTCAAATTCCGTTTCTACAGCAGGTCCAATAATTGCTGGGGCATTGCTTTATTTCTTTCCTGTTTTAGGACGTCGTGGTGTTTTATTCATTGGTGGAGTCTTCTCAATGGCATTCTTATTTGGATACACTCAAATTAAAAATAGAGCACAAAATGTGGCACTTTCTTCCGTGTCATATGCCTCGATTTATATTTATTATGCTGCATTATATGCTTATACCCCTGAAGTGTTCCCCTCGGTGGCTAGAGGTACCGGTAATGCTCTTGCTGTGGCATGTACAAGAATTGCTACTGTTGTTGTTCCTTTAATTGCCTATTATTCTGATACTAGTTCCCAAGTCCCAATTTGGATTTGTGGAGCGTTTGTTGGTGTTCTTGGGTTTATTGCATTATTGTTCCCATTCGAACCAAGTAAACATAGAGTGGTTTAAATAATGAGTAAAATGTAGTATTTTTTGTAATATACAAAGTGTTTCTATGAAGTGGGGTGTATTTTTTTGCTGTTACAAGGTTTTGACGTATTTTCTCTCTTTTTTTTCTTGGTGTCGTTTTACTGCGCTTTAAGACAATACATTCTAACAGGATATAACTCCCTTGGTAATCCCTTTTGTAAATCACTGGCAATTAATTTAAATCCAGCTTCAATAAACAATTGTCGGAATTTCTCATCTGTTCTCGTAACTGAACTATCAGTTTCATCAAAGATATCTTCTACAGGAGCAATATTTTCTTTGACAATCATCGTTCCAATACCATTTTCAATCAATGCATGTTTACACCTTTTCCAAAATTCAACTAATTCAGAATCAGGTAATTGTCCTACACACCATTGACACCAGATCAACCAATATTTCTTTTCCAGTTCTGGAGTCCAATCTTGCATTCCAATATCATAAATATTCCCCAATCTCCCTTTCATTCTAACTTGAACTAACTCTTGTTCCATTTGTTGAACAAATGGTTTGACAGGTTCTAATAAATCAACAACATCACTTACTTTCCATAATAAATCTCGAGTAATTCTTCCTATTCCTGCACCCATATCAATAGTTAATTTCTGATATGGTTCAGGACAGGACATTCTTGTTTGCAATTTCCGAAGAAATGTCATTGAACCAATTATATCGGCTTTTGGAACCGGAGTTTGTTCACCAAACCCTCCCAATACTCCATTGACGGATGCAGGCACTGATGACCAGTATGCTATAGCATCATCGTAGTTTATTTGAGAATCTGGTATTATATTTGGATCTTGTTGGCTTTGATCGGGATTGAAAACCGATTTAACAGGCATGATATGACGTGGTTAACTGTGTTGGTTTACTGGAGAAATTTTTTGAGCGATGGTTATTTTTTTTTCAAAGGTTCCTGCAGGAAGTGCCTGTCATAGGTGGGGCGGAAGGGATATCTCTATGATGGTTTAACCTGGGTGCAACTTGACAACTTATCGTCAAGTGAAGCGTGGTAATAAGACGAGATTTTCCCAACTAGGCAGTTTCTGTCAAATCTGACAAGCAACTTTTGGTGATAATATTACATGTAGATTCGTAAATCACTGTACGGCGAATAATACCTACAAACATAAACAGCTAGGCATTTCTTGTTGAAATTCCCCCCCTCAATAGTTGTCATGACCTGATATATCATTCGATCATCATACGGCACTTCCTTGACGAGTATAATACTTTATCATGAACAATGTCTTGAGCAATGTTTAAGACATTGTTTCTCCTTGGAACCTTGCAACAAATATGCGGCGCTATCCATTTCCTAATTAGGAACGATTAATTTGCTCAAATATCCTCACTAAATTTAACGCCAAAAAAAAAAAAGAAAAATTACACCTGAATACAAATAAGACATATGTTGCAACCTTTTTTAAACAAATATACTAAGATAAATACTATTCAATGATCTTAATAAATGGTGTGAAATACGCCTGTATGGAATGTATTCGAGGGCATCGATCATCCCTGTGTAAACATCATACTCGTCCACTACTTCAAGTTCGATCAAAGGGTCGTCCAAATGTGTATGCTAATGGGAATCCCAATCATCGAATAGCTGTATTTGCTCAAGAAATAGCTAAAGATGTTGAAGAAGATGATATGCCACTAAACAAATGTAACAAGAATCAACCGGTTATTATCCTTAAAGCTTCACCTAAACAAGTGATTGATTTAGTTAGTGGATTAATTGTTGGTCCCTATGATGAATCAAATAGTCAACCTTGTAATTCTAAACAAACAACTACTCCTACAACGCCAGTTATCAATGGAGATAGTTTTATAAATACAAGTTCATGTTGTGGTGCTGTTTCCAGTGTAAGTAAATCTTGTGGATGTTGTGTAAATAAAAAGAAACCTGTGAATAAATCAAAAATCCTTGAATCATATCTTAAAAAACGAATTGAAAAACAAATTAAATCTGTGCCTAAATCTGGTTGGACTTTTGTTAATGAATATTTACCTGATGAAGACCCCATAATTGAATCAACTCCTGAAGCTAAACAAGAACTAACAGATAAGGCTACACTTACAGATCCTGAATTATTTGATGTTGTTTCAATACCGTCATGTTCTATTCCTGGTACTTGTTCTTGTGATGACAGTTGTTCTTGTGCTGGATGTATAGTTCATGGAAATTCTAAGGCAAATGATTTTACAAAATATTTACCCTTGTCAGAATCAAATCTTGAATTTAATAATATGTTATCTCAAAATATTTCAACATATCTGAATTCATACTCAACTCCAACACCTAACCTAGATATACCAAATACCAATTTGCGAAATACCAATTTACCAAATATACCTTCACCTGATAAGTTTATAGAATCTCCCAAATGTAAATGTCCTACAGATAGTTGTGATTGTACAAATTGTGAAACTCATGGAAGAATAAATGGATATAAATTAGATGATTTTTTTGACAAACATAATATAAATGAATTTCTGGGTGAAACTAATAATGATGATGAGTTTTATTTTAGTTTAATGAGACATGAAAATGATTTATTGTTTGAACAATTGTTGAAATGTGATCAAAAATTACAACCACTGCAGGAGCACCAGCAGCGCCAGCAACAACAACAAGAGGTACCCCCAGCATTTACTAATTCTTGTTGCTCAAACCGATAAGCTGTATATAATTAAGTTATAGAATATACAAGAAGTTACTTCATGTACAAGTTCACACTTTTGTAAATATAAAGCTGCCCTTTGAAACGCGTCATGCTGTAAGTTAATGTTTCACTTTGTCAGTGCTTGGTTTCGTCAAACACTCATATTGGTCTGGCGATAGCTGTTCGTGAATAGTGTGGAGGTGATTGACTTGTGTACAGAACGAAGTCCGTACACTACCAAACGTCGCATCCTGTATCCAGGAACTTACATATCTGGTTACAGCACAACCCCCAGTCGTGAGCTACCAGGATTGTGGGTATGAAATAGTGAAAATTTTTCACTTTACCGAGACAGGTTTGTAAGAGGAGGAGGGTAGGCTTTTTATATATCAATATTATATTATTAAGTGCATCAACACACAACCGAAACTCTGTTGATAAATTCCTGTATCTTAACCAGTTATTGCCAGACTAACAAGTTTTTACAAAAACTGCAAAAGGAGGATTACCATTATTGTGCGAACAGTAATAATCTATAATTTATACCAATTCATATAGAAAACTACAGCCTCATAGGTATCCGTGTGGATCTCGTTCAAAAACATGCAACGCATTAACATCACTCTTTCTTTCTTTTACCTTTCCCAAATTCTTTTCTAAATAATCATAAAATTCATTAATTTTCTTGTCACTTGGATTGTATCCAAGAATGCAATTATCAGTAAGATCTAAACTATGCAAACAACTTTCGGTGTCGTCTTTCTCATCAAATACAATGGAGTCTATTTTATTCCCATATAAATTTAAATGATTGAATTGCTTGAAAAATGAAGGAAATATGAATGTACCTTGGAACTTGTTACTACTAAGATCTAACCGTTTTAAACTTGGAGGAATATAATCTATGTCTAACGTTTGTAAGTTACCCTCTGAAAAACTTAACTCAGCAATCTGAAAATGGTAATTTCTATTAAACAATTGGCATTTCAGAGTTAACTTATTAATTGGATTGTCGTGTAATTGTAATCCCATGATATTTGGGGGGATCTCCCAATTATCCCAACTGGTGATGGAGTTGTTTTCAACATTCAATTTACGTAAATTGACAAGTTTATTCCAATAATGATAAGATAATATGTCAGAGATTTCATTTCCCCACAATACCAACTTTACAAGTGACGTGGGGAGTTTAATATATTGTAAATTTTTCAATTGACATCGTAGCATTTCTAAGTATTTCAAATTAGGAGGAAATTCAAACACTTGGTCATCTGGCCATTTAAAAGGATTATTCAGAATTTCTAATTCCTTTAGACTCAACGGTAGTAATTGTAAATGATCAATTCGGGATGTTTGATTAGTTCCAATCCTTAACTTGGTTAATCCTTCTGGCCATCCCAAAGTATTGATAATTATTTCAAACCCATCGTCACCTAACTTGTTATCATAAAAATCTATTTCATTTAGATTAGGGGGCCATACTTTGCCCACTATGCTGGTAATCCTATTCCTTGATAGGTCCAATATTTGTAAATCCCTTGGTAATTCATCAACATTAATGGTGGTTAAATCTGATTGTAATCGAAGCACCGTTAAATGAAGTGGTAATTTACGTCGAATTACTTCAAATGAACATGTTAAATATTTAAGTTCAAGACGACGAACCAGTTCAGGTATCACTAATGTAGATGCCGACCTATTCCACAAAGCAAGACTCGTCAATCCTTGAGGGAACCCGATCTCCAGGAAATCATCTATGCCATAAACTTGTAAGAAAGCAATCTCAGTAAGTTTCCCATGGTTACGTAAGGCTAGAGAATCTTTCTTTGATCTAGGTTCAATGCAACTAATATCCTTTTGTATTAAGTACAACATAGTTAGATTCGGTAAAGAAATCAAATCATAAAACTCTTTAGTTTTAAGTCTACCCTCTACGATTTTAATCTCTAATTCAGGAACGTGTTTTGTGCTCTTCAACTTTAATACACGTTTCATGTCACTAATACGAGGATTCCTGATAAGTACTAGCTTCTTGGGAATGACCTTGGTCAAAATATATTCACCTCGCTTAATCTCGTCTTCTCCAGTAAATGTAACAAATTCATCAAATTTATCAATAGACCGCTCCCAAATAGGTTTAAAAAAATCAACGTTCTGAAATCTAAAACAAAGTTTCTGAGAATAATAATGACGAATAAGAAAATCTTGGAAACTGTCAATATACCAGAAGAAATCAAGAAAGTACTCCTTGGATAGTTGATCAAATATTTGAATAAGAATGTCATCAGGAAGACGAGGCAAATAATCTCTGATGAATGTGACTATCCATTCATTGTCGGCGATGTTAAGGTTACCCATATGCATACTTTATTGATGTCCGTAGAACTGTCTGTGATGTTGTAAAGTTTTAGAAGGTTGAATGTGTAATGCGAGAAAGCTTAAATCGTATGATAAGAATTGATTGGTGCGAAATTACAGTGAAAGAAAAAACTATAAAAGGTGGCTTATTCTCTTGGTTGCAAAAAAAGACACATATTTTGTTGGAGTTCACTTACCGAGTCTTTCAAAATGTACGCAGTCTGCTATTCTAAAGGCCTTAAAATCAATAAAGATTTACATTTCACCACTGCTGATTCCGAAGGTGATGAACTTGGAGCTGAATTTATTGAATATACTAACTAAAATTTACAACCACAATCGTTACCAAGTTCCGGAGCGTAGCATCGTTCAAAAATATGTTTACAGTTAATATTATCATTTCTTTGTGTAACTTTTCCCAAATTCTTCTCTAAATAATCATAAAATTCATTAATTTTCTTGTCACTTGGATTGTATCCAAGAATGCAATTATCAGTAAGATCTAAACTATGCAAACAACTTTCGGTGTCATCTTTATCATCAAATTCAATGGAGGTTATCCGATTCCCGAGTAAACGTAAATGATTCAATTGCCTGAAAGGTGAAGGAAATACGAATGCTCCTTGAAATATGTTATCAGAAAGGTCTACCCGTTTTAAACTTGGAGGGATATAATCTATATCTAAAGTATCTATATCACCGATTCTAAATTCTAATTCAGTAATATAAAAACTATATTTGGGATTGAATAAAGGGCATTTCAGAGTTAACACTTTAATTGGATTGGGCCATAATCTTAAATTTGAAACATTAGGAGGAATTTCCCAATCATCCCAACTGGTTATGGAATTACGGGAGACATCCAAAACCCATACATTGCTAAGTATGCCCCAGTCATGATAGGAAAATATATGGGTGATTTTATTTCCGAATAAATACAACTCCTCGAGTAATGAAGGGAATTTTATGTATTGCAAATCCTTTAAATTACTTCTTTCCATTATTAAAGTCTTCAAATTAGAAGGAAATTCAAAAACATGGTCTTTTGGCCATTTAAAGCGATTTTGCGAAATATTTAATCTTCTTAAACTAGGTGGTAGTAATTGTAAATGATCAATTCGAGTTATTCGGTTGTTACTAATATCTAAGGTATTTAATCCTTCTGGCCACTCTAACGTATTGTTAATCACATCCAACACGCCGTCACCTAACTTGTTACGGGACAAGTCTATAACATCTAGATTAGGGGGCCATTTCCTGCCCACTATGCTTGTAAGGTTGTTCTTTGAAAGTACCAATTTCTCTAATTCAATTGGTAACTCATCAACATTGATTGTTGTTATTGAACTTGATTCTAACCGAAGCACAGTTAAATGGGATGGTAATTTAGATCGCATTAGTCTAAATGAACTTCTAATGCAAGATATATCAAGACGTCTAACCAATTTAGGTATCTTTAGTGTGAGTGGATTAAATCTAGTTCCTGGACTACTCCACAAAGCAAGACTCGTTAACCCTTGAGGAAACTCAACCAGCGGGAAAGAATCCCCTTCAAGAAAATTCAAAAAACCAAACTCGGTGAGTTTCCCATGGTTACGTAGGGCTAGAAAATCTTTCTTTGATCTAGGTTCAATGCAACTAATATCCTTTTGTATTAAGTACAACATAGTTAGATTCGGTAAAGAAATCAAATCATAAAACTCTTTAGTTTTAATTTTACCTCGATGGATTCTAATCTCCAATTCAGGAATGTCTTTAATACACTTCAATTTCAATATACGTTTCATTGATCTACTACAATGATCCCTGATAAGTACTAGCTTCTTGGGAGTGACCTTGGTTAAAATATATTCACCCTTCCTAACATCGTCTCCATAAAATTTAGAAAATTTACCACAGTAAGTATACGACGGCCAAACAGGTTCGATGTTAGGGACAAATTCAAATTCAAAACAAAGGTTGCGGGAATAATAATGACGAATAAGAAAATCTTGAAAACTGTCAATATACCAAAAGAAGTCAAGAAAGTACTCCTTGGTTAGTTCGTCAAATATTTGAGGTAATATTTCTTCAGGAAGACGAGACAAATAATCTCTGATGAATGTGACTATCCATTCATTGTCCGTAGTTGATGCCATGAGTATGGTACTAGAACTGAAAAACTTGTCCTTGAATAAATATTGTATTTTATTGACGTTATCAAAGTTCACCGCGTTCGTGGCAATTGGAGTAAACCTAATATTAGACGAGAAATTGTTTATATGTACAGTGCTTAACAATCTCAAACGATATTTGTTTGACATTTTCATTCCAAACAAATATTTCACCTAATACATAATGCTGCTACCAGTTGATTAGATTGTTGGTTTCTGCCTAAGTCCGCCTGAACAGAGATGAGAGAAATTTTATTTTAAACAACATATGATTAAAATGAGAAATGAATGACTCAATAATTTATGAGATGTCCTAGTATATATGGACACATTCGCTCATTTCTCAACTTGTCTATAATTCGTCTCTAAGCTGAACTCTTTCACTGCGAAGATAGAAGACTTACGTTTATTATATTACGTTAGTCTATCTTAAAATCATTAGAGATTATTTAGTTCTTAGTTCGGATTACTTAAGACAACATCCTTACGTTATTTTCTTTCGTACAGGTCAGGTGTCTCTTTACCAGAGTTATCGCCAGACTAACAACATGTAAATTTGGTAGCGTATGTTTTTGTGAAGATTTTGCACCCAAACAAAATTGGACCTTTAATATTATTCTAGATTAAACAAAGAAAAGGCTTGTGGAGAGAATATTGCTCGTCAAGAATTGTATTACAACTTTTACTTTTTGTGAGTTTTGTATTCTAACTTCGGTTCACAGTCAATAAAGATTCTGTATGTAAACATTGATGTAATACAAAATATACCCTTTCTGCGATTATCTGTGTTAAATTAATTGCACAAAAACTGAATTAAAATGTTTTGGAACTCTTAACGTTCATACCTAAAAATTGAAACATTTACTACAATTTTTCTTGAAACCAATAATATCAAAAAGATCACACATGTACTAGCCTATCTTCAGCATAACAATTGCTTTCAAGTCATAACAAATTATTCAACTATGTAAAACTATTATGTTATGTCAATTTTGCCCAATTATAAAAAGAAATCAGTGGTAAGTGAAGGATCTTTGCAGCCAACCAAATAACAGATTCAATTCAGAAATATGGAAAGATTGGGTCTATTTGGAATAAATCAATATGCTTTACAAGGTGGAATTATCATAAATTTGTCTTTAAGTTTTATCTTTTCGTTCCTGGAAATACCACATGCTATATTTCTTTCAATTAATGATTTACAGCTACTCCAAATAGTTGGGTTATATAGAAGAATGGAAGGTATGAATCAACTTGAACATTTAGATTTGAATTTTCCATTAGATGAATTAAATGAGTTACAAAGTTATAACCTAACCCCCAATGGTGCACCAGAAATTTTCACAGAAGAAATGAATCAATTGGATGGTGAACAAAGGAACATTGTCAGAGGCAATTATGTTAGAACACGTAGGGCCAGGATTTTTGTTTATACATCACATCCTCCTGTTTCTCCTGAACCACATCCTCCTGTTGATCCTGAACCACATCCTCCTGTTTCTCCTGAACCACATCCTCCTGTTGCAGAAATCAATTTCGATTGGGATTTGAATGACATTACTCCTACTACTCCTGAACTTGAACTTGAACATCAACCACTACTTCAACCACTACTTCAACCACTACTTCAACCTCATGTTCAACCTCAACCACCTCCACCTCAACCACCTCCACCTCAACCACCTCCACCTCAACCACCTCCACCTCAACCTCAACCACCTCGACTGATCCGAGAAGTCATCCAAACTCTCGAGCAACTCACTACCGAACTATTAGATACCTTTTATCACTTTGAAGAAGGAAGATATAGATGCCAACATTTGCAATGCACACAGAACTACGCAAAACTTAAAACGATCCGTGTTCACGTTATCAAACATTTACATATGAATCTAAAATTGGCTCTTATATC
>PPUV02000022.1:0-198588 GCA_002911495.2 Spathaspora sp. UFMG-CM-Y285
GTATTAGGGTTTAATTCCAGAATAATTCTTGTATTAAAATGGGATCTAATGTTTATAAGTTGCAGCTATTCTGGTAGGTGCGATATAATAGATTATATTTAAATGTAACAATATATTTGATATTAAACCAACTAGATAGAAGAACAAGTAAAGTAAATTTGTTAGTATCAAAAAAAAACAGATGAGTTCGTAGAACTCAGGGGTATAATTTGAGGTATAGGTAATGTAAACTACGAGAGCAAACGTTTGTTAGACGAATATGATATAAGTTTTCATGTACTATTTCGTAAACTACTCATTTTGTTGTAAAACTTCCTTTTCCTTTAAAATACAGTCATTCTCATTATTTTACAGAATAACGCGACATTTTTTTCGTAGTCAATTAGACATATATTTTTGGAACATCCATGTCACATAGTAATGTCTCTCAGGAGATTACGTTGAAAAATAATTTTTATGAGACAATTGGAGATATCGGAAATCTGTCACAAATCTCTTATTGTTGAAGAATTTATGATTAATAGTGGGTTTGAGAATAATTTCTGAAGAGTTTAAATATCGGAAAATCTCCTAAATTTTGTAACTTTTATAGAAAATTATGAAAGAATAAATAAGAAAGAACACATAATAAAAAGATCGAGTAAATCTCATGATAGTGGAAAGTCTTCATTGACGTTTCCGAACTACAAAAGCCTATCTAATATAAATCCCTAATTGGTAATATTCAGTGTTTAGCTGAATAAGAGACGTTTATGACATTTTAATAATTCTAATAATCCCTTGTGAAGTGTCAAAGAAAAGATTTTATAACAACACAATTAGACGTATACTCAATAGTAAGAGAATTCGCATATTACTACACGACAGGCACTACAATCTGGGCACCCTATTCAAAACCATTGTACACACAAAATCTACCCTTTTCAAAAAATTACTAGTCCCACCTTCTAGGCAGTATTAGCTTGGGTTTTTACACTACTTCAATGTATTCTATCTGACTAGTTGGGAAATTCAACTAGCATTGAAGGTGAATGGAATGGACAATGTTCCTCCAGTTTTCTTCCAATTCACAGTGGAAAGAAGTATACATCTTAATTCTAAATATGCCACCTCAATAAAATCTGTATTGAAAATACAATTGGCATAACTTCTTGAATGTACAGTCCATTCTTGATATGATGTTCTCTATTTGGAACTTGTTTTCCACAAAAATTGTGGATGTAAATAGATGACTCATGATTCTATTCAAGATTTAGAACTCTGATTAGTTGGCAGAAGCATTAAATAGTTACAATTTTTAAAAACTTTATAGTCTTGAATGAAAAACAAAGACTGAGACTAATTAGTATTAAAGTAATTATAGTGGAAACAATGTATTTAAAACAAACTAAAATAATTTAAACAAAATAAGAAATCAATAAAACAAAAATCAAATTGGAAATTGAGAATTGAGGAGATGAACCAGTCTCAAAAGGTGGATGGGTTGAAACATCAGGGGGTATCGAACCGGTCAGAGAACTTGATGAGTTATCAGTCAATACAGAACTTGTATCTGATTCAATTAGAGAACTCGATAAGTCATCAGTAGATACAGAACTTGTACCTGATTCAGATGGTACGATGGGAATGATAGTTGTGTATGTAGTCTCAAAAGTCGTAGTTACCACAGTAGTGTATGGAGAATCAGGAATATCAGTGGTGTAAGTAGTTTCGATGGAGGTAACTATCACAGTAGTGAGTGAGGTATCCTCTTGCGTTGGTTCAGGTAGTGTGGTTTCTTGGTCAGTCACATCTGGTACGTTGGTCAGTACTTCAGTTAATGTGACCTCCAGAGTTTCTTCAGATATAGATTCTTCAGGATCAACGGGATCTTCCAAATTCTTAGCAATTACTTCAACAGGTTGACAAGTTCCCTCTCCACCATTAATATAAACATCAGCACCACAAATTATAAATTCAACCAATTCACGTTTAGTTGGCAAGGTTAGATCAAGGTTACCATCAATCATAGACCAAACTACAGTAGCCAAATTTGGGTCATTAGTAGTAACAACTCTCCCATTATCAAGGACTTGAATGTAATTACCATCGCAAAGAAGTTCTCCTTTTTCTTCTTCAATCACAAATGTTGATGGGGAACCAGTTCCAACGACAACTTCACCTTCTTCATTTAATTGAAAGTTAAGTATTTCAGTTCCTGTATCAGCAATAAGCTGTAATGGTTTGGAAGGATCAACGGGAACTACTGGTTCTTCAGTTGGTTCCTCAGTAGGTTCTTCAGTTGAAACCTCAGTTGATTCTTTGAATGTAATCTCAGTTGATTCATCTGTTGGTTCCTTAGTTGACACCTCACTTAATTCCTCGGTAGATATATCAGTTGATTCCTCAGTAGGATCTTTAGTAGCTTCTTCAGTAGGTTCTTCAGTAGGTTCTTTAGTAGGTACTTCATTAGGTTCAAATACTTCAGTTGGGTTTTCAGTAGGTTTTTCAGTAGGTTCTTCAGTAGGTTCTTTCGTAGATTCCTCAGTTGTAATCTCACATGGTGTAATAATTAAAACAGTATCCGTAGCCCAATCAGAAGTGATAATGGTAGTAGTGACAGTCGCATCATCATCCCAACAACTAGATTCAGTGGTTGAATCGTGTACGGGAAGATACTCTATAACACTAGCAGTTTGTCCCGGTTCCACAGTATATGTAGTGTAACTTTTACTAATTCCAATATATGAAGAAATTATTGTAGTGGTTGGAATTGGAACATCTACAATAACAGTTAATGTTGGATCACTTACTTCATACAGTGAAGTTCTCATTTGGGTTGTCAGACCAGTCCATGTTTGGGTAGTAATTTCAAGTTCATGACTTCCAGCATCTTCAACAAGGTATGGATCCCATGTCACTTCTTGGGAACCATGAATGAGTATGTCAGTACCACTGCATGTGAATTGACTCCTATACAACACGCGTAATTTTACCCCCTCTTTCCGTGTAATAATTCCTTCAATGAATGCTCGATTACCTGCTGGGATATAATCGTAGAGAATCAGAAAATAGTTCGTATCGCAGATGGGATTGGAATTGAAATTGACCTGGTCTGTAGGAAAATACCAATCGTTGAACCTGGTTGACCAAAATGATTTCATGGTATTACAATCTGTGATCCCTGAATCATCTAGAATCTGTATTTCCAAAAGTCCTTCTAAAGTATCACCAGGACAGCTACCTTGTAATAAATATTGTTGTTGTTTTATCATCGATGGAATGGCTCGGAGAGTGTATACAATGGTACTAGGAGTGGTAGCAGCGCCTCCCACAAAATTAGCATCAGCAGAAAGCTCATTGCTATCATCATAAAATGTAATAGTGTTCCTTCCTTTATGATAGTAATTAGCACATTTCAAATCTACATCCAATCTTGAAGAACCAGCATTGAATGTCACAGGAATGTTTAATTTTCCAACTGCATGGGTAAAGGTATTAACCGTAGGTAAGATTACAAAATTTAATTGTGAATCTGAATCGTGAATCTCACCAGCACTAAATACACAATTGGCATAACTGGTTGAATCGGCAATTAATTCAATTGAAGATTGGGGTGTAACAAATTTGAAAACACAAGGCATATCTAATCTGAAGGTATCACCCACTTGCATCCTTGTACCATCTACTTCCCAAGTTAAATCAACTATCCAAGTGGGATTACCAGGGTGTTTAATTAACTTCATTGCGCTTACTCATCTCTATCCTCATAGCCAATTGTCACGTTGAAATGTCTCAACTGACATTTTCTAATGAAAGATTTTTTCTGTAACAGTAGCTGTTTTGAGAAATATTTTATACTACTCATCCTTATTATTAGGTTTGATTTTGTTATGCTTTTGCAATAAAAGTTATGAACTGGCTCTCTCCGATAGTGTTTATCCACAGATTACTTTAAATATAGTGAAATGTCCTACTTTTGTTGAACTATATAGTTTATTAGATTAAGTAGAAATAAGATAATAGTTCGATTAAAAAGCTCACTACTTCACCACATTCTCGATAAGTCGGTTAGACTTGATCAAGTACTACTTAGCCTATCTCTTTTAATACCCAACTTGGTGATATTCGGTATTAGGAAGAATAGAACATCATTCAAGAGAGTTCATTGAACTCGCTCGATTCTCGCGACGCTGAGAATTGCAGATTTTAGAACGAATGACTGTCGTGTCATCGAGGAAAGAATTAAGTTGTTAGTGACAATTACTGGAGATCAATGCACAAGTTATACAGAAGTGGCAAAAGAAACAGTAGATCTTGTAGTGAAGAACTTTAATTTCCAGGAAGCAAAACCGTATCAAACAAAACAAAATTGCTTTGATTAGTGCTAAGGATTATTGTGCCAATTATGCTACTCAAATAATTCATGAATATAATATGCCCACGAAATTGGATGAACATTTGGGCAGGAATTATGGAACTAGAGCTCCTTTGATTTTGGAATTATATAAAGCCAATGATTTCAATAAATTACCCGTTACATTGGCCGGTTCAATACGTTATGGTATTTCCCGAGCAGGCACTTCTTCAAGTAATCTATTAAACTATGAATCGTTTGAAGAACCATTCAGGGTTGCTGAATTGAAGTAGTCTTAAATATGAATACACAAGAACTCCACAAGATTTCTTAACCAGAAGAACAAGATTTGCTTTTTTGAATGCTAGAGAGGCATTGAAAGCAGTTGGTGGGTGTTTCTGAAATTATGGCTCACGAATTGAAATGGAACAAACAGACTACAAAAAAGATGAGGAACGATGCTGTTAACTATATAAATCATAGTTTGGGAGTTCTGGCGTTCCCTAGTGATAAGAATACCACTCAGTCCAAATTCATGTATGGATATGTGGGACCAAATAGATCAAGAATATCAATAATTTGTCAATAGAAGAAACCAATCAAATATCTTGGATATAGTATCTCGTATGAAACAATTAGAAAGAGTGAAAATTGTGGGATTTGAAAAAGATGTATTTAGTTAACAATTGAATCAATATCCATTGAAAATTAAAAACTTGTGTTTAATATTCTAGAAGGAGTATTCTGTTGATTACACTTTAATGAAGAGACTTTTTGAGCTAAATGATATTACAAGTATTGAAATAAAGCTTGTATATACTTCAGAGATGGAAATGGACCCAGAACCATAGATGTTGTCGATGACTTTGCTACCAAAACTGTTTTGAATCATCAAAAATATTATCTTATCTAAACATATTATGTTCTTTGCCAAGAAATTCACTTGAAAAATTATTTATTGCTTGTCGAGATAATCTGTTAACCGTACATCACAAGAACAACTACATAACCCATCACACAACTTCATTTATAGATTTCCTTTTTAGTCAGATTACCAGGAGACTACGGGTATCTTAAGAATTCGAGAGAGTTTACAAAAGAAACAAAGTGACACACAAGCTGAAGAATTAAAACTAATTGAAACTTCTATACATCAGGCAATTCTGTATATTAGATTGTATTATATGTAATCGTGATCACTGCTCGATTTTAAACCTGTGAATTAATTTGATAAAATTTGGTCAGGGAAAAGTGATTTCCCAAATGTGGTTCAATACATTGTTCGTATATTTTAAATTAGTAACAAAAAGAAATTTATTGTGTTGGTTACAATCTTCTATATAGACCAGTAACCACTAGTTTCTTGTGCATTTAACAAAAAATAGTGTTTAACTATCAAAAGATCCCTGATTTGTCTTCCTTGTAATATTTACAACATTCAAGTCCAAATTCCTTGAATAATACTCCCTTTAAGTGATTTGAAAATATAATTACTCCATCAGTATTGCAACAGACAAAGCCTAGATTTGAAATTTGGATTTCCTTGTGCTAGTCTTGAAAAAAAAATGATTTAAATTAAACTTCATAACTTTCATGAACAATACGTCAGACATTTGCTTATAAAATATTTTTTCGGAAATGCCCGACACTTTTGTTTTAGTCACGCGCAATTCTCTAGAATGAAAAAAAAAGAAAAAACGTCGGACAATATTATCCTTCAATGAGAGAAAAAATATTTGTGAATTCCAATGCCACATCAGAATTTTCTATAAAATATTTTTATACTATGTTCTTGTACACTTCGCCTCGATCGATGACCAAAGGCATCAAAAGGGATTTTACCACCTGAATTATTCTCTCGAAATTTTTAAGTTAGATAATTTCTGGGAAAAATTGTAGTAAACCATACTAGAAAATCAATGATCTTGATATTGTGTTCAATTAATAGCCCCGCAATTGTATTAGCATATTCGAATATTCTTCGAGGTAGAGTAGCTGTGGCAAATGCTTTGTATTTCTATGTTGTTCATTATTTGAAATTGTTGGAGTTAAGTAAATTAATTAATGTTTACGATCTTGGTATTTAGAAACAATGTGGTTGTTTTTCTGGAGATAAAGAGAATTCCCTCGGCAATTTACAAGATTCTAAAAACAATTACTTTTCTATTTTTTTTTCTTTTCATGAGTTTGCCGTTCCAACTTTTACTCTTCCAATAGCTAATAGTGCTTGCTGGTACTATTTTCGAGCATTCTATGTTTATCTTGATCAGTTGAGTATCGAACACATCTTCACACAATACATCCACGTCGTATCCTCAGATGTGAAACCTACTTTCAATCTACCTTATACATCTATTTCATTTTTTTACTTGTTATTTTTTTAATTAATCTAGAAAATATTCCCACTAGATCGAACGATTTCTAAATACGTCATAAATCATACGGCGATGGTACATTTGCAACAAATAAATAATAAAATGACGATTGAACAGCTGCAATATTCATGACTTTTACTTATTGCAACCGTGCATGATCAATGTGTTCAAATGAAGCATGATCATTGAATTCAATTTATAAGTCAAGATGTTCTTCTATTTTTCTGTTCTTTTTTAATTTCATCCCCTTTTTGCAAAATTTACTGCGAAAACTGAAAAAATGCGACATATTCTATTATTTTACTATTTACTACTACAATTCCTAACAACTGTAAATGCAGCTGATCTGAAACCATGGAATACTACTGCTCCCAGACAAGGACGGGTTAACCAAGTTCAAGATATCCCAACTGTGATAACAACAAAAGCCGGTATGGCTTCGCCCACAGATTGTCCTTCTTCTTACGGCCCCATCCCTTGTACCGTGCCAATTGGTTATTATTCGCTACAACACAAGTACCCTACTGTATTAGTGTATAAGATTCATTCCATTCGATGGATGGAGGGAGACTCTTACGAAATCGTGCTTGAATTTGAAATTGAAGATACTTATCCAGTAGAAGACTTACAAAGAATTTATATTGCTGATTTGCAAACTCCTGGAGATTATATCGGTGACGAGTTAGAATTATACAACAGAGATAACAATGAAAATCCTGTAGGTGATTCTCCTTATCATTTTTTTGTCAAGTTTATAATGCTTGAAGATTACAATTTCCAATTTTCTTGCACTTCCCCATTCACCATTGAATACAAGTGGGATAACGACGAGGCTTCATACCGCCATGGTTGTAGTTATGGCGATGATTTTACTATTGATGATGCTGGCATCGAATGTTGGTATCATGCCTGCGAAGATCCACCCGCTGAACCATCAACTATTCCCTATCTCGATCCATCCTTACCAGAAGCAACTGATTGTCCTCCAAGTTTTTCTGATTCCTGTGATGCATGGCTGGGAACCTCCAAAGTGGAAACCAAAGCAGAAATATTCGAATTCAACTACATTCGTCATATTCAAGATGATTTATACGAGGTAATGCTTGAGATTGAAATAAACCAACCGCAGCATAAGAGAGCAAGTGTTACTACAATTTTTGTACAGACAGAAGGGGTGAGATTACCTCTTTTGTTTCCTCGAGACAGCGTCGATTTGGTTGGAGGCTCCCCCTTTCATTTTATTTTGGTTTGGCCTATGCATGCTCAAAAACTGGGTTCCAAAATGTGTACTCAACCAATCATCCTCGAATGGGATATGGTTGGGGGAATTGAACGTTATTATCATGGTTGTAACGATGGTGATGATTATCCTATTCAATGTTGGGACGATATATGCGGGTCTGATTCAGAACCACCAGTCCTTGCACCTGGAGACGAAACCAGTGATACCGATACAAACACACAGGAAACAAGAGCTGAAGAATCATCAACTAGAGAACTGGGAGAATCAGGTACCGGTGGAAGTACCGGTGGAAGTACCGGTTCTGAAGATCCCACGGGAACTGTTTTTTGGCGTCCAACATATAGTTACACAACCGAATCATGCCCTACCCCAACAGAATGGACAGGTTTGTGCCAACCTACAGCCAATACTGAAAACCCTAAATTGCTGAAGTTAAGATTCCAGAATATTCTGCATATTCCTTGCACTAAAGATTTATATGAGGTGACTGTTGAAGTAGAATTTGATACTACTGATCCAAACTACCCCGATTATGATTTATACGACTTGCAACTGATTATTTTCAATGATCTTGAAACTCCTGATGATTATCTTGGACGTCAAATATACGCCTATGGTCCTGATCATCCCAATTACAATATAAATATTGAACACTTTTTTGTAAGATGGATAATGAAAACTAAAGTTGTTGAAAATACTTGTACTACTCCTTTTAACATTGAGTTTATTTGGGTTAGTAAGGGCAGTGATCAAAATAATATTTCTGTGGATAAGCGAAATATAATAACCGCTCAATACTTCCATGATTGTGAAACTGCAGATTTCCCTATTCAATGTTGGACTAGAGTTTGTGCTCCTGACAAATGCGAGGGAGATATTGTTGACTCTGATACGAAAACAGAAACCACACAACTCCCTAATGAACCATCAACTATTATATCGACAATTGAGGGTTATCCTGAACCTACAGGTGGCCCTCTTGAGTTTGGTCCTTCAGAATGTAATTATGAATTAGGTAAGACGTCAAAAGAGTACGACTATCCTGAATTATTAACACTTGAATTTGTCTCAATTGTGTATGTTCAAAATGATATCTATGAAGTTATGATTGAATTTGAAATTGCGAATACCAAGCCAATAAGTAACCTTAGGACCCTGTATATCGCGTTTACTGAAACACCTGACAATTATCTTGAATATATCGAGTTGTATAGGGACGGCTCAGGAGGGTTAGTTGGTGACTCGCCATATCATTTCTTCTTCAAGTGGTACATGAAAGTTGAAGAATTTGACGATGGTAAAACATGTACCACACCATTCGCCATACAATTTGAATGGAATGGAGGAGATCATGCAATTTATGGACACACATGTCCACCATTTGTTGAGGTTGCAGATTACCCACTTCAATGTTGGGCTGTACCAGGTGGAGAAAATGACTCTGTTTCTGAGAGTGGGACCACTGAAGGAGAAACTACAATAATTGAAGAAATTTTCGAACCTCCCTCCACCATTGTAACAACCATAGACAATTATCCCGATCCAACATCCAATATTCTTGAGTTTGGTCCCTCCAAATGTGATTATGAATTAGGTAAAAATTCAAAAGACGAAAACTTCCCTGAACTATTAAAACTTGAATTTGTCTCAATTGAACATGTTCAAGATGATATTTATGAAGTTATGATAGAATTTGAAATTGAGAAAACCAGGTCCATTAGCGATCTTGAAGGAGTATATATTGCCTTTGCTGAAACACCAGATGATTATCTTAGCTCGATGTTTTTGTATAACCCTGGATTAGAAAATTCTGTTGGTGGTTCCCCTTATCATTTCTTTTTCAAATGGTTAATGAAAGTCCAGAGTTTTGATGATGGTACAACTTGCACCACTCCGTTTGCAATTCAATATCAATGGTTTGGAGGTGATTACGCGTTATATACACATTTATGTCCCCCTGATGCTCCCGCAGGAGATTATCCACTTCAATGTTGGAAATCGCCTTCTATCCCAGAAGAACCTGCTGGGCCACCATCCACTATAGTTTCCACCATAGAGGGTTTACCTCCACCAACAAATTGTCCTCTCGAATTTGGTCCTTCACAATGTCCTTTCCCCATTGGTTTAAGTTCACAACAGCACGAGAATCCTGATGTGTTACAATTTGATTTTATCTCTATTGAATATGTTGAGAATGATATGTATGAAGTTATGATTGAATTTGAAATTGAACATACTATTCCAATTGGCGAGTTGGACGGAATCCGCATTAGTGGACTTGAGACTCCAGGGATTTATCTTCCTGATATAGTTTTATATCGCGAAGGATATGCTGATGCTGTTGGCGACTCCCCATATCATTTCTTTTTCAAGTGGGTAATGAAAGCTCAATATGTTGGCCATGGTCAAACTTGTACTACCCCATTCACGATTGAATACAATTGGAATGGTATGTGGGTCCTGTATCAACATGGTTGTCTGGGTGACTATTTGGACTCTCCTCTTCAATGCTGGCAGGGTTCATGCGAAGAACAAGATCACGAACCTGTAACTATTACATCAAAAGACCCACCTCTCCCAGACGGAACTGAATGTCCATTTAGCTTTCATGATAATTGCCCATTAGTAGATGGAGATAATACAGTTAAGTTCGAGTTCACTTACATTCGCCATATAGAAGATGACCTATATGAAGTTATGCTTGAATTTGAACTTAACCAGGATATTTTTGACTACCCCACATATACCCTTCAGTATATCAATCTTCATAATGCACTTGATGCTTCCGGAAGTCTCAGATCTTTTGTGCTTTACCAGTTCGACACTGGTGAAAAATCAGTTGGAACCTCTCCCTACCACTTTTTCTTGGTTTGGGTCATGAAAACGGAAAAGGTAGCATCTATGACTTGCACTACTCCATTTTATATCCTGTATGAGTGGCAAAATGGAGCATACCACCATTTCCACCATAGCTGTAATGACTTACCGCCGGAATATCCCCTTCAATGTTGGGATGAAATTTGTAATCCAGATGAAATTATTGAACCACCATCCACTATAGTTTCCACCGCGGACGGTTTACCTCCACCAACTAATTGTCCTCTCGAGTTTGGTCCTTCTGAGTGTCCTTTCGAAGTTGGAGCAGGTGGAAAAGCTAACTATCCTAATCTATTAAAGTTTGATTTTATCTCAATAGAATGGGTCGAGCGAGATGCCTACGAAGTTATGATTGAATTTGAAATTGAAAATGTGATTCCAAAACGAAAGCTAATATCTGTTTTTATAGATGGTCTTGTATCAGATTATGGTTATCTTTCAGTGGTATACTTATATAAGAGCGGATCCGAGAATCTAGTTGGTGGCTCTCCATATCATTTTTTCTTCAAGTGGACCATGCAACCTTATGATCATAATTATGTTCGAACATGTACCTCCCCATTTAGCATTAATTTCGAATGGGAGGATGGACACCTCTCGAGTTATTTGCATGGATGTCCAACTTTGGAAGGACATTTGGTAGATTCTCCACTTCAATGTTGGGAAGGTAATTGTTTTCAAGAACCTGCTGGGCCACCATCCACTATAGTTTCCACCATAGGCGGTTTACCTTCTCCTACTAACTGTCCTTTAGAATTTGGTCCCTTTGAATGTTCTGGGGACGTTGGTGAAAGTTCAAAGCAGGAAAGCTTCCCTAGCGTTTTGAAATTTGAATTTACCTCAATTAAACATGTTCAAGATGATGTCTACGAAGTAATGATAGAATTTGAGATTGAAAATATCTATCCAAAAGCTCAACTACAGAAAATCAATATCGCTGACCTCGAAATACCCTATGATTATCTCACAGTTAATTTGTATACTAGGGACATGGTGGATCAAGTTGGCGACTCACCATATCATTTCTTTTTCAAGTGGTTCATGAAAGCTCAATATGTTGGCCATGGCCGTAGTTGTACCTCCCCATTTACCATTGAATATGAATGGGAAGGAGATATTTTGGGCCACTATGGGCATGGCTGTTACGTTAACTTTGCTGATTCTCCATTTCAATGTTGGGATGAATCCTGTTTGGAACCCACTGGTGTTCCGGAAACTTTTACATGGAAAGATCCACCACTTCCAGAAGGAACTGAGTGTCCGTTAATAGTCACCGATAAATGTGTATCTCCTCGCCCACAAATATTTACAAACAAGTTTGAATTTTCCTATATTCGTCATATCCAGGATGACTTGTATGAAGTTATGCTTGAATTTGAAATTAGTCAGCAACTTTTCGACTACCCTAAATACGGACTAAGAAACGTAGATGCTGTGGATCTTCTTTCTGCAGATGGAAACCCCTACGCCATACAACTTTATAGCTATGAGGAAGTCATTAATCGACTTGGATCTTCACCGTATCATTTTTACTTGGTTTGGATCATGAAGGCGGAACAGGTGGGTTCGAAGATGTGTACTTCTCCATTCTTTATCCTGTATCGATGGGATGGTTACTCGTTTGATTTCCATCATGATTGTAATCATTTCGTGGAATTCTATCCCCTTCAATGTTGGGATGATATTTGTAACCTTGAAGAACCTGCTGGGCCACCTTCTACTATAGTTTCAACCAAGGAAGATTTACATGAACCAACTGAATGTCCTTCCTACTTTGATTCTTCGAGATGTCCTTTTGAAATTGGTCAGGGATCTCGCGATAGCAATATTCCTACCGTGTTAACATATAATTTTCAATCAGTTAAATGGATAGAATTTGACTTTTACGAAGTTATGATTGAATTTGAAATCGAACCATCCATTCCCCGAAGTGATCTTCAGAGTATCCGTATTATGAATCTTGAAACACCTGATAATTATCTTCAAAACGTTGATTTATATTCCTTTGGAATAATGGAGAATCCAGTAGGTGACTCTCCATACCATTTCTTCTTCAAATGGGTAATGACTGCTGAATATTTCCAGGATAATAAATACTGTACCACTCCATTCCGTATTGAATATTTCTGGAATTCTGCTAGTGCAAGCTATGGCCATGGTTGTGGAGAGAATGATTTAGATTCTCCACTTCAGTGTTGGGAGGAACTCTGTGCAGGGCCTGTTGAAGCTGTTACTGTTACATCTAGAGACTCTAGTTACCCATTGGCAACTGATTGTCCTAGTTACTTTGAAGCTGATTGTTCTAATCAATACGGAGGGTATAATGTGGATATCTTTGAGTTTAGGTATATTAAGCTGATACAAGAAGACTTGTACGAGGTTATGCTTGAATTTAATTTTGATGGTGCGGGAAAACCTAAATTCAAACTTGAAAAGGTGACATTTGTTACTCTAGAAGATGGTATTCCAAATGAAATAATACTTTATGAAAAGAATGGACAAAACTTGTTAGGAAATTCTCCTTATAGCTTCTTCTTTATTTGGATAATGAAAGCAGATACCCGACCAGATAAGACATGTACCTCTCCATTCTATATCCAGTACGACTGGCTGGATGACCATACTCAAATTGGACATAGTTGTGATGTACCCGTGGGTCGATATGCTATTCAATGTTGGCATGATATTTGTAACCCAGAAGAACCCGCTGGACCACCCTCCATGATAAGTGCAACCAAAGATGGCATGCCAGAACCAACTGATTGTCCTTCAACTTTCGGCCCTTACGAATGTCCATTTGAAGTAGGTAAAAGTTCGAAAGAAAAAGATATACCCGACGTAGTAACATTCAACTTTCAATCAATCAAATGGATTCAAGATGGGTTCTACGAAGTTACTATTGAGTTTGAAATTGATTCCGCTATTCCTAGACATGAGTTACAGAGTATTATTATCCAGGATCTTAAAACACCTGAGAATTATCTTCCCGGTTTTACTTTATATTTCAGAGATATTGAAAACCTAGTGGGTGATTCGCCATACCATTTTTTCTTTACCTGGGTAATGCAAACAGAACTTGTTTCTGATGAGGGTCGTACTTGTACTAGCCCGTTCTTTATTGACTACCAATGGGATTCCAAACATGCAAGTTATGGTCATAGTTGTCCTTGGCAAACTGTTATTGCTGATTCTCCACGTCAATGTTGGGATGAAATCTGTGATATTCCTGAGGGTATACCATCAACTATTATATCGAAGGATCCTTCACTTCCTGAAGCAACTGAATGTCCTATGTCCTTCTTCGATACTTGTGGGGGCTACCAGGGATTTTTCTCTCAGGTTTTCAGCTTCTCTTACATTCACCACATCCAAGATGATTTGTATGAGGTTATGCTCGAGTTTGAACTTGCAAAGGATAGAATCGACTATTCAAGATCTACGCTTATGAGCATAGATGTCTATGATCTACTTGATGTGGACGGCAATCCCCAATCTTTCAATCTTTTTGATTATATGTCTGGTGAAAATCCTGTGGGTGATTCTCCATACCACTTTTTCTTTGTTGTTGTTATGAAAACTGAAACGAATTACCCTTGGACATGCACCACTCCATTCGTAATCAAGTATCAATGGCGCGATGGAGATATGGAATTCCATCACAATTGTCTCGGCCATGGTGAAGAACGTCCTATTCAATGTTGGGAAGATGTTTGTGATCCTGTTGATCCAATAGAGGCGGAAAGTAGTACAACTGAGGAAACTGCTCAATCAAATACACCAATGCAAAGTACTCCCTCAATTACTTTACCTCCGGCTACTTTTGAAACAATAAATCCAACTTTACCAACTAAAATAAGTGAATTCCCATCTACCTGGATAGATTTATGTACTCCCCAATCATATGAAACAGATGCACCATTCCCAAGTTTGAAAAAATTTGAATTCATTGAAATCCGTCAAAGTTTAAATAGTTATTATGAAGTCTTAGTGGAAATTGAAATTGATCCTCTTGATTATCCTGCTTCTAGTTTGGAATACATTTCATTGATTGATCTTGCAACACCCGAAAACTATCTTTTAGATCCACTCCGTATTTACGACGCAAATGATAGTGAATCCGTCCTTAAAGACAATCCTTATCATTTCTTTGTACGTTGGAACATGAATACTCAAACGATTGACGAGCTTGTTTGTACAACTCCATTCCAAGTTGAATTTAGTTGGAAGGGAATCAACACGAACCCAATTGTAAGAGCAGCACCTGGAACCACATTAGTTTTCCAAAATGGATGTGACGGTCCTGACCTGGTTGGATATCCTCTTCAATGTTGGTACCCTGACGATGAGGTAGGAGAACCTTCCACAATTGCAACATACCCAGCTACTGAACCAGAAGTACCTCTTTCCTGTCCTACCAACTGGTCTCCTCACTATGATGACAATGACTTTATTTTTGCAGCTAGTTCAAAGAGTAGTGGATATCCAACTTTAGAAACATTTGCATTTACATCGATCCGTGTGGTTAGCGAAGATTATTACCTTGCAATTGTTGAATTCAAGATTGATGGCACTAATTTCCCAAAACGTACCCTCGAGAAGATTCTTATTCATGGACTTCAAACTCCCGATGGATATATCAATGATCCGCTTGTTCTCTATGAAAGAGGGTTTATTGATCAGGTTGAAAACAGTCCCTACCATTTTTTCTTTAAATATATAACACAAACTCAATATTTGGATGATTTGCTATGTACAACTCCATTTTCAATTGAATACATCTGGAGTACAGATAGAGCAATTTATGGACATGGACGTGGAAATGATAATGACGGTGCCAATGATTATCCCCCTCAATGCTGGCGTGAGCCTTGTACTGAAGAACCAACTCCACAAACTATTGAACCTACAAAACCAGAATTACCAGCCCCATCATATTGTCCACAAGTGTGGAGTGATACCGCAATCTGTGAGAGTGGTTCTCCTTTGAGTAAGGGATATCCTGATTTACTTGCATTTGACTTTATTTCCATTGGCTATGTGGAAGATAACTTGTACGAGGTAACTATTGAAGTCCAGATCAACGACACAACTCGTTCACAACATGGTCTTGTATCAGTTGCTCTTATTGACATTCAATCGGCACTTGGTTACATTGATGAAGAGTTAGTTATTTATCAAAGAGGAATAACCACGAATCTTGCTGGTAACTCACCCTTCCATTTCTTCTTGGTCTTGATAATGGAAACAAAAATTATTGGCAACCTTAGATGTACCACTCCATTTGGTATTCGGTATACTTGGAATAACTTTGAAGCGGTTTATGAGCATGGATGTAGTGGACTTACCAACTATAACGATGCACCACTTCGTTGTTGGGATGAAGTTTGTGAATCTGGTATATCATCAATTGGTGAAACTGAAATAACTGCTGAGGATACTGAAAGTAAAACAGAAACTACTACCACTGAGGAACCTGCTGAAGGACCAGTTGAGGTGCCAATTGGAGTTCCAACTGGCGAGACATCTGAGGAATTTATTGAATCCACTACTGAAGCTGAAACTAGTTCTGAAACATCAACCACTCCCCCCCCTGCTACTTTTGTCACCACCAATGAATTATTGCCATCTGCACATACTAGTTGTCCAGCCACATGGACTGACAGATGTAGCGTTGCACCAGCCCCAACAGGTGGATTTGCTCCTACCATGAAGACATTCGAATTTATCGAAATTAGCCTGATTTTGGATGATTACTATGAAGTGTTGGTTGAAATTGAAATCGATTCATCCTTCCCCGCTTCGAGTTTAGAGTATATTTCATTAAAGTATCTTCATTCTGCAGATGATTATCTTTCTGACTCATTGCTTATTTACGATGCAACTCAAGAGGACAACGTTCTTGGAGAATCTCCTTACCACTTCTTTGTGCGTTGGACTATGCAAACACAAATTGTTGAAGGCCAAGTCTGTACCACACCATTCCAAGTTGAATTCAATTGGAAAGTTGGATCCAATTCCCGTGATAGAGCGGCATCTAATCTCATTGCTAACTTTATTCATGATTGTGACAGTAGTGATCCCCATGATTATCCACTTCAGTGCTGGGATGAAGATTGTATTCCAGAAGAAAGTTCAACAGAAGAGACCTCAACAGAAGAAAGCTCCATTGAAGAAACTTCCATTGAAGAAAGCTCCATCGAAGAGTCATCAACAGAAGAAACTTCAACAGAAGAGACTTCAACAGAAGAAACTTCAACAGAAGAAACTTCCATTGAAGAAAGCTCCATTGAAGAAAGTTCAACAGAAGAAACTTCCATTGAAGAAAGTTCAACAGAGGAAACTTCCATCGAAGAGTCATCAACAGAAGAAAGTTCAACCGAAGAAAGCTCCATTGAGGAAACTTCCATTGAAGAAAGCTCCATCGAAGAGTCATCAACAGAAGAAAGTTCAACAGAAGAAAGCTCCATTGAAGAAAGCTCCATCGAAGAGTCATCAACAGAAGAAACTTCAACAGAAGAAAGTTCAACAGAAGAAACTTCCATTGAAGAAAGTTCAACAGAGGAAACTTCAACAGAAGAGTCATCAACAGAAGAGTCATCAACAGAAGAAACCACAGAAGAACCAACTGATGAACCAACTGATGAACCAACTGATGAACCAACTGATGAACCAACTGATGAACCAACTGATGAACCAACTAATCCAGTTACTCCTGAAGAATCAACTGTCACAATTACCGAGACTACACAAAATCCACCCCCCTCTGTTACCAGAACTGTTACTGTAACCATTACCGATGAAGATCCTAGCAACACCAGAGAATTTACTGAAACTATGACTTACACCACAGTTGATCCACCACCAGATACAAGAACAATAACAGAAACCATTACTAGAACTGATGTTGATCCTACTACTACCAGAGAAGTTACTGAAACTGTTACATACACCACTGTTGATCCCCCACCAGTAACTAGAACTGTGACTGATACTTTAACTACAGTAATTGTTGATCCAGAAACTCCATTCGTTTCAAGAACTGTTACATTAACTGTGACTTTGACCACTCCAACTCCAACTCCTCCAGGTGGCACAACACCAGTTCCACCAGTAGGAACAGGAACTGAAGTTACAATTACCTTACCCGATACCACTTATGTTACAACTGTTACTGGACCATTCAACCCTCCATTTGTCACCACAGTTACATTACCTGATACTACTTATGTTACAACGATTACTCCTCCATACGTTCCTCCTCCAGCCACAGTTGTTACTACTATCTCTGGATCTGATACTACTTTTGTCACTACAATTACTCCTCCTGCTGTTGTTGTTACTACAATTTCAGCACCAGACACAACCTATGTCACTACAATCACCAATCCTCCATATAATCCTCCTCCAGCTGTTGTTGTCACTACAATTTCAGGAGTTGATACCACTTATGTAACTACAGTTACTTATCCAACTGGTGCTCCATCTGTACCTACTGGAGGACAACCAGGTGGAGGACAACCAGGTGGTTCTACCCCTAATCCAAATGAACCTGGTACTAATCCAAACACCCCAGTGGATCCCAACTATCCAGCTGGTAATCCAGAACAAGAAGAACAACTTCAAGTTCCATATCCAGGAGGTGATCAATCTAACCCATCCAATCCATCCAACCTATCCAATCCAAATGGTGGCTCAGGTGGTTCTGGTGATCCTAACAGTTCATACAATCCAAACGACAATTCAGGTAATCCAAACAGTCCAATCAATCCTAACTATCCTGGTGCTAATCCATATCAAGAAGAACAACTTCAAGTTCCAAATTCTGGTGGTAATCCAAGTGGTGGTTCAGGTAATCCAAACGAAGATTCAGGTAATACCAATCCATCCAATCCAAATGGACCATACAATCCAAATGGACCATACAATCCAAATGGACCATACAATCCAGATTATCCTGCCAGTAATCCAGATCAAGAAGAACAACTTCAAGTTGGAGGAAATCCAAACAGTGGTTCCGGTAACTCCAATCCATTGAATCCAAATGATGGTTCTGGTAATTACATTCCATCCAATTCAAATGATCCTGATGCTAATCAAGAAGAACAACTTCAAGTTGGTAATCCAAATGGCTCTGACAATTCGTACAGTCCTTCCAATCCAAATTCAAGTGGTAACAATCCTAATGATCCTTCATTGAATCAAGATGGAGAAGAACTTCTCCAAAATGCTTTCACTTATACTAGTGTCGCTCCAATAACTTTTGTATCTGATGGAATAACTTATCAAACTGTTGTTCCTGTTGTGTATACAACTACAGCTCCTGGTGGAGTTCCAGATGTTATGGTCGCCCCAAGACCAGGAAGTATCGATGATAATCTTGACCCAGATCTCGAAGAATTACTTGAAGATTTCGAAGCTTCTGCCTCGGAAATTAACGCTAATGTGTTTGTTTTATGTTTATGTTTGATTTCTACTATGATTTTTGTTTAAAAAGTCTTCTATTTGTATGTGTTTGCCAATAGATATTATGTTTATGTTAAAGAGAGATTCTATAAATCTCAAGTTTGTGCGTTTCTAAAAACATGCACCATTAATCTATGTACTCTATTTAAACCTTAGTCTTATAATCACGATAATTATTTTCACTCCACCATTTTCTTCTTCTTAAATGACCACGGAAATAACAATGCTCCCAATAGGGGTTCCATTCAGGTAATTTCCTTCCAGGACCTTCATCACTAGCTAATTTACGTACTTGTTCAAAATACCCTTCAAAATCAGGATAAAGATTAACAAAAGCAGGTCCATCTCCTTTAAGTTTTATTCTTTGTTGTTCCCATGATTTTTGTTCTTCTACTGGTGGAAGAATTGATCGATGAGCAAATACTCTTGCTACATAAACTGCTTGCCATTCAAAAACTTTAAATGTTAAGCCGGCAGTGACTGCGCCCACAAATGCCAATGTAGGATCTTCAATATTGAATATGAGTTGATATAATCCTTTTACTCTATAGTTTGCTACGTTTAGCTTGGGTAAAAATGGATATTTATACACAAACCCTGTACCAAAAATAATTGCATCAATATCGGATTCACTGGTATCATCATCAAAATAAACTGTCTTGGATTCAGGGTCAATCTTAACAATTTGAGTTCGCTTTTCAATATGAGGATGATCAAATGCTTCCGTGCCAAAATAGACATGGGGTCCACTAGTTTTCTTTTGTGAGGAAATTGCTGGTTTTATTACCACATCAACTATATCTTGTATAGAATCCATGGCAGACACGGATGCCCCAACAACAATTGTTTTCTTGTTACGGAATTGTTCTCTACTTCTAAATGCTTTTGAATGAATAACTGTTGTCAGGGGAAGATCACTAAATTCTTGTAAACCAGGAATACTAGGAACATAGGGAACATCATAATGTCCACTAGCCACAATTACAGCATCGAAAAATTCTTGCCATATATAATCTTGATTCTTGCCAAACTTTCTTAATACAACTCGCCATTTGTCATTGATTTTTTCCACCAATTCAACAGAACAATTAAATTCAATATGATCATCATAACCTCGAGTTTTATAAAGATCAGCAACAAATTTCTTAAGGATTGAATTATGTCTAAAGGGTGTATTTTCTCCATATTTACTTTTAGATAAGGTACTTCCTTGATTAGGGAAAGTTTCTTGACTAAACTCCATTGATGTTGCTTCTACATTTGATTCAAGATATGAATAAGTTGCTGTATCCATAAATCTTTGAGTGTGGGATTTAGGAACATATGTAGGTAAAACTTTAGGTATTTCATCAATGTCGATTTCTCCATTGGCTAACTTTTCAAATGATTTAATAGGTTCTGGTGGCTGTGGGTCGTATATCCAACATCCACCTGCTTCTCCTCTTCTCTCGAAAACTCTAACAAGATCAAACTTTTGTTCTTTAATAAGGGAATCTAAAGATATTAATCCTGAAGGACCAGCACCAATAATTGCAACTGATTTAATTGACATGGTGATCTACCAAGAAAAAAAAAAAAGAAACAGAAGAAGGAAAAAAAATTCTGTCAAGGGCTTTTTATTTTTCCGAGTGGTGCCTCACACATTCGAAACTGTGGCGTAGATCATGTAAACTAAAATGAAATAATATATCTCGAGATTATTTGGGAATATCTCGTGATGCAGGTGAATTGAACATAATCAACTTGAAATTCCATTCAAATTACACCCTACTCAGACTATCTTTGGGAAAAGTAGTCATTTCAAACTCTTCATTCGCATGTTGTACTTGTCCTAATTCTTGTTGATCCAACATATTTTCAAAAAACGTTGTTCTCAATTCTTTCCATCGTGTGGAATAGGTTGACAATGTCACCAATATCACTCCACTCAACACTTGTAAACACCACCAAAGAATAGAAGTAGGAAATTTCCCACTATATAACCAAACAACAATTAGATTGATTATATGAACAGTGATGGCAAAATCCCAAGCTAGTTTTGATCTACCAACAATAATAGTGACGAAAAGTACACAAAATAACGAATCAATCAACCAAAGAATAAATAATATTAATCCCATAGTATTATCCAGAGAAACCAACTCCCACAGGAATATCCAATCTACTTTAAAGTTGTATCCATTTAACCAGGCTATTAATACAAACATGACTAATGCTGAGAGGTAATAGAAACATTGAAGAATCACAATCTGAACAAGTAACTTGGAAGGATTGTTTATGTCATTTGGTTGATAACCATTGAATAGTTTGGAGTATCCATTTGACAATAACATGATGATGCTTGTAGAGGTGTGTGTGTCTGTTTTAATTCAAAAGTTGTTTTCGTGTTCGGAAATAAAAACAAAAAAAAATTGTTCTCGGGTATTTTGCACATGACTGAGAGAGCCGCAGTGCTACAAAATTTACTGCAAAAAACTATGTATAAACTATTTACTTTCTCTTTTTACTCTTTGCATTTCTTTTGGGATTCTTTTGATTATTAGCTCTATCAACTTTTGTCTTTTTATACAGTCTAGTGGAATCTTCTTTTTTAGCTTCCAATTGTTTTCTCTTTTTTGAATTAACTTTCTTTCCATGTTTAGTTAATTGTTGCATTACTTCAGTTTGATGTTTCTTTTTGTCTCGTTCACTTTCAAACCAAGTTCTCTTAGGACGAGCTTGGATTTCTTTACCATGTTTAATCATATTGGAAGCTTTGGTTAATTCCATTTCTGCTTGTAAGATTTCCTTGGCTTGTTTTTCTTCATCAATAACTTCTTCAATGATATCTTGTTTAGATTCAATTATTTTATTTATTGATTCAACTTTATTCCAATCAACATTTCGGGAAATAGCTTTCCCTTCATTACTTTCAGCTATGGATTTAATCGCTGCCTTGACAATAGATCTATCTTGAGTTGATTCTCCTACAAATGATATAGAAACCCCATCTCTTCCAGCTCTAGCAGTTCTCCCAACTCTATGTAAATAAACTTCATGAGTCTTGGGCATATCATAATTAATAACAATTTCAATCTTGGGAATATCCAACCCTCTTGAAGCTAAATCAGTACAGATTAATACTGGTACAACAAGATTCTTGAAATCTAAAACACTTTTCAAACGTTGTTCTTGAGTTAATGAACCATGTAATTCGGAAACCTTCATTCCAAGTAAACCTATAATAATTCTTAGTTTATGGGCCATTTCCTTACGAGATACAAATACAACAATTCTATTTTGTTGTTTGGGGTCAATTGTTTTAAGTAATTGGAATAACAAAGCTGGTTTAAGATGATCCCTTTTACGAATACGGATAAATTCTTGAATTAATTTTGAAGCAGCAGTCTTGGGAGGATCAATCATAATTCTCACGGGTTTTTGTAAAGATAATTGAATTAAATCTTGTATTTTTGTATTCATGGTAGCAGAAAACAATAATGTTTGTCGTTTATATTTAGGAATCAATGACAATATTTCGGTCAATTCTGCTTGAAACCCTTCATCCAACATTCTATCAGCTTCATCAATGACCAATACTTCTAAATTATCAATACTAAATGAAGGAGAATTTCTAATATGATCAATTAATCTACCAGGAGTAGCAATAACAATATCAGGACGTGATTTCAATTGTAATTCTTGTTGTCTAAGATTTAATCCACCAACAGCAAGGCCAAAATTTAAATTGTTGATAAATTGGGATAATTTCTTACCAACATCACAAACTTGAATTGCCAATTCACGTGTAGGAGTAAGAACAATAACTCTAGTAGAGGCAACTTTTGAAGGTTTATATAATAATCGTTCAATAATTGGAATCATATATGCAGCAGTTTTACCACTACCAGTTTGAGCTCCAGCAACAATATCTTTACCTAAAAGTGCAATAGGGATGGATGCTGATTGAATAGGTGAAGGTTTAACATAGCCTAATTGGGCTAAACCTTTTAGAACAGGACGAGAAAGTTGAAGAGTTTGGAAAGTGGTGTGAACTTGAGATTTGGCAGTAGTTGATTCTTGTTCGTCAGCATAAAATTCAGCTATTGCTTCAGCAGAGTCTTCTTCTGCTTCAGAATTTGGATGTTCTTCATCCATATCAGCTTCAACTGGCTCTTCTGAATCTTCTTGAGCTTCTTGTTCGGATTCTTCGGATTGTTCTTCGGATTCTTCTTCGGATTCCTCTTCATTTGCACCCATTCCAAATCCATCCAAAGCAAGTTCTTCGTCGTCGTCTGCTTCCTCCTCTTCTTCTCCTTCTTTTTCTTCTTCTGATTCTTCCTCTGATTCTTCCTCCTCCTTCTCATCATCATCAACTCCAGCTAATCCACTTAATCCCCCTTTTCTCCTTAATATCCCATCCAAATCTACATCTTTACTATTCTCCCCATTCCCATTCTTATTATCCACTTGAAAATCCCAACCATCGAACTTTGAAGTAGTATCTAAATCATCAATACTAAATTTAAATTCAGGATTAATATCATTTTCTTCTTCTTCTGGTTGTTCTTGTAGTTGTTTCTTTGATTTACTCTTTTTCTTTGATTTAGTTTTCTTGGGTTGTGCAAGTTCAACTTCTGAATCTGATTCAGGTTGGATTGGCTCTGAATCTGAATCACTATCTATTGTGAGAATAAAATCATCCTTTGCCATGGTGGTAAATGCTTGTGTTGAAGATGTTATTTACGTGATTTCTGAAAAGTTTTGAGATGAGATTGTAGATTTTTTTTTTCTTAATGTTGTCTCAATTAGGAAGTGCGGCTTAACTTGTATAAGTGTGTTCATAGTTAACTAATACATCTTAGAAGTACAACTACACTACACTACACTACACTACACTTTATATCAAAAGCCAATCCTTAAAATATTACAATTTATTTACTTATACAAAACCAATAACTCTTCTTGTTCATTTTTAAAAATGAAATCCTGTAGTTATATCATTCAATTCTTCCAAATTATAAACATCTTCATTCTCATCGACAATTTCTGGTTCTACATTATTCAATTCCAACAATTGGATTGTTCTTCTAACTTCAATTAAACTTTGTAATTGTTTAGCTGTCTCCTCTGAAAATTGATTGGGATTAGTGATTCCTTTCAACATTTTAACTCCATCTAACCAAACATACATATTTACATTGGAATCAGTATAAAATGAAAGCAAAGGTTTTGATGTTCCTAATAATGTAATTTGTTCATATGAAATTGTTCCTCGAATACTAATTAATCGAGAAGATTTAAGTTTATCCTCTTCTCCAATAAATTCTCCTAATTTTTGAGATTTCAAACTAACAATTTCGGTAAGTTTAATAAATTGATTATTTTGTTCCATTTCAGCAATTGTTGGATTATTTGGAGGTTTATTAATAAATGGTTTGAAATAAATTAATTGTCTATTGGGGGAAAGAGTTATGAAATAGTATCGAGCGGTATTTGCTGAAGGAGTTTTCGATGAATTATCACTACCAATAGCAATAGCACTATCAATTTTATTTGTTGGTTTTGATTTAAGTAAAGATTCTCCATATATTTCAGTATATACCCAACTTCCCTTTAATAACTGGACCACACGTTGATCAATAATAAAATCAAGCAGTTGTTGAGCCAAAGCTTTATCAAATTCATCAAGTTTATCATTCCAAATTGTTTGTTGGTTTTGTATAATTGACTCAACTTGTTTTAATCGAACATCCAGAGACATATTTGAATCAAAAATTTCTTCCACTGAGTTATTAGTATGACCTAAATCATATTCAATTCTATCAACTGAAGATTTTATTAAAAGAAATATTTGTTCAATGTGTTCCAAATCAGCTTTAGTTTGTTGCCAAAGTCTTAAACAATTTGTCATGGAATAATAGATAAATTCATCATAATCAAGACAACATGATACAATACTGGGGTATTTTTCCTGTTGACTATAAATATTGATTAAAAGCTGGGTTGATAATTTCATGAATTGATATATTGGAAATGTTAAACTATGTTGATACATCATTAAATGTTCATGAAATCGTTTTTTAAAGGAAACTTTGGAATCTTTTAAAAACACAATTAAATCAATTGACACCAAGATTGAAGAATTTTCAATGAGAAATTGTTTGGGATTTTCTGAAAATCCTGCAGATTTAAATTCTTCAGTTGTAGCATCATTTCCAAATTCATTTAAAGAAATTGTCAATTGTTTAAGTAATTCTTGTAAAATTGTACTATGATGGGCACTAGTTAAATCATATTGTAAAGTACTTAACCATTGTAACGTTCTAATATAAGTTGTTCTTAATTGTTCAATATAAAATACCAAAGATTTATCGCTCATATTCAAATTATCAACAAGGGTGAAAAATGACAGTACTCGTAATCTTTCTAAAATAACAACAATACAATCATATTGGTATTGTACTGAGTTCAGTAACAAATCATTGAAAAACCTAATAGTATTGACCATAATCTTGTAATCTTGATGTAATTTATCAACAATAATATTCACGGTATCTAAATGAGCAATAACTTCATCAGTAACAATTTTATACAGTTCAGCAGTAGTAAATATTGCACTCATTGAATTAAAAATTTTCAAAAGTGATTTAAAAGTTTCTAACGAAATATTTGGAGTTATTATTGAAAACAAGGCATGAAATAAATCATGATTTAATATAGCTGTTAATTGAGATAAATCATGTATAGCAGTTGTATCAATAAATCCCAACAATTTAGCCAATACAACAATAGAATTAACTTTTTCTTGTTTGTCTTTACCTAAAATATTTGCTTTAAGTAAACTAGAGTATTGAACCACAGTAGGTTGATCTAATTTGTTGATATCAGTTGGAGATCTCAAGGCTGAGAAATTGGAAATTGTTAGTAAACCGATAGTAGAACAAATATATTTAATATAACATACCTTTGTTTAATATTTCATTTAGTTTCAGATTGATCGTTCTTGACGAAGTCCAAGTAGGAGTAGGTGTCATACTGTATGTGTTGTCACTAGTAATTGTGAACTTGGTTATCTTGTTTTTTTTTTTTATAAAAGAAAATCGTTGGAAAAATAAAAGAAAAAAAAAAAAATTAACACAAGGAAAAAAAAAAAGATTAGTTTTAGCCGAATATTAGAATAACAATGTGGCAGATCACCGAGGCAGCAAAAGGGGTGTGTTGTGTGTGTGAACAGTTAGACAGTTGAGGTCTTTTTATACATTGGTGAAAGTAAACTTTTTCTTTGTCTGTCAAGAAGTTTTCCTGGTTAGATTACAAAAAAGAAAATGACCCCACTGTTTAAACACATAAGAAATGTCTTGGTATTTTACTTAAAAAATAGTAGACAAGTCATTTTCCAGTAAATTGATAGATAATGTTCAGAATTGTTTTTAGTTTCTATAAACCTCCTGTTATTCTGAAACATCGGATGTATTATTTAATCTAACCAAGTCTAGACTATCGGTATAGTCTAAATTAGTGATTTCGAATTAAACGAAATCTCCAGATTCGGAAGGAACTTTTATGCAGGGGTACTAATCTTTTTTGTGTTGGACAATTGCCTATTTGAGAATAATTTGCATGAAAAAAAAATAGTTCTTTGCTACTCACTCGTCTAATTCTTGTACAGAGATTTTTAGATTTATTAGGAATTTCTGAGTGAGTTAATAGTTGCAAGTTGTTTAGTAAGTTCGCTATTGTATGTTGTTGTTATTTTTGAGAGTTGTAACTTTTTTAAAAAATTTCTAGTAATTTTAGCTAAAATTTTAGAATATATCATTGTAACTTTCAAGTGATTGACTTGTCAGTTTAAATTGAATAATTCTAAATGCAGGTTTTACTATTTTCAAGTAATCATTATCAAGGGGCATAATCAATCATCCGATATGTTGCGTAATCTGACGCATCAACAAAAAATGCGAATGCTTATCATACGAAAATAAATCTCTTGGCAGAAGGTTATGCGAAAACTTCTTCTACACTATCACACTGCAGTCAATATCTGCATCCACCATCAACTCACTATGGAGCTCGTCCAACCGTTGTTGTTATTATTATTATTATTATTAATATTTCGAAATCCAACTTTGTGTACAGTTCCACTTAGTGTAACCTATATTTTAGTAACGCCTTTAACCCGCCCAATAATTAAAAAAAAAACAAACGATTGTTTGGTTTGAGATATTGTTTAGATTTTGTGGCGTAATCAGAAACTTGCGATTATTTGTCTCTTTCTGATAAAACTTATAACTAATAATTTTAAACTTTACGAATGTCGAACAATTTTTTTTTTTCTTTTTAATTTTTTACGTAATCTATTTCGTTATCCAGTTCATAAACTTTTACGTAAGGCTTTAGCCAATTACATCATGGGTGATTTACTGAATCAACAAATCATATCAAATGGTTGAAACTTTTTTTGTTTTTCAAAGTTATTATACTTACGAGATGAGGTGAAAACTTTCAAACGTACCCACCCATTGTCTTATTCCATTGTTGTTTCTATTCTTTGTTATGGGATTATTTTTCTTTGTTTAAAGTTTTTTTACATATTACAGAAAACTGTAAACCATAGTTAAGAAAAAAAAAAGGAAACTCACCCCATCCCCCACCCCCCATCCCCCACCCTCCCTCCTCAACTTCATTTTACAAGTTAAGTGAGACAACTTTTTTTTGCATATTCAATATTTTGAGGTTCTTTTTCTTTTTTTTTTTTTTCTTATTTGTTTTGCTTTGTGTTTTTGTTTTGTGTTTGATTGATTGACGTTTTGTTCTGGATTAAACTTTTATTTTTGATATCTTCGCTAATTCTATTCCACAGTTTGAATACAAAACAATAGGAAAACAATCCATCTTCCAACATCACTTCCTTGCCCCTTTAAAACAATACTACGGACTTTTACGGATTACCAGTTTAGGTTGGGTTGTTTTTTTTTATTTTTTTTTTTACATATTTTTCTTTTTTGTCCTGTGTGTGAGTGAGAGAGAGTGTGTGTGTTTGAGTGCTGCCGTTTCTTCCCCTTAGAGTTCTCCTCCCTCCCAAAATGAGTTTTCTAAAACGAGATAAATCAAAAGCCAATATAAAAGTACAACCACCTCCTTCTTTACCAAATATTAAGAAAACTACATCCAATTCATCTGCTGCAGGTCAACAGACAGTCAATAATACCTATTCAATGACCTCTCTAACAACAAATAGTTCTGGAGGTAGTGGAACAAGTGGCAATTCTTCTATGGGTGCATTCTATGACCCAAAACAATCCCACGAAGATGACGATATTGGTCCAACTTCACCTGTGACTAAAAGACATTCTCAAACTTTTTATGATCCCAAGAGTAGTGGTGGTGTAACCCCCAAGGAAAAGCAACATTTTTCATCAAGTATTAAAATGACAGAAGTAAAACCTCAAACAATTCCTGTACCTATGAGTACATCACCAGGAATACAAAGTCCTTTAAGTTCAAGTTCTTCTTCTCAAGATCAATTAATGTTACCCAATTATACTATAACTGATAATAAATTAAATTCCCAAGAGGAACACCCCCATGATTGGGATTATTCTCCTAAATCGTCAATTATTTCCTTACCCCAATTACAACAACAAGCATTGCATACTGCCAACAATTTAAAAGAAAATTATTCTGGATTCCATGCCAATAAACGTCCCAAGGGAATTGCCAATGTTCCACCTTTAGCTCATCCAATTAAACCCAGATTTAAAAAGAAAGGTTCTTCCTTATTAAACAAATTGATATATAGTAGAAGAGATGGAGATACAGAAGAAGTTGAACAACCAGGTAGAGCTACTTCTTTAGATAGTTCTATGCTTAACACTAGTAGGAAAAGTGCCAGTTCAGCATCAAGTCAAGCCAGTAGTAAACATAAATTTAGATTGCCTTCATTGACACATGATCATCATCATCATCATCCTAAACATCAAGGATCAATAACTTCAGTTAGTGAAGAATCAAATACATCAACAACTTCTTCTTCCCCTGTTCAACTTCATAAAAAATCAATAGATACTGAACCAAGATTATTACCTACTGAATTTGATTTAAATCTTGATGAAATGCATGGTATTATTAAATCACCGGAAGATACTCAACCACCTACCGGGTTACCACTAGCTACAAGTACCGCAATTGGAGCTGCATTGGGTGCCTCGGCAGTCTCAGCATCAGCATTTGCTTCTGCCAGTGGTGGAAGTACAGCAAGTAGTATATCAGGACCAGTAACTACAAGAAAATCATTTAGTGAAGGGTTAAAAGATCGACCTACTATTAAAAAATCAAATACTTCTGTAGTTGATAGTAATGCTCCTGGTTGGCAAGCCCCTGATTCTTGGGGTGTTCGAGTTGGAAATTTACCGCACCCTATTGTGGGAGTAACAGCTATTCCTAATTTAGATGATGTAATAGGGGCAGAAGATACTGAAGATGAAGAAGAGGAGGAAGAACAGCTAGAATCTTCAGAAGAACCAAAACCTTCAGGATATCATCTGAGTTCTGATCGAGAAATGTCTGTGGATATGATGACTGCTCCAACTACAACAACTACAACTACAGGAGGTACAATTGAAGAACGGGTTAGTGAAGAAGTGGAGGAATTACCTCCTCATCCTCATTTACCAACATTATATGGAACAAAACAACTAACTCAATCGATAAATACTCCAGCAGATAAAAATTTAACTAAAGGACCTAGTCATATTATTCGAGTATTTAAAGAAGACAATACATTTACTACAGTATTATGTCCCTTGGAAACAACTACAGCTGAATTATTAAGTATTGTTCAACGGAAATTCTTTTTAGATTATACTTCAAATTATCAAATTTCTGTATACATTGGAAACAATGTTAAAGTATTGGAACAATTTGAAAAACCATTAAAGATTCAAATGGGGTTATTAATGTTATCGGGATATACTGAAGATGATAATTTACGAATTATTGGACGAGAAGATTTATCATTTGTTTGTAAATTTGTTGTGGAAAATATTTATTTACGAAGTTTAACTCATGATGAAGAAGCATCATTATCAAGAAATTACGTTGAAGTTAATATGTCAAGTTTAAATTTAAAAAATATCCCTATTATTTTCCATCAACATACTTATGAAATTGAAAAATTAAATGTTGCTGATAATCCATCAATATATATTCCCTTGGATTTTATTCAAAGTTGTAATAATTTAACTTTGATTGATTTTTCTCGAAATGGAGCAAGTAAATTCCCCATCAACTTTTTAGAAGCAAGAAGATTAACTCATTTGAATTTAGAAAAGAATTTCCTTGATGAATTACCTACAAGAATCAACCATTTAAAGAATTTAACACATTTGAAATTAAATTCTAATCAATTATCAAATTTACCTAAACTGTTTGGAAAACTAAAGAATTTACGAGTATTGAATTTATCTTCGAATTATATTCATAATTATCCGGAATGTATTAACGAATTGACACAATTAGTTGAATTAGATTTAAGTTATAATGATTTAATATCCCTTCCTGAATCACTTGGAAAATTGGTTAATTTACAAAAATTGAATCTTGCATCAAATAAATTGAGTAAAAGTTTACCACATTATTTATTAAACTTGACAGAATTGAAACGATTGGATATTAGGTTTAATCAAATCACTAGTGTGGATATTCTTGGATTATTACCGAAATTAGAAGTTGCATTTGCCACAAAGAATAATATTTCCACATTTAATGATCAAACAGATTCATTAAGATTGTTACATTTTGATAAGAATCCAATTACTGAAATCAATTTTTCTCAACGAATGGAAATTCTTAACATTCTCGATTTGTCGAAAGCAAAAATCACATCGATATCACCAGATTTCATTCGACAAATCCCCAATATTGAAAAATTAGTTCTTGACAAAAATCACTTGGTTACATTACCAAGTAATATAGAATCATTAACCAAATTAGCATTTCTTTCCATATATGGTAATCAATTACAAACATTACCTCCAGAAATCGCCAAATTAACAAGTTTACAATATCTTGATTTACATTCAAATAATTTACAAAGTTTACCTGATGAAATTTGGCATTTGAAATCATTGTCGGTGTTAAATGTCAGTTCGAATATTTTAACTAGTTTCCCCAAACCTCCCTTAGCCTTGGCGAAACGAGTTAGTGCTGTGGATATGAAGAAAGACGAGGATCTTTCATTAAGAGATGGTCTGACTGTTACAGAAGATATTGTGGAAGTTCCTCATTCCAGTAGTAATTCTGAAATCCCTCATACTGTGGAACCTTCAAGTTTAGTTGATAGTTTAATGATGTTAACTATGTCCGATAATCGATTAGGTGATGATTGTTTTGAACCAATTTCTTTCTTACTTTCATTAAAATGTTTAAATTTATCCTATAATGATTTATTGGAAATCCCCGAGGGAGCAATTCGTCGATTAACAAAATTAAATGAATTATATTTATCAGGAAATGGATTAACTACATTACCTAGTGAAGATTTAGAAAATCTTAAATCATTAAAAGTATTGTATGTCAATGGGAATAAATTAGTTACTATTCCTGCAGAAATCTCCAAATTAACCAATTTACAACATTTAGATGTTGGTTCAAATCAATTGAAATATAATATTTCTAATTGGCCCTATGATTGGAGTTGGCATTGGAATAAGAATTTGAAATACCTAAACTTTTCCGGGAATAAACGCTTTGAAATTAAACAATCTCATATTAAAAATCCGGAAACTGGGGAAGATTTTGATTCTTTACTTGTGTTGAAACTGTTGAAAGTGTTGGGATTAATCGATGTAACGTTAACTACTACAAGTGTCCCTGATCAAAGTGTAGATATTAGAATTAGAACCACTACTTCAGAATTAGAAAATGTCGGGTATGGTGTTGCTGATACTATGGGTATGAGAGATAATGTATCATGTCGAGATTTATTTATTCAAAAATTCAGAGGTAATGAACGAGAATTATTAGTTTGTTCATTTGATGGGAAATGTGGAGCAACAAATCAAGGTCATCGATTATCAACATTGTGTAAAAATATGTTTGTTGGGATGTTTACAACTGAATTAAATAAAGCCAAGGATGATTCTGATGAAGAAATTTACACGGCATTAAGAAGAACATTTCTTAATTTAAATAAAGAAATCAATGGGATATTATCTGCCAAACAAAATAATTCATTTACACCAACATCAACCCAATCTAAAGAAGCTACAGATTTAAGCTTAATTTATGATATAAAAGCTGGTGTTTCGATAACTGTTTGTTATATTAAAGATAAGAAAATCTATACAGCAAATGTGGGTGATATTGAAGCATTACTTTGTCGTAGTAACGGTAATCATATCCTACTTACTAATAAACATGATCCAACAAATCGAGAAGAATTTGAAAGAATTCGAGCTTCAGGCGGGTATGTTTCTGGTGATGGATACCTTGATGGAGAATTAACTGTATCTCGAGGTGCTGGATTTTTCAATTTCTTACCTCATACTCATTCAGGTCCTAGTATTAATGATATCACTCTTGCGTCAAATGATGAAGTACTTATTATGGCTACAAAAATGTTATGGGATTATATCACGTTTGAATTAGCCGTGGATATTATTCGAAGTGAAAAGGATGATCCCATGATTGCAGCTCAGAAATTACGTGATTATGCTATATGTTATGGAGCAACTGACAAGATTGCTGTAATTATTGTGACATTTGGAGAACGTAAGAAACGAGGAAGTAATATTTTATATAATAATCTCGGCCATGAAGCAGATTATTTTGGATACAAGAAGAAACGTGTCACTGGAGCAGCACAAGATTCAACATTAAGAAGATTAGATGATGAAATTGAACCACCAGTAGGTGAATTAGCGTTAATTTTTACTGATATTAAAAACTCCACCTTATTATGGGATTCATACCCTGCACCCATGAGATCAGCTATTAAAACCCACAACTCCATTATGAGACGACAATTACGATTAGTCGGTGGTTATGAAGTTAAAACTGAAGGTGATTCATTTATGGTGGCATTCCCCTCACCTACATCAGCATTATTATGGTGTTTTAACGTTCAACAAAACTTGTTGACTGCAGATTGGCCCGCAGAAATCTTAGAAACTGATCAATGTTGTGAAGTTACTGATTCTGAAGGAAATGTTATTTATCGAGGACTTTCTGTAAGAATGGGGATTCATTGGGGATCTCCCGATTGTGAACGAGATGTTGTTACCCAAAGAATGGATTATTATGGTCCTATGGTTAATCGTACCAGTAGAGTAAGTGCTGTAGCTGATGGAGGACAAATTTGTGTCACTAGTGATTTCCTTGATGAGATGAAACAATTATATGGAATTCATGAAAAAATTGTTCTGGGAGAAAAAACATTTGAGGAAGCTTATCAGGGGAATGTTCGTGCTGGAGAAATTATTGAAAAGGAAATCACAGCTATTGATGAAAATGGATGTCATTATTTTGAATTAGGTGAACGGAAATTAAAAGGATTGGAAACTCCCGAATTGATTACCTTGGCATATACTACGAAATTAAAATTAAGATATGAAATTTTCCAAAAACGATTAGGTCGTGAAATTGACAAAGCTCATAGCACAAGAGTTGTAGGTACATTACCAGTAGAGATTATCTACGGGTTAAGAACAGTTAGTTTAAGATTGGAAAATGTATGTTCAGCAATAAATGGAGGTACATATCTCAATGAAGAATTTGAACAGCATTCTTCGGGGATGATTTCTCAAAAGATGAAGACAACATTTAAAGAAGTTGATTTAATTGCTTTGTTGAATCATATTGTTACTCGAATTGAAAGTTGTTCTTCGATGTTGTATTTACGACAACAAATGAGTATTGCTAATGGAAGTGATGGATTTATTGATATTTTCAATTCGGTACCTATTGGGAATATTATGGATGAATTAGATCAAATTGTTAAAGCGTTTAATTTATATAAAAAGACTATTGAGTAGTGTATATATAATAAAAGGGACTCTTTTTTACAAGTGATAAACTTGGTTAACTGTTTAACTATCTTGTTTAGAATTCTTTCTAAAGTCAACGTTTAGTAATTGAACTTCATCGTTCAAAACAATCCAACCTTAACATAAGTATTTTGCAACCTTCATTTCATGAAATATAATATCTACTATTCATAATTTACACCCTAAAAAGCAAAAGATAAACTTTCTCCTAGTTCATCCTCGATTAATTGCTCTTCAAATTGCTCTTCAAATTGCTCTTCAAATTACTACTTGATAAAGTGACCATTCATTAAGTATACTTTAGCTATAGGGTTTCAGATTAGCTAACTTGCATAACTCAATGCTACTTAAGTTGGTATTTAAAGTATATTTGAATAAAACTTAAGCATACTTATATCAAATACACTTACTCTTTATTGAATTAAATGCAATTCTCTTCTTTAGAATAGCTTGGTTTGAGCACTTGACACAATGTCGTGTCACTTAACCAATTGTAAATAATAGTTTATTTTTTTTGGAAAAAAAAAAACAAAGCCAAAGTATTAACTGTCAACTATCAACGATCAACAATGTCACCGACAATACCGAATGCAACAATTAAAGATTCTTCCAAACTTCACTTAAACAATATTTCAGCACTGCGTCTGTTTTCATCATTACCATTTCTTTCTCCTCGACAATCAATTTCAAACTTTACTCCCACAAATATAACAGAAAATCTTGGTTCAACAACCCATCCCAAACTTCGAGAACTTGAATTTGGTCAAGCTTTATCAACAAGATCTCAATTCTTACAACAACCGCAACAACATAATGTTCAATCTGCCTCCATCAATTTGGGTCCGGCAGATTTGGTTCATCGTGCATTGTATGCTGGTACTAGATCAGCAATATATCATCATTCAGATTTTAAAGGTGAAAAACGATCAGAAAATAATTCAGATGACGATGGATATGTAGGATATTACCATTATGTTAATGGGATTCGGTTTGAAGGTCTTGTCGAAGATATTGAAACATATATTGTTGAACTATTGGGGTTGGTACAAGAAGAAGGTGGATATACTTTTAAACCCAAAAGTTTAGAGAAATTAGGTTATGTTAAAAGGGAAATAATAGTTAGTTATTGTTCATATAATGTGTTTAATCGACTGGATTTCCGAGCAAGATTTGTGATAAATCCGACAACTACATCGGTAACTATTGACAAGTCATTTCAAATTATCCCTAGTGATACCAGGAAAACTCTTTCATATAATAGTGAAAGTATAAATCAATTAGCTCCAGGATATTGGGAAGAACTTCGAGCATCCCATTTAATTCGGTTATTTCATCAAATTGATAATCCGGAATGTCAATTGGTAGGTACAGTAAATTATACCAATTTCATAGATACCTATGAATCATTGATAATTTCAATGAAGATTTTAGTTAAATTTTTACCACGAGCAAGTATGACAGGTTCTAGATCGGGTTATGGAACTCCAACTGTATGTGGCAACAAAGGTGAGTTGGTTTACAAGACAAGTCATTATCGAAATAAACTTGTAGATACATTGTTAAGACTAGTGAATCTCGACTTGTCAGGGAATATTGTGGATATTGCAATAAGTGAAATTCGAAAGAGATTCTATCAAGCGGAGAATGGTCCCTTTGATTATGTGATACTTCGTTTACTTAAAAACAAACGTGGTGCAGGAAATCAAGAACAACAATATTTGTCGTTGATAAATTCCTCAGTTAACTATCATGGATTATACACTACTCAATCAGGATTAATTCTTTTAGATCAAGTGAATTTCCTAATTTGTAAAAATAAATATGATTTGGCATTAACTATCGCCAAAAAATGTGTTTTGGTGCTTCCCTTGGATTTTGATTGCTGGTATTATCTTGCATTATGTTATATATTGACGCAAAATTACAATCAAGCATTGCTTGTGATAAACTCACTACCAATAAATGTCAAATCTTCACGACAATTTGAAGAAAATGGATTAACTGGAGGAATCAGGGATTTCTTTATAACTTCATTTTTAACAGGATTAAATCACGCCAGTCAAGATGAAGAAGTTCTTTCGGAAAAATCATTCTTTGAATTCTTTCCCAACCCCAAAGTTACTCCGGGTAAACATGAAATTGATGAAGCAAGTATTGGGAAAATGTGGCATGATTTATTCTTGTTTAATCCTCATTTACGTCATCCAATACTAGGACACTATTTCACCCAATCCCTGTTGGTGAATAGTTCTCCCTTGGAAATAGCTTCAGTTGACACAGGATTAATTAAAATATATGGAGCAGGTTCAATTAAAAATGTTCTTGCTTCACAATCTGAAGGTGTTGGTTCAAGTTCTATGAATAAATTTATAAGAAAATCTGTTTGGGGGAGAAGTTATGATTTGTTGAGTATGATTATTGCAATAATTGGTTGGGATGCAGTTGTAGCAATGAAGGAAACATTATTTAAACAAGCTGCCGAAGAAGAAGCAGAATCGGAAAACTATACTGTAGATCATAGTTCAGTAGCTGAAAAACTAGTCACTTGTGAACCATGGTTGGAACAATTATTTGTCCTAATATATGAAGATTTACGAGTACTAATGGTATCAACTTCAAACAATAAATCTCAACAAAGAAGTGCATTAGAATGGTCAATTATTGGATCCATAGGTTGGAATGTCAAATATAACCTTCGTGAATCAATAAGTTCAATTGTAACAAGTATAATTGGTACAAATGTTGAAGGAAGTTTTGATTATTTTGGAATCGTACAATTATTGGAAATATATGATGAATTTGTATTAAGTGATGTAAATGATTCATTTATTGATGTGATAAATGATGATTACGATGGGTTATGGTTTAGTAACAAAATGATTTTAAAATGTTTACATAGACTGATTGATTCATTAATTGAAGAGTATCTTTCCCTTGACTTTATATTGTTATGTATGATTAAATTAATCAGTTGGAATGTTCGATGGTATCAATATGTCCCTGATTATCGTGTGGTTAAAGTATTAACAAAGTTGTTGATTCAATATGATTCAGTATATATAATGACACGAATTAAAATTCTATTTGAACAAAATAAAAATCATACAACCAAAAGAAAGTTTTCCTTGGGAGGATTATTGAAAAAGAGTGTAGAACCAAAAGAACAATATGAATTTAATGATGAAGATACAATATTTGAATATATGGAAAGATTAATTAATTGGATTGATAATTTAAAAGATTATTGAGTTTTCTTTTCCTTAGTTTTACCCAAAACCTTCTTTCTTTGTTTAATCATATAAGTATATAACATATAGAAACCAGGAATATAGACAACAAGAATAGCCTTTAACGCCCAACTATACCAACTACCGACAACTTGGTCAGCTTCATCGAGAGACAAAATCACTGAATAAACTTCCGAGAAAACACCTGTTGGGTATAATACATAAAATGTAGAATATCTTAACCAAGTCAAGTATTTGTTTGGTACGACACTTACACCACCTCTTAGGTTACTAGCATAATAACTATATCTTATAATTTCCGTGATTGACCAACTTAAACATAATGTAATATAACACCAATGGAAATTTGCTGGACTCTCAGGTAATAATTGATGAATTCCCCAAACAATAAGTAATCTTGAAAAGACTTGAGTTAATGTGGTAAACAAGGGAGATTTAACTAAACCAACAGCAGAATTGAAGATTTCAATAATAGCAAGTGTTTGAATAATTGTTGTTGATAAATTGGTCTTGACAAATACATATGGTTGACCAACTGTAATAACAAGAAATACAGTATTGAAAAGAACAAGAGACCAAAGTGAGGCCAGGATTGAATTATAAGCAATCAAATATCTTTGAGGGTGAGCTTCACCTTGCGTTGTTGACATGATTTGTTGGTTATTGAAGTACAAACTTTTTCATTCTTGAAAGTTTTCAAAAACCCAACAAAAAAAAAGAATATATTGGTAGCGTTGGCAAAGTAGTAAGTAAATATTCTACAGCAAAGATCAATGTAAATATATCCCCTTTCTTGATTTATCAAATTAATTGACATTAAATCTAGAATAGGTGATGCATTTACAAGAATACCCCTTTTAAAGTTCAAGTAGCTGCTACAAAATATATAGAAATACTAACATAATTAGTAATTGGACTAGGTAGTGAACTATGGTCTGCCCCCCATTAACTGGAGTAATAATTAGAGGATTTCTTTTAATAAAGTAGCATCTCTCGTTTAATAAAACTTGAGACAAATTCGGGTAATCGAGGTTTATGAGCTGGTTTACACCACTAACATCTAACCCTTCCTTGCCACATCTTGGGTTCTGGTGGATCTTATCAAAAATATAAAACCCATCTAAAAAAGGTCGATGATCTTTTTTAGTACCCAAGTATATTCTTGAAATTGATTTTCGGTGATTCTCCAAGATTTCGTGTACTACATTCAAATCTAATCGATTATATTCTACTAATCGATTATATTCCACTAATCGTATCTGTAAACTCGTTAGTGTGTTTGGAACCAATGTATTGAGTAAGTTACTAAAGTTGATTCGACAGGAAGTCAACAAAAACTCTTTTAAATTGGTTGTCAGTGATAAAACTTTCTGCAATTCATATTCATAATCCTGTGGTTGCTGTACCGAACAGCTAAAATGAAGTTGTAATGATTTTAGTTTAGGTAAACTAAATATATATTGCAAATCCTTTAAATATTCCAGTTTTATTGGAACAGATCTAATTATGGACAACTGTTCAACTTCCAATTTCTTGAATTGATTCGATTGGAATAACTCGTGCTCAAGGTGGAAGCTTTCACGAAAATTTATACTACGAAGATTTTTGAATACCGTAAGCATTGTCAACAGCCCTGATTTGGATGTAGTTCTTGAAACAGTCAACTTCCGTACCCCATTCATATCTTCAGGTTTTAATCTAAGATCATCATTCAAAATAATCAGATCAAATCAACCACTTTGATTTTTTTGTAAATAATTGAGTAGGATATCCCACCCTCCTTCAGAAATTATCATAGCTTGGGGATACACAAGCATTGATTCACGGTATAGATCGATGGTGCATGGATTCCTATAGTCACAACAAAAGACAACCCGTTTGACAAAATCTGTTCCTCGTCCCAAGAACTTATTATATTTCTTTAAAGTATTTATGATTGAAAAGTTTGTTTGGAAACCGGTGTGTATTTCATGCGATACCATTAGTGGTTTCTGTAAAATGTTGATAAAAATAGAATGGAACAATTTCTTTCGACCAACATGGAGAAAATGTGAATGCATAGCCATAAGTTGCGTTACTTCGATTTGATTAAGCTGGGAAAATGTTAAAACAAGAATCATATCTGGTATGGAAATTATCGATAAAGGGGATGATGGTTTTGGTTCAGGGCGTGGTCGCAGCTTATTATACTTCACTGGAACGCTTGCGGTATTTGAATCTTTCATTCCTTAGCTCAACTATGATTAACACCTTGATTATGGCTAGTATGATGATTAGGATAATCATTTGTATGAATGGATTATCCCCAATGAGCTCTAGAGAACCTGGAGATTAAGGAAATATATAGTTCTTATAGTTCCTAAAATTGCAACATAACAAAATAAATCACATGTTAGGAAAACATCAGCTTGAAACATAGTTTTACAATATGAAGTTAAACCATATCATAGGTAATATTACAAAACTTCGGTAATAAAAATCTGGGTTATGAATAATTACGCTTGATTGCAAAAAAAATATAGAACTGCAAAAAAAACGTTCTGCTTTTGCAACCTTTTACAGGCAAAGAAAAATATTTCCACATATCCTTTCTTCTTTATTTATTTACTTATTTATTCTTGGATTCTTATGGTAAATAGAAATTGTAAATATTAAAAATGAATACAGGTCTTGTTATTGGACCAAATATTCAAGCACTGAAGAAAACCTCATATCTTATACAGTTTCATTCACTTTTAATGAGTGGCTTTGATTGTGAATTGAATCAAATTCATCCAGACAAAAACATTTTATTGAATTGTTCCAGCCTGATAGCAAAGTCATTTAACCAACAACAATGGCAAGCTGTTAGTCTTGAAGAATATACAACAAAACTAGTAGTAGAATTTCAAAAGTGTTTTTGATCATTGTTTTAGTACTGACGAGATGAAACTTAAGGTAATGGAAAGATTTGCCAAATCCTGTAAAGATCGTGAGACACAACGATTAAGAGATGGACTGCCAATATAAATCATTGATCAAGGTTATTCTGATGCTATATTATACTTGGAAGAATGGAATGTCATTTTATCTCATCCAAAAATCGGATGGAAACCAGTATTCCTTATTGAGGAAGTTAGATCCAATTCTTCAAGATAAGTTGGGCCACACAGAATTTAATTTAGGATCCATTGACTTTGAAGATGTTAAACAATATTTTTTAGATAATTATGAAGAAGAATTTTGTAAATTTGGTCCAAGAAAATACAAAAGGGTATTGATAGGAACACTATATTCTTGGTTGTGGTACATCCCGAACACTCTTCAAATTTCTTATCTCAGTTATGGCTAGTCCACAAATGGCCAAATCACTCTTAATAGTTAGCGCATATTTTTTACAAATATCTTAATTGTAACACTTAGTTTATATGTGTATTTCTCTTTATATAGTGGTCAGTCGAACTTGCATGGATATGTCACAAAACACTAATAATCCAGTATCAACCTCCGAAGTCAAAATCCTGCATATACCACACCTGCCAAAAAAAAAAAAAAAAAAAAAAAAAAGAATCTTCGCCGGGAATGTCAACGGCCGATCTTCGCATTTTGCGAAAAATTCTACAAATTTTTTTTCACAGCAATTTCGTTGACCACACACAATCATTGAAAACTAAAAATGTTTAGAACTGTTAGTAAATCTGCTTTCCGTCAAGCTCGTTCCGGTGTTAGACAATACAGTGCTCATGTCGGACCAAACCCTACTCTTAGTGTTGAGTTAGTTTTAGGTGGTGCTGTTTGTGTTGCTGGGTTAGGTTATGCCTTTTGGAGTTCAAATATTGGAGGTAAAACTATTTCTACTTTTTCCAAGATTAGAACTACTTTTGAACCAGAAAAGTTCCAATCAAAGTATTCTGTTCATACCAAGAAGGATGGTGAAGTAGAAGAAGTTAAGCAAGTCGTTGAAGAAATCGTTGAAGAAGTTAAGGAAGTAGTTCAAGAAGTAGTTGAAGAAGTTAAGGAAGTCGTTGAAGAAGTTAAGCACGTCGTTGAAGAAGTCGTTGAAGAAGTTAAGGAAAAGGTAGAACAAGCTAAAGAAGAAGTTGTCGCTGAAGTTGAAACTAAACAAGAAAACTAAGCTTGTTCAATAATTTATATAGAGATTTCATAGAAATTAATTTGTTTAGTTAAGAAAATGTTTTTCCTTACTTTTCACGGAATTTCTCGGCAAAACGGTTGCGAAAATAAGCTTTACCTTATGAATCTAACAAACGTCCAACGTTTACATATGTCATCTAAAAAACATTAACTAGTACAATTCTATCACTGGTTAAATAATGTAACCTGGTTATCTTTCAAATGTGCATGATCTATGATAAACTTTATTTGTTACCAACGCAACAAATAAAATATTGACATATGATCGAAGTAAAACCAAAAAAAAATAAAAGGTTCCCCGCAAAGAAAGAAAACACAGACTTAAACTTACATGATCACACATAACCAAGGGATCAAATAAGAATTATGTCATTTAACTAAAATAAAAAAAGGGACGGTTTTTTTTTGTGGGGCATTGAAGTGGTGTGACAATTTAAACTATCTTATCACAAAAGAAAAAAAGGAGCAATCTGCAAATACTTACACAAGAAATCAAATACTTCTTTAGTAATCTATACTAAGGAATTCGTTATTTAAATATATATATATAATCGTAACAGAATAAATAATGCTAATTAACCACTGGTTGAGCATCCATTTGGGTCAACCCATTGAGTGGTCCATCATGAGGGAATTGTTCATGTTCCGACGCTTGATATTTAGCTAATAATTTACGTAATGTAGCTTCATCATAAGCCAATTTATTTTGATCCCAATCTACAATCAATGGAGCTTTGAAAACATCAGCAGGAGTAACATCTCTAATATTATCTCCCAATTCTTGAATCTTGTTAAATGCATCATAAATCATATCATATTCTTCTTCAGTGAAGATCCGATCAAATTCAACGCCACGAACAGTGACAGCATGACTACTATGATAATATTGTTTCTTTCGTCCTTTTAAAAAGGGATATGAATCATGTATCGCTGTTGCTCCTCCTTTACATTGATTAAGGAAATGAAGATATTGATCGTATGTAGGCATTTGATCTTTCATGACATTGACTTCGAATTTAGGTGTGGGTATAGCTTGGAAAGGAGTGGATGCAGTAGTATTGGTATTCAGATGTTGTTGTGATGCTGATTTTAATAATCGGAATAATTTGTTGGAAAGTGGAATTTTACTATTATGAAAAATAGTTATAGTAGCTGGAGTACTTTGTAAAGTCTTTAATAATGACATAATAGGCATTGTTAATTAATAAGTGTAAAAAATTTATTTAATTGTGTAAGTATGTTGAAGAGTAATATATAGAAAAAAGAATCGACGTTGGACGATTGACATTATATTTATATTGAAATTGGGTACCCCACAAATCATGACATTTTCTTGTGCAAAAAAAAAGCTAAGGTAATTGCTATATTGACTCGGCCAACACCGGACTTACTCTGACTAAGCAACAATAGAAAAAAATAAAATACAAAAAACAAAAAAACTGATGATTCAAAAAGTCATTCACGGTGGTACAACTCCGTAGGACAAACCCGGAAAAAAGGATATTTTTATCACTCGGATATGTATGCCCGAAACGGGTGATTTATATTTTTTTATATTGTATTTTAAATAAATAAAAAAAATGATCTAACTTTACTTAGTGAATACCTCGGATTGAAGGCAAAATTCTGTTATCTTACCTTATTGTACTGTACCGATTAGACTATCGGGATCTGTTTCCGTTATAAGGGGTGGTGGCGGATGTTGGAATAAGCAAGGGGTGATAGTTTCCCTATAAAATATTGTTCATCCCGGAGTAATCATTCATCTATCTCTTTGTGATTGTTTTGTGAACCGTGGATATCAAATAAGCATGATTCAAATTTCAACTGGTTTTCTCTTTCATGTGTATATGACGTAACAACCGAGATTTAGAAGACTTTTTTTTGATGATGGTGGGGCGGTGGACAATGAAATCGTGTGACCATGTCGCGCGTGATATTATATCATGTGATGTATATCACGTGAAGATATGCCATTTGTATATTTTTTTGACCACCAAACCACAAATATCAAAACTTTTACACATCTAACATTTGAAGTATATAGTTAGACATGTGCCGATTTATGATATATAAAGGTAGAGAGTCAATGGTACTTTCTGATTTACTCACCAAACCAGCTCACTCTATTATCAATCAGTCATTTGATTCTCGACTTCGTTTAGATATGAGGAATCCTATAAATGGTGATGGATTTGGTGTAGGATATTATACAATAAATAATGAACCATGTATATTTAAAGCGATTACACCAGCTTGGAATAATGTCAATTTAAACAATCTATCTAAATGTACTTCTTCTCATTTAGTATTTGGTCATGTACGTGCTAGTACTCAAGGAGTTTTAAGTGAAACTAATTGTCATCCTTTTCTGTTTGGTAAAATAATGTTTATGCATAATGGAGGTGTTAGTGAATTTGGTCGAATTAAAAAGAAATTAATTAATCATATTGAAGATAGGTTTTTCTTGTTGATTCAAGGAAGTACTGATTCTGAATGTTGTTTTGTCTTATTTATTGATACATTGTATAAAATGGGATATGATCTGGAAGATATAACGACAAAATTTACTCCTGTGATACTAAGACAAGCTTTACTCACTACAATTGAATTGATAAAGACCTGGCAATGTGAGGTTACCAATGAACCTTCCTTGCTTAATTTTGCCGCTACTGACGGAGAATCAATAGTTGTATCACGATACGTTACTTCTAAATCAGATGAAGCTGCTTCACTACATTTTAGTACTGGTCTGAAATTCTTTGAATATCAACCAGGATTATTTAAAATGGAAAGATTGAATCGTGCTCAGGATGTAATATTTATTGCTAGTGAACCTTTAACTTTTGAACGAGGAGATTGGATTTGTGTTCCTAGTAATACTGTGATTACAATAACTAAAAATAATACAGTATTGATGCATCCCATAATGGATGAGTTTTATGATGATATACATGAAAGAAATGAAGGATTGGCAATGTCTAAGGGATTAATTGGTGGAGTACCTACTATGAGTGACGAAACTGACTCACAAAGTAATTCAAATTCGTCAATTGCCGATCTTCCACCTTTAGAACGAGAAGGAAGAAATGTTCGACGAGTAAGTGAAGTTATGTAAAAATGCAAGGTATGGTGTATTAAATTATATATATATAATCATGAAACGTTAAGTTTTAGCCTTGACTGGCTGCACGAGTTAATTTTGTTTCTTGTTGTTCTTCTTCATCATCATCAGAACTACTACTACTACTGCTATCACTATCACTGAATTCATCTTCATATTCAATTTGTTCACGTAAGGTTACTGGACCTGATTTAAGTGATCCTGTAGAGTCATATAAGGAATTTGCTTTCTTGTAAGATAACCCATCATCATTTGGATCGATATATTCTTCTTCTTCCTCTTCTTCTTCAAGTTCTTGAGTAAGTTCTTCTTCTTCCTCTTCCTCTTCTTCTTCTTCTTCACTCGAAGTAAACTCTTCAGGTTGAGTAGTGGATAATTGTTGTGACATATAATTTGAAAAATGATCATCTTCATCAGATTCAGATTCATCAGATTCTAACAAATGTTTCTTCTTAGATACAGATTCTCCATTTTCAAATGCAAGACCAGTTTTAACTTCTTCAATAATTTCATTTAATCCTTCATCTATAGATGTATCTATTTGACTTTCATCTTCTTGGTCACTTTCTTGATCATCTCCTCCTAATATCGCATTATATTTTTCTCTCGTGTCATATAATACATTATTAACATACAGATCCCAAACTTCATTATCAATTTTATCATTAATTAATTCACTTAGTGTGTCTCCAGGGTATAATTGAATAAACTTGACAACTTCTTCAGCAATTAATGTTAAATGTCCCATAAACCCTAATCTTAATCCATTATGAGTAGTTTCATAATCTTGACATAATTTCTGTCCTTCAGTGATTTTATTTATTATATCTCCGTTATGAAATAAATCAATAGCCAAGAACTTATTAAAACCGATATCCATAGATCCATTAAGTACTTGTTGAACAATATCAAATACAACATTATGTAAGAAATTATTCCAAGGGAATTTAAAAAACATAGAAAGAATATTAGAAATTATCTGTGTATCATATACAGAAATCTTAATTAAATCACCAACAACGGGATTTGATCTAATTTCTAATTCTGAAAGATTTGAATTAGCATGAGGAGTATCAGTTTCTTCAATTGGAATTTCTTCTTCTTCAGGAATATCCAGTTCAGGTAAGACAATAATTTCATTATATTTAAAACTTATAGGATCATATTGTTTCATTTTATTTCGTACTGTATCACGACGTTGTACAATTTCATAACCTCGATTATCATTTAACAAAGCCATATTTGAACAATGTAATAATTCGGCAATTAATTCACATATTTTAAAACGTTCAAATCCAAGAGGTTCAATTTCTCCAAAGGGAGTTTTCAACTTAACATTTGAATATTCTTGTTTAATTAACAACTTATTAAATTGAGGTATATGTTGTCCAAATACTTGTAATAAATGTCCAAGATATATAGGATCTCTACCTGTTGGAGGATGTGATTGTAAACTTATATAAAGTATAGGTAAAATATCATAATCGGAATTATTTTTTCGAATTATTTCAATAATTATTCCTACACCATTAGCTAAGGCATATCCACCTTTTAACATAATTTCACACAATTTTGCCATTTGAGAATGACTAACTAATTCTCTAGTAAGTTCATTAGGTCCAATTGTTGAATTATCGGTTGTTGAATTGGCAGAAATTGTAATTAATGCCTTAAGGAAATCACCTGCTGAAGATTGAATAATTATATTTTCATCAAGATCAAGTTGAGGATTTATATCAAGAGAATTAATTAAATGAGTGATTAAATCTTGCAGTTGTAAATATTCTATTATTCCAGTTGCATTATCTGGTTTATCAGTTGATATTAATTTTAATAGGAAATCCATTAGTGGAGGATTGGACAAGTGGTTGATGAATTTTTCAACAAGATTTGGTTGATTTTCAATAAGGTACAGAATCATATCGTCACATTTCATGTCGAGTAAATGTTCCATTATTTTCATAAAATAAGTTGAGACATTGATAGATAAAGGCTTTTTTGTATCAAGAATTGACCAAAGTTTATTTAAATTGGTAGTAGATTCCATAACTGTATCAGTAAGGGACCAAACATCAGCAGAAAGAATTTCTGAAGCAATTGTAGCTCGACGATTAGCTTGGTCTTCAGGAGTTTCTTGAACTTCAGATTCAGATTCTGATTGAGAATCAGAATCTTCTGCTTCTGACTCTGATTTTTCTGTGTCTGACTCATTATTATTTTCTGTTTCTTCTGTTTCTTCTGTTTCTTCTGTTTCTTCTGTATCTTCTGTTTCCTTTCTAGTTTCTTCTTCTTGTTCCTCCACTGAATCCTCCACTGAATCCTCCACTGAATCCTTCACTGACTCCTCCATTAACTCCTCCCTCTTCTCTATTGACTTTCCTTCTTCCATCTCTTCCATTTCTTCAATTTCTTCAATTTTTTGTTGTTTCTCTTGCGGTATATTTCCTTCATGTATAACCAAATCAACCAACATACCAACAATCAAATCATTGCGCAAGAATTCTAACAACATGGGATTGTTACTTAATAATTCCTGTAATAAATCATTCTCATCTAACAATTTAAGTAAAATATTAAATGAATTTGTTGATTCTTGTTCATTTTGTTGTTCTTGTTCATGTTCATGTTGTTCATGTTGTTGTTGATTATGGTGGTTTTCAAGTAAAGTAGAAATATTTGAAAGAGATGTGAATCCATTGGTGAATTTCCAAAATGATCCAGACATATTTAACTAGTGAACAATACAAAAGTTCTGTTACCTTGTCTTGTGTGTGTGTTGTCTTGGTGTGTTGTCTACGCTTTTCTTAAGTTTCTTTTAAGTTTCTTGAAATTATTTTTTTTTTTTTTTTTTGTGAGAGAACCGTTAAAAAAAAAAAAAAAAAAAAAAAATTAATTTAAAATTTTTAATTTTTCGTCGAATTAAAATTATGTACTGCATATAATTTATCATTCACGTGATTTAGCTTTTTTTGTCTCACCAAAATCTTATAGTTTAAAATTTTTCACCAAGGTATATATCAAGTACATCTACAAAGATATACATATATATATAAATATATATTATGTTTAGGTCGATAACGAGGTCATTTACACCTAACATGCTTCGCATGTACTCTACAGCTACTTCTACAGCTATTCCAACAACAAACTCTGCATTATCACCACTTTCTTCATTAAAGATATCATCCAATGGGAATCAACATTTATATGCTATTTTTAAACTTCATAATATGCCATATTTAGTAACTAAAGGTGATTTAATTTATCTTAATTTCAAATTAAAAAATGCTGAAATAGGTGATGAATTGATATTGAATGATGTTACTACATTGGGATCTCCAAGTTATACCTATACTCAACCAAATGGTATTGACAAGAGTTTATATCTGTTGAAAGCAAATGTAGTTGAAATTACTCGAGAACCAAAATATCAAGTTATAAGAAAACAACCAAGATGTAGAAGAAAAAAGACTTTCCAAGTAGAAAATTTCCAAACTGTTTTACGTATAAGTGATTTATCTATTAACTAACGTTCTTGTATATAATATATATAGTTAATATTACATTCTCTTTGAGTTATATTTTATAATTTTTGCTAATTTTGTAGTTTCAAAATTAAAATTCTCAGGTGAATTAACAAAACTATGAGTTAATAATTGTGAAGCTGTTGGTCGTTCAGTTGGATCTATTGTAAAACACAAGTTTATAAAATCAACTGCTTGTTTTGATACATTGTTCTTGATATCATCAGTTATAGGTGGAGCTAATTTCTCTTTACCAGTCTTGTATATAACACTTATTGCTGCTTCATTTGACCAAGGTCTCTTTCCTGCAAACATTTCTAATACAACACAACCTAAAGACCAAATATCAATTTTGGCACTATATCCTTCAACCATACTATCAATAACTTCAGGCGCCATCCAAAATATGGTTCCTTGCATTGACATATTGGCATTGTTACTGTAGATATCATCATTTAAACGTTTACTTATGCCAAAATCACTGATTTTACAAGTTCCATCTGTTTCCAATAACAAATTATCTGCTTTTAAATCTCGATGAATAATATTATTTTCATGAAGATATTCTAATCCAAGAAGTACTTGTTTTGTGATAAACTTCACCAATGCCTCTTCAAACTTTCCATAACTTTTTAAACAACTAGCGATTGATCCACCAGCAACATACTCCAAAAACAAACTATATACATTTTGTTTTTGTTCATATCCTAAATATTGTACAATATTAACATGATTCAAATCCTTCATAGTTTCAACTTCTTTATGTAACGCTTCAATACCATTCAAATTAACCCGATTATACACTACTTGTTTAACTGCCAACATTTCCCCCGTAGTCACATTTAATCCAAGGTATACATCTCCAAATGAACCTCTACCAATAAGTTCCCCCTTAATCCAAGCAAATTCTTGGAAATTACCATTCTTCGTACGTAATTTACTGATAAATCCCTGATCAATTTCTCGAGATGTAACTTCAATTACTCGTTGTCCCCACATTTTGGTGTTTGATCGAGATAATTTTATACTATTTTCTCGAGTGATATTGGCAAATGTATTTGGAGGGGAGATTTGTTTACGTTGAAGTACTTTCCTTCTTGCTTCATTTGCTACTACTCGAATAGTTTTCATTCTTCGAAATCCAATATCACTAGCTGGTGGTGCTGTTGGAGGTGGAGGTGTTGGAGGTGTTGGAGGTGTTGAAGTAGCTACAGGATTAATGGGGGATATATTGGCATTGGAAAATGTTCGTGAGATTGTGGGTTTCCTTAAAAGTGTTGGTTCTGTAGGTGATGCAGGAGAATCATCAATAATTGGTTTATCTAAATTAGTATGGGGGAAATATTTTTCTAAATTAGAATAAACTTCTTCCACTGGAGGACGTATACTCATTCTTGATTGATTACGAGGGTTGATTGGTTTTTCTTTGACTTCCTTTTTGATTGGTTTGACAAAGAAATCATCATCGTCGTCATCTACAAGTTCTTGTACTTGTCTGACAGGCTCTTTAACAATTGGTTTCACGAAAAATTCATCATCATCATCATCATCATCATCATTATTATTATCATCACTCTCAGGTTTACTCCTTTGTAAAGAACTATTCAGTTCAGTATCATTAGACAAAGCACTAGTTGTCAGACTTGACCTTCCTCGTAATATTGAATCTTGTTTTTTAATTTGAATCTTTCGATCTCCTGGAGGTGGAGGAGCAACACGTTTCGCTTTAATAGAATCACTTAGTTTTGGAATGGTTTTTGGTATGGTTTTTGGTATGGCCTTGGGTATAGCCTTGGGTATCTTGGGTACACTTGGCAACGCTATAGTCTTGGGTTTTGATTCATAAGGAGATTTTCTTCGTAAATCAAAATTAATTTCATTTTCTTGATTTCTAATAACTCGAAATGAATTAATTGAAGTAGCCAGCTTAGGAGAGTTGGTATCTCTAGTTATACTTGTAGTATCAATTTTCAATGGTGGTGTTGATGTTATCTTTTTGGGATGTTCCGATATACTCGATAATGGTTTACAATTTATATAATCTGTCTTCAGTTCGTCTAACAAATATTGTGGTGTTGCTGGGTATACATGTTTATTACTCTCAAATGAATCTGTTGAATTCCCCGTGTCTCTTCTTTCCATATTAACTATAGGTTTCACAAGAAATTTGTTATATCCTTGATGAATAGCCCTGGGAAGGAATTCTTCTGGCAAGGCAATCCCTTCTCCACCATTAAATTCCGTCAAATGTATAGTGAAATCCATTAATTTTAATTCTTGAATGATTTTCTTGTGAATATAATCAGGTTGTGTTGAACTTATAGTTACCAGGATAAAATATTTGTTATCTTGAGTAAGTAATATAATTGAACCTGGGGTAATTTTTGGTAAATACTTTTCTTCAAGATAATTTCTCTCAATTGGTGAAATACTAGGTATGGATTTACTATCAGAATCTCCTGGTTCTAACATTGGCACAGGATCAAGGAATTTCTTGTGTTTATCACCGCCATATTTTCGTAATGAACTGAAAATCCCTTTCTTTTGATCAACTTTTTTACCCTTGACTTCAGTCATTGTGAAACTAGGTACTGTAGGACTATTTCCATCACTCGAAGTTGAACGATTATGTTTTCGGAAAAACAGATGATGGGGTGAAGGTAATTGACTGACTCTAGGATCAATATATGAATATGGACGTTGTGGAGGTTTATTTGAACTTGTTGTACTACTGGGAATTCTTGTGTATACTGGACTAGTATTCTCCTTGGCTTGCTCCTTACGTAATAATTCAATAAATCGATCAATTCTATTCAAATCGTTATCCAAAACCAAATATTTACTAAATTGTTTCCAAATCATAGAATTCTTATCAAAATTCTCCAATTCTAAAAATCTATTGCCTGATATTTCATTCCTCCTAAATGTTTCTTTCCAAGAATTATTAAATTGATGTTTATCTAACCATTTTAAAACATTACTAATTTGCCATTTTGAGTTATTTGTATTATTCATAACATATCTTACAAACCTTTTATCCTTATCAGAAGTCACAGTTGATGTATTTGAATTTGTTGATGATTCCAGCTTTTGTCGGAAATGTTCAAACGATTGTTCATTAGAAATAGTCTTGTATAAAGGCTTCTCAATTGGCAGATGTGACTTCACTAATACATCAGTAGATTTTGACTTTTGAGCATGTTGAGGATGTTTTACAAGCAAATCATTGGTGCTTTTTGTATAATTATAGCTACCAATAATCAGATTAATACCTGAAGACCCCAGTTTAGGTGGTGATACACTATGTTCTTCAATAACTGGACTTATAGTAATATCGTCAGATTGTTTTCTATAGGGGAAAATATCTGATTTTATAGGAGAAATTAAAAACTCATGTAATGAATCGTCAGTCTCTGAGAAACTAAATGAAGTCTTAACTTGTTTGAAATCATCACTAGTCAGTCGATGGTGATAGGGTTGGGGTTGATATATCACTCCATCAGATGTGGTTCTTATAGGTTCACTTTCAAAACTCAGCAGTCGAGAATTGTTTGTGTGTTGAAAGGGAAGCTTGATTCTTTGAGTGTCGTAACTAACAGACCGTCGTTTATCACTATTATTCATCATAATTGAGTGATTGATTTCGAAGTAAAATAAGTGTATGAATATAACTGAATGTAACTGAATGTAACTGAATGTAACTTAAAAGTGATTGACTTATTTGAATGAAGATATATATATATATATATATATGTCAACACTTAAACCAAGCAACTGAATATCTAATGTTAAACACTCCACTTTCGTTATTTAAAAAACTTTTATTAAAACTAATCAAGGCTTAGTATGTTGTTATAAATAGTAAATACCCACAAAGTTTTTACTAAATTGTTATTTTGAAGATGTCGTGAGGCTCATCAAATGTCGTGATGATGAATTTATGTCGTGCGGCTTGATTTGAGCGTTATCAAAAACAATATTTTTTTTTCCTTTATTTACATTTTTATTTACAGCAGACGAGAACCAAGTTGATATTTAACTATATTTCGGTGGTTACTAGATTATACTGTTCTTAACTGAGTTTAATAGTCGATTCTACTGATCTAGCACCATATTGAGGTGCTACCAAATACAAAACCATACAACTAAGCACTTATTTATACCAGTTCATCCTGAGTTACACTAATCACTTAACTTCGCTTGCGCTTAGTTAAGTACTCAGTTAAGTACTCAGTTAAGTACAATGCCCATCAAACAACTTCTTTCACAAACAATACGAGATTTACATTCCCTTCGTACTATACGAGATCCCATCAAATATGAAACTCAACTAACTAACACTGTTCAACAACTACTCCACCTACTTAACATCAAACAAGGAACTCAATTAACTTTCCATTCATCTATTGGCAACTTTGAAATCATATCATATGGAAATTCTCCTAATGATACCAACATAATTCAATATTTAACTGACAAACATGAACAATCAAACACCCTTGTTGAATTAATAGATTTGATTTCTCAACGAACACCAACTCGAATCAAACATGATTATTCTTTGATCTTTCTTAAATTATCGCGAATAGTCCAGAAATTAATTCAATATCAACAACAATGTCAATCTAAATTAGTTAAATATCTTTGTAAATGTTTAAATTGTCAACAAGTATATTATGAGAAGTTACAAATTAAATTTGAAAGTGTGGACGATGATACAGAAAGGATTGCTGAGTTGATGGATAGTTTAGAAGATGATTCTGAAGACGATTCAATATTTAGTTATGAAGATAAGGAAATACCGTTTGAACTTAAATGTAACAATGAATTATTCGACAAGTTGTATAAAATCATATCTGAAGTTGTTGGGGTGATGAAAACTAAAGCTAAATATGATAAAATTGCTCGAGTGTTGGTGGATTTGTTTAAACATCAACAAGGAATTGAGTTTTTTCAAATTAAAGGTATAACCCAAGAGATATTGACGAATTTACTTTTAGAAAAAGATGAAGAAAATAAAGCAATATTACCCGCAATCTTTTCCGAGGTTAACCAACGAGTTATATCTCATGTATTATCGAATCTTGAACAAGAAAAAGTAGAGTCTGATACTGAATCTGACCCAATCTTTACTAAATCCCAACAAATTCAATTATTCAATGATTTAAAACTTCTCATTCCTCTTTTAAACGAACATACACTTGGTTTTCATCCAGAATTCCCTTGGCTTGTATCTCATTATATGAAAATGATGTTTGTACAACTTCCCACAATAGTCACTGCACAAGATTGGAAATATCTTTCTGAAATACAAGAATTAACTACACAACTAATTGAAATTGACAATGTTGAAGATCATGATGTTTCAGTCATTGATATAATTAATCAATTTAATCAATTGCATTTATTTTTATGTAAAGATAATTATGAACTTGATGAGTCAAGTTTATTGATGAGATATAGTACTTTAAATTATTACAAATCAGGAAAAATTGTTGAAATTGTATGGAAAGGGTGGAGAGATAATATATGGAGATGTTTTCAATTACAACGAATGTTATATGATGTGGGTGTTAAACAGAAGAGTAGAATTATCGAAACATATTTGAAATTTTGGTTTACTAAGAGTGAAAAAACCCGTGATATAAATAATGAAGTTGTTCAGTTTTATCAAGTTGAACTAGAAAGAAAATGGTTAATTCAATGGAAACGAAGTCTTGATAAATCTCAACAAACGCTTAAGCTTGGTGATAAAACTTACATATCTAAATTCGTGACCCATTGGAATAATAAACTCACACAAACATATCAACTTGATTCAACTTGTCGCAAAATAATTCTTAATAAATATTTCCACCTAATTGAACAAGTATACACTGCCAATCAAACCAACTATCAAATATCCACCGATTTACAAACGCAATTCCAACATGATCAAAATATTCGAATATATTCATACTACTTCCTTAAATGGTATTGTAAAATGGATAATGAAAATCTCAGTCATAAACTTATTCAATTGAAATTACTCGAACGAAAGTTCAAATTATCAATATATTTCAAAAAATGGATCAATAATTATCGAGAAATTGTTCACATTCAACAATTTCAAATGAATAAAAATGTTGTGCTTAGAGATGCTATGTTTTATGAATGGATGAATCAGTGGATATATCAAGTTAAGGCAAACTCTATAATATATAATAGAAATATTACACTACAACGAAAGATATTTCAATATTGGAAAATGTCATTGATTCAACATAATCAAGCAAGTGCAGTTTATGTCAATAAACTAAAAGTCAAGTATTTGGACAAGTTGAAACAAACTGTTTGGGATAAGGTACAATTTAGCCGATTTGATGAAGTACTTGTGAAACGATATTTGAAACTTTGGCGAATTAAATGTAAATTACGAGTTGTTCTTGGTAATAAACATCGCCGTGTGATTGAGTTTTGGAAAGACAATACGAGGAATAGATTACTTGTTGAAGATCAAGCTAGGGAATATTATCAGGCAAGTTTAGTCAAGAATGGGTTTCATGTCTGGCAAGAAAATATGAACAACATTTCCACCTATAATCAAACAGGGGATCTCTTGTTTAAACTAAGATTTTTCAAAAAGTTAATCAACAAGTACACCACCTTGCTTGACCTTTGTCACAAATACAACAACAACATATCCAACAAAATATCCCTCAAGTACACATTCACACTTTGGCAACAACGATACAATTTACAATTTGAATTGCATGCTCAAGATAGAATCAATCAATTGCACCAAACTGTATCATACCCTTTATTAATTTCACGATGTTTCAATTCCTGGATTAACAATTATAACCATCAAGTTGAACTCTTACAACAAAGTGATGAATTCGCTAGTGGTAGACCCCAGTTGGATATGTGGATATATAAAACTCAATTAGTAAACAGTATGTATGGAGAAGCTAATGAGCTTGAAATAAACAATTTATCAAGCAAATTTTTAAAAGTTTGGTATGATCATTATATCAATTTACAAGAATTGGAAGTGGTTTATCAAGATTATATGGATAAATACAGTTTCAAACTTGCAAGTGAAATAATCAAGAATTGGGCCATGAAATATCACAAAAATATTAAACGACACCAAGTACAATTAGAGTTTTTACTTGCAAAATTTGACAATACTAGAAAACGATCAATATTTGAATTGTGGAAGTATAAACTTGATAATAAGGAAGAATTTGAATTAGCAAACACAACAATATTAAGTACTTCTTCACCATTGACTAAACGAAATCAACGAAAAGCTTTTGCAACACCAATAAAGCAAGCATCACCCAGTCCTACGAAATTACAAGAGACAAATCAAAGATTGAAAACAGAAAAGATTGATAAATTAAGAAAACATTTTGCCCAAGTTAGAATATCACCATTCACGAAATATTCACGATTATCACCTCCACCAAACCCACCAAATTTTATAATGGACGATGATGAAGAAGATGTAATTAGTCCTACTACTATTGAACTGGCAAAATCGATGAGGAAAATTGTTCCTATAAAGTTCCCAACTGATGATCAACTTAATTTACCGAAATTTTCTCCAGTATCTAAATTGAGAGAACGATATCGAGATCAATAGTTTGTATATTTATATACTATCTAGTTTCAGATGGTCTCTCATACACATATAAATACTCTCCGGTAACAATAGTAGATCTAATCAATGCCAAAAACGTTTCAACCTTTCCCTCGGCCAATTCACCCACCATATTCTTCAATAACAGCGTAATACTATCCTTTCTCCCTAAAACCTTCATCAAGGTATTGACACTTATACCAATAAATGTGTCTATAGATTGAATAACTTCCCAATCCAATTTATCATGAGTAATTACTAAATCAAATTTCTCAACCAGAGTTAAATTCTCCGATTTGTCATAATGAACTCCCAAATTGTGTAATTCTCCGAATCGAGTTACTCCCGTCATACAAGCAGGAACATCAATATGAATAGATACATCAGTTAAATTATGATGAAGGACATAATCGTTGGTGTATTGTAATGCATGACCTCCAGGATAATTGAAACTAGAAACATATCCAATTTGTAATGAGATTATTGTCGATATGGCAATACCAAACAACATTGCAAGTAACAAGAACTTGTTAAGGATACTTCCTCTCCATTTCTTGGATATATTGGTTAATCCATTAGCAGCTTGTAAAGTAAATATCGGTATAACATATGTAATAAACCTCCATTCTTTATGAGGCTGAAATGACATTGTAACAATGTACAATATCGAAGATAGGAATAAAACTAGCAAAGAATTCTTACTGGGATGTTTATCATTGGGTAAAGTACGATAATTTAATCCTGGTAAACACAACAATAATACAATTGGTGGTCTAAATAATTGAAGGATATATTTTGTAAAATAGGCATTAAATGGTTCAACACCCCAGTTGGCGGATTTACCTTCAATTACATTAAATAAGAATGAATTTATTTCAGGGATAGTCAATTTCCCCCAAAAATAAGAATCAATAGTAAGTGAAAGTAACCCACCAATTAACGTACCAGTTATCAAGTACACTACATTATGCAACAATTTAGATTGACTGAATAAAGCAGAAATCAAGCCAATTATCCCGGCAAACACGCCAACTTCCAATCTAAACACAATACCAGTGAAGGCTAACCAAACCAATCCTGACAAGTCACCAGTAAGAATCTTCCCCAAGGAATAGTTCACAAAGGGTAAGGCAATAAAGTTGGGCAAGGTTCTTGAACTATAATATAACAAATGAAATTGAGAACATAACAAGATCATATACCAAGTCCCCATAATCTTTTTATTGTTAATACGTAAACTTTGTCTAAGATAAATCAACGAAACTATATTCATAGTTCCAAGAATTGCTCTAACCAACGTTTGTAATTCTAATTGACTACCGACAAAATAATCAATGCCTAAAAATCCATTAAAGAATATAAAACATTTGGCAATACCTGAGATAATCAATGAACCAACGAATGTACGAGGGACAACTCCCGGGAATTCAATATGATCATAATTTTCAAGTATTGTTTGTTGAGGGAATATTCCATAGTTTAAAATATCATGAATTGCTTGAATGTTGAAAGATTCTTCTACTTTGGTAAAAGGGGAGAGTACAAGGTGATATGAGACGATAAGTAATAATATTGTATCAAGAATGTTAACCTTCATGGTGGTGGTGTACTGTTGACGACGAATTGAAAAATACAAAATCGACACAAACGAGAAATATAAAATTTTGAAGTAACAGCAAAGAGTAGCAAGCAGTAAACGAAAGCTAAGAAAAAGAAAAAAAAGTTTACTATTTAAGCTGGGGAAAGAGGAAGAATATGTTGCTATATTTAAAGAGGTAGTGTGTATATCAATGTTATTGTGGATACACAACCAATATTGAAGTTAACAATTGTCAAACGAAAAATGATTCTCTATAATAAACAAACTATATAGAATCTCTTTAAGTTTATTCAAAAAAAAATATTATAGTTCTCTTTTGAATGAAATTTCTATCACCATGGAAGAAATACCCCAATTAGTAGAAACATTACCTGAAAATGGAATATTACAAACGGAAACAATACCAGTAACAGCCACTTCCACCACGGCCTATTCTCTGACTCCAAGTTCATCTCGGAAAATCCCCATCACTATAATCACAGGATATTTAGGTTCAGGTAAATCAACTTTACTTGATATCATCGCCAAAATATCCAACAAGAGATTGGCTATTATTCTTAATGAATTTGGAGATTCTTCAATTATTGAAAAATCAATTACAGTACGAGATCAAGACAATGCGGTTGAACAATGGTTAGATATTGGCAATGGTTGCCTTTGTTGTACAGTCAAGGATAATGGAGTATTGGCCATTGAAAACTTGATTGAACATTCACGAGATAAAATTGATTATATTCTATTAGAAACAACTGGAATTGCTGATCCTGGTCCCATTGCCAAAATGTTTTGGTTGGATCTGGGATTGAATTCAAATATTTATATTGATGGAATTATAACTGTAGTTGATTCTCAACATATTGTTAAATGTTTGGATGATATTGGAGGTCATTGGCATAAGGAACATCATATAGATGTTGAAGAACAACAAGGAATGACTACAGCTCATTTGCAATTGGCATTGGCAGATGTAGTATTGTTAAACAAGATTGATAAAGTGGAAGAAGTCGATAGTATAGTCAGTCGTATCAAGAAGATTAATCAAGTATGTCCAATTTATCCTACAAAGTTTGGGGACATTTCTCTTGACAAGATTCTCGATTTACATGCATTTGAAATGAATAATAGTATTCAAGCAGTAAATATAACTTCTACTTATCATGATGATAGAATAACCACCGTGGCTATAGACTTTCCCTTTTGTAAAGACAAATTTGAATTTGGTAAAATTGAAAGTTTTTTACAATTTGTTCTTTGGGAAAATAAAATTAATAATAAATCAGTTGAAATTCATAGATTAAAGGGTTTATTAGTTATGCCAAGTGATCCTCCTGATGTTAGAGTAGTTCAAGGAGTAAGAGATACATATGAGATTATAACTGGCGGTGTATTGTTACCTCTGGTAACTACAAATAAATTGGTGTTTATTGGGAAAGATCTTAATTTGGAAGATATCAAGATTGAATTATATAGATTTTTAGTGTGAATATATCATAGTGCAAAAAAAATTTTTTTTTACTTTTGTTTCACAGAGATTTCGAAGTACATCTTAAGTAACCAAAATGTCAGATAATCCAGTCACTAGTACAGGTACTACTTCAAGTGCATCAAGCGCACCAAGTACAGCAAGTGCATCAGCAGCAGCTACCGCTACTGCTACTGGTAAGTCCACTCCTAAAAAAGGTTGGTCTAATCCTGCTCTTCGTATGATGGGAATCCCACGAATTTCATTACCTTCAAGAAACTGGATGATTTTCTGGACAGTATTAGCATCAATAGGTGGAGGAATAGCCTATGATAAATATCAACAAAAACAAATTAGAAAGAAATGGATGAATCAAGTTGAACCTTTAAGTCATATTTCATATACTACAGAAAAATTACCTAGAAAATTAACCATATATATTGCTCCTCCACCAAATGATTTTCTTGAAGAATCTTTAAAAATTTTCAAGAAATTTATTAAACCAGTATTAAATGCTGGTGCTATTGATTTTGAAATTTTCAGCGAATCAAGACAAGGTGATATTAGATCAAGTGTAGCTTCAAAAGTTCGACAATTAAGACAAATTGAATTAGATAAACAAACACCCAAGATTGAAGAAATGAAACCATTACCTTTAAACGATGAAGAAATTCTTGTTAATCGTTCAGAATTATATCAAGCAAAAGATGTCTTGGGATTATACAAGATTTTTCCAAGTGAAATTGAATTAAAACCAGAAGATGCTGAACAAGATATTTCAGGAGGAATCATATGTATTGGTCGTGGGGCATTTAAAGAATACATGACAGGATTACATGAAGGATTACTTGGACCTTTAACTAAACCTCAATTTGTAATTGATGAAGAATTAAAAGCTGAACAAGAATTAAAAGAAAAGGAAGATTCGGAATCTGAAGAACCAAATTTAAAACCTGTTCCCAAACCATATATTACTCCTGATCAATATTCCAATGCTGAATTAGCTCCTGAATTAAATATGGGTCAAGTTATTAAAAATAATCAAGGGATTCCTCAATTTTTTGAACAACCAATTTATGTATTTAAAGTACCAAATTTAATTGGATTTACCACAATTCCTAAGAAGATATATCGTTATTTTACTAAAAGACAATTGGCTGACGATTATGGTTGGAAAACTTCTGGAATTGTATTAAACAAAACAAGACCATTTAATCAAGACGATGTACAATTTGCACAGGATGAAGAAAATGAATGGCCCAAGAAATGGATTGAAACTGGTAAACAAAGAAATTCAGAATGGGTCCAAGATTTACAAGTTGATGATAGAATTATATCAAGAATGAGAGTATTTGATTGTGAATCAACTCCACGTGAAGTTAACTGAGCAAAACACTTTATAAGCTTAGCTTGTACATATATTACTTTCTTGTCCATAATGTGTAATTATACTTAAAATCACCTTCTACAATATCCTCATCAACCTTATCACCAATAAATTCTTCTAATTTACTTTTCTTTTGTTTAACCCATTCTTCTTGATTAAATTTAAAAAATGTATCCATAGGTATACTTTCACAATTCACATGGTCCACTTCAGTAATCAACAAATTATCCACCAATTCATTGTCAACTATACTATTATAAATCTCACCCCCACCAATAATAAACACTCGATCAATACCCTTACCTTGAATCAATTTCAATCCATTCTCAATAGAATTAGCATGAATAACCCTATCATCAACAATTTCGTTAGTGAATGATCGAGATAGAATAATATTAAGCCTATCAGGTAATGGACGGAATTTGGTAGGAATTGATTCCCAAGTTTTCCTACCCATAATAACAGCATTAATTGAGTTGGATTTACTAGTTACTGTTTTAAAATATTTCATTTCTTGACGAAGTCTCCAAGGTAATTTTCCTTGATAACCTATACCATAATGAGGTCTCAATGCTGCGACGATTATTGAAATTGTTGGTTTTTCTGACATAGTCATGGTTTGGTGGTGGTGGTTTAAAGACGCGGTTTTATAATATTGAAATTTTTTCTGCTATTTCTTTTTTTTGAACTTCGCATGAGAACATTTGTACTGTGTATTATTTCAAATTAACAAGACCTGTTCAATAACAAGTTCTATATCCCGAGTATTAAACCAGTTACTTGTATAATATTGAACTAAATCATCTAGGTATATTCTATTTGGTAGCATATTGTCAAAAACCCTGAATGTTATATCTTTCCTGTATAGACGCGCGGCGCGGACTAATGCGAGATTTCCCCGGATCATTCAGAAAAGAAAAACAAACAAAACTGCGAAAAATCAAATAAAAAAAAAATAAAAATGTCACTACATTATTAAACTAGTATTCACATAAATTAAAACAAAATAGGGTATATACTAACACAAGATACAGATAAGAAAATAAGAAATAAGAAATAATAAAACAAAATAAAAGGGTTATACCATGTTCAAAAAAAGAGAAAAAGAATAAGGTATAATTCACAACGTCAAAAAAAGACTCAGAAAAAAAGAAATAATGTACAACACAATCCATTTACTTGGTTGTCTTCTTGGTTGTCTTCTTCTTAGGAGCAGCCTTCTTGGTAGTGGTGGCTTTCTTGGTAGTAACAGCCTTCTTGGTTGGGGTGGCTTTCTTAGTAGTCTTGGCCTTGGTTGTCTTTTTAGTAACCTTAGTGACCTTCTTTGGTGCGACGGCTTTCTTGGTTACCTTCTTTTCAGTTGTTGGCTTCTTGGCTTTGGTGACAGGAGCAGCCTTCTTGACTTTATGAGTAGTAACTGGCTTTTCTTTCTTGGCAACTTTAACTGGTCCTGATGGTCCCTTTGGTTGTAAGAAATCGCCAGTTTCAACTCCCTTTCTTAAAGCAGTGTTAAACAAAGCATCAAAATTACCAGTTTTAATATCATTGTTTGATTGAACATATTTCTTTAAAGCTTGACGACTAAAACTAAGTGTTAGTAAAAAAGTAATTGTGCATGGTAATATTTGTTTGTTTGTTTTTTAGGGATGCGAGTAAAACCAAAACAAAAAAAAATGTGTATCATAACATTATACATACGAAGAACCATTTCTTTCCTTTAAAGCAATGATAGCAGACTTGATCATATCTGTAATAAGTGGAATCAGTTAGTACCATAAGTTTTGCTAGAGTGAATTGAAGTGTATCGAGAAATGATAAAACGAAGGGGGTCAGCTGGTAGTCTCCACTTCTCCTTGTTTCTTCCCACTTTATTTTCACACAATTGATACATACCTTTATAGGTGACTTTTGGAGCACCAGCAGAAGCAGTATTAGACTTGGCAGTTTTAGCAGCAGGCATTTTTAATTAAGTGTTTAGGGTATTTGTTTATACTTTGGAAAGAAAGAAAAAGGAATGACAAGGAAATCTTTTTTTACAAAAAAAAAAAACAAGTGGGAATTTTAAAGAACTGGAAAATCAAAACAAATAAATTTTGTGAGCTTTTTTAATTTTCGCAATCACGGAAAAAAAATTGTGTTCATTGACAAGTTTAGCCAGTAGCGAATTGAGTTGCATTGACGATGAGAAGCGTTGAGCAAGTAGAACTCCGTTCTACTAGAATTTTATTTCATTAGAGCAATCATGTTAACTATATAAACATATAGAGGAAGAATCTTGTTTAACTAACTTTTCGTAACCAAATTCTCGCAGGTCATGATAGATTCTAATGCTACATTGTGTTTTCCTGCATTTTCCTCATAGTGTGTGTTTGTCGGGTTTTTGATACATTCAGACTTACCTAAAGTGTCAAGAAGAACTTCAGATGCCAATTTATACACGCTCCTGACTTCCTTACCAGATGAAGAATCCATTAAAAACTCTAAAAAGCTAGTGGAATGTCGGTTTTGGTTTTCACTCTTACTTTTGACCAAAGCCATAGCAATCTCTAAAATAATAAATGAATTTGGGTTTAAGGTACTATCTTCATAATCACCATACTCAAATTTGTAAAATAACAAGACTTCATCACCATATAAACCTCTCGATCTTGCACAATTTGCCAACTTCGTAACCGTGTTGATGTAGTTGTAGGATGGGTTTGGGGGTCTCTTATGGCTTCCATACAATTCAATCAGATATTCTCGAATCACGGAGCTAATGTTGAACCATACAAACTCACTGCTATCATCTTTGTGATTATCTATATCACGATTACTATCGTCTTTGTAATCGACTAGATCATACATAATAGCTCTTACCGAATCTTCATAACTCAATTTGGGGATGAGCGAACAAATACCAAAACTTAATGTTGCAAATAATACCAAGTATGAATGTTTCATTTTGTTTGGATGAAGAATTAACAAAACTTCGTTTACTTGAAGCATCTTGTGAGCTTTTTATCCTTTTTCGAATATTTGATATGTTGTTATTGAAGAAGAGTTTGTTTTTATTTAGTTATTCATGTTTGTTGTTATGTATGCCCTTGGTTGCCCCGCAGTCTTGGAAGTGTATTTAATTACCGGTTGAGACTATAACAATCGACTCTAGATCCAAATCTTTTAAACCAGGGGTAAGATAAATTGAATCTCATAAACTGCAAGTTTCTGTAACTATGGAAAATATTTGATTTATATTAAGTTTAATTGATAATAAGTACATAAGAAAAGGATAGAATCACACTCTACTAGAATTATTTCATTAGAGCAATCATGTTAACTATATAAACATATAGAGGAAGAATCTTGTTTAACTAACTTTTCGTAACCAAATTCTCGCAGGTCATGATAGATTCTAATGCTACATTGTGTTTTCCTGCATTTTCCTCATAGTGTGTGTTTGTCGGGTTTTTGATACATTCAGACTTACCTAAAGTGTCAAGAAGAACTTCAGATGCCAATTTATACACGCTCCTGACTTCCTTACCAGATGAAGAATCCATTAAAAAATCTAAAAGACTAGTGGAATGTCGATTTTGGTCTTCAGTCTTACTTCGGGCCAAAGTCGAAGCAATCTCTAAAATAATAAGTGAATTTGGGTTTAAGGTACTATCTTCATAATCACCATACTCAAATTTGTAATATAACAAGACTTCATCACCATATAAACCTCTCGATCTTGCACAATTTGCCAACTTCGAAATCGTGTTGATGTAGTTGTAGGATGAGTGTGGGATTCTCTGATGGTGTCTATACAAGTCAATCAGATATTCTCGAATAACGGAGCTAGTGTTGAACCATACAAAACCACTGCTACCGTCTTTGTGATCGACTAGATCATACATAATAGCTCTTACCGAATCTTCATAACTCAATTTGGGGATGAGCGAGCAAAGACCAAAACTTAATGTTGCAAACAATACCAAGTATGAATGTTTCATTTTGTTTGGATGAAGAATTAACAAAATTTTCGTTTGCTTGAAGCATCTTATGTGCTTTTTAACCTTTTCTGAATATTTGATATGTTATTGTTCTGTATGAGATTCTGTTCTTTCAAAAGAAGCTTCATTTTTTCGATATTCTTGGTTAGGAAATATGTTACATCGTTTTCGCATGGCAATTTCTTCATATAATGTCTCCATAAGATTACATACCCAAGAAAAAAATTAGTACCAATTGATGAATTTCTGATTTCTGGGTAAATTATACTCCATGGACCCTAATTGTGTAACAAAATTATCATAACTAGCTCTATCTCTTGAGAAAATATCTGAGTATATTCAATACTGGGGCAACTCCCAAGTTCCTTATTTAACAACACTACTACTGTTTGTTCTTGGTATTTCATATATTATTACTATCTGCTCTTTTTAAACCAGCACAAAATAGTAGCCATATATTAGAAAGAAGTAACCAAATCAAGAAACAATAAATAACTATATATTAAAACAAAGGATACCATAAACAGGCTTTCATATTCACTTGTGACATTTAGATCATCCACAGGCAGTGGGGTTGCTTCCCATGCAGATATTAACATGTTCACCATTGATATTCACATCACGGATCTTGCAACTCAAAGAGTCGGTACCAATACACCTATCAATACATTGTTTTACTGACTTATACAACAATACTGCTCTAAATGTAATATTTCCGTTCCAGGAAACGTAACAATTTCTATATCTGATGTACCTAGTATTACTCTTTTGGACAGTATCATCTTCTTTAATTGCTCCAGTAAGTGCTATGCATTCTTCTTTAAATGCTTCATGTCCAACGTCACAACTGTATTTATCATCTGATTGAATTCCAAATTCAGGTTCTGTTTTAGCAGCTAATTTGAGGATTTTCTGAACCTCAACACTTGATGAGTTTATAAAATCCTCTAAAAGACTTGTGGAGTTATTTTCAGCTACCAACACTTCATTTATTTCTTTTATAACATCAGCATTCGTATTCATTGAACTACAGTTATTTTCACCAGCAAGTTTAAATGTAAAAAATAGTAAAACAACATCGCCATATAATTTGTTTTTAGCAGCATAATCAGCCAAATTGGTAATTTTTTTTAAATAATTAAAACATGGGTAGCTGGTGATATAACTCTCTTCATCGATGAAAAGTGCCAAGTTGTATTTTGTTAAATTAAAAAAAATAGGATCCATTTCACTTTTAAGAAGATATTGTAGTTGGTTAGTGTAGTTATCACCAACCACTTGGATTTCTGTGGTGTTTGTTAAGCATTGGGTAAAGTTAAAACTTATCAATAAAATGAAAATGTAAAATAAAAGCATTTTGTTCTATTTGTAAATAGAAAAGAAGAATTAGAAAATAGATCAATTATTTACGCGCCATGCCTATTGTTAACCTGCAAATATTTTTTTGCAATGTATTTTCGCACTAAGCAAACAAGATTCTTTCTTGAATCTTCTTTTCCTAAGCCTTCAGTAAATAAACTGGGGATCTTCTACGTCCCAAATATATCCTACCATACTTCTGAGAATTCAATTCACACTCTAATTCAAATATATAATTTCCTAATTTACTATATCAACAACATAGTAAATTCTTTGGAAGAGACTGGTAATGTTTATAAACATTTTTGATCGAATCAAGACTAGTATATATCTCAATCTTTTGAAGTGTTTTGCTTTTTAGTATTAAGAACAAATATATATTAGTATTTCTTTCCTTGTAAATTTGTCCTCATTTTCTCAGAATTGTAACCCCCCTCCCCCAACTGAACTACGCATAAACTTTAATATCCCATTTGTATATTCATGATCTAGCTATACACGTTATTCTCTCAAGGACAAACTTCTTGTTCAATCCAATTTTGATATTCATCAGTTTCATAGACATACCTTCTATCTTTATCTAATTCATAAAAATCAACATAATCAATAAACAACCCAACCACGGAGAAATTCTTTAATCCAGCTTCGTCTTTTTTCCCATCAACTCCTCGTTGAATTGAACTTATTAATTTGATATTTTCATCAGTTATTGGTTGTTTTGGTGGTGGTTTTCTAAATGATTTCTTTAATGGTTTTGATAAATTATTCCAGTGTCGAGTAATTTCTTCTTGCCATTCTTCTTTAGTTGGTGGGGTGAATGTAATTTGGGAAATATCTTCATAGACATTATTACCTAAAGTTGGAGATAATAATGTTGAACTAATTGGTTGTTTTTGAACTTCGGGAGTGATATCTTCAGTTTTACAATTACAAATAGGTGAATTTGGCGTAGTTGTAACTGTTGTACTTGTTGTATCATCATGAACAATTCTTCCATCAAATACTGAAGTATTTGTATTCGTGGTGAATATTGAATCATTATCATGCATGATATTAAAATTAGTCATGGAAGTTAAATCAATTTCAGGTTGAATTTCATCATTAATTAATCTCGCCCTACCTCTAAATCTAAATTGTTTACGAACATGAGGAAAATAAAATACAGCTTCAAATTTATCATTAGTTAATAATTCTTGATATTTACTCATTCTTTTATCAGTAGTGAATGTGATTACATTAGTTGATTTGTTATCAAATAACCATCCTCGATATACCAAAGTTCTATTATGAGGGAATCCAGTAGTATTATCTATAGTAGCCAATTGAAATGATATAAAAGGAGTGTTGTTTTTCGAAGATGAAAGTTCATTATCGATACATGTGTTGAAAGTAGATACCCAAGGTGCTTGGAAATGTCCTTGTAACATCGTACTTTTATATATGTGAGGAATACAAGGACACGCAACTGAGTAGGGGTTTGCTTCTCCCTTAAGTAGTAACTTTTTTTTTTCTTTTCTTTTTGGGCTAATTTAAACTTACGTCGGGGGGGAAATTCACACAATGGATTTTGTGATTTCAAACTTTTTTGGTTTAAACCCGAGAAGTATTTTTTGAGGTTTATGGTTTGTTTAACCTAGATGTTGTCAAGTAGTATATAGGTGAAGGTTATGTTATAAATAGAGAATTTTATATTGTCAGTGTGAGTCGCGTGGTGGTAAATTTAAATTACTACCACCATTACCACACGACTGAATTTCTTTCTTCCGCATAAAACTCGGTGTTTCTCGGAGATTCAAAACTGTAAACTTTAAATATTACCACATCTACAGTTTCAATTTTTCCTCTACCTTTTCTTCTTCTTTCTGAAGTGTATGTGTGTCAGACAGGATATACATTACCGAACAAATTTTCTCCCGAGAGTGAAAGAGAGAGGGCCCACGTTTTTCTTTGCCACTTTACTGATTTAGTGTCATATTTTTTTTTTAATTGTTCCATTCCCAATGGGGAAACTCATCTTTTGTTATTTTATTATTTTTTCCAAGCCCATTTACATAGGGCCAAATTTTTGAAGTGTGTTGCCATTTACAACTTGTCTATAATAAGCGGTAGTGTTATTTTGTCAGATATTTTACGGTTGTAAGTTGTTGTTCCGTCTCGGTACCTGAAATGATAGACGTAGAGGTTTGTATTTGCGAACTAACTATCTATATTTAATAATCATTATATTGATTTGTTTCCTTTGTCCCTGTATATTCAAATAATCAAATACTTTGACATTGGGCTTTGCAAAAAAAATTATGAAAAGATTTGATATAATTTTTTATTACAAAAAAATCTATTACATTTGAAAATACCATATCAAGGCAATAACAAGGTAAACTTCGCATATTTAACAAAGGCAACAATTTTATAGCCCTTATAAATGGATATTATTTATGTTCAATTGTAAAAATTGTCAATAATTCAACATTAAAATTAAACCTCTCTTTTTGGTAGCACCTATATTTCATCACGTGAATTCAATTTCCTGGCATTCAAAATCTGGAATTTTCGAAACAAAAACTGGAGGGTTGGCCGAGTGGTCTAAGGCGGTAGACTTAAGATCTACTGGACAGTGTCCGCGCGAGTTCGAACCTCGCATCCTTCATTATTTTTTTTATCTTTTTAATATATATTTGGTAATCACAGATAAAACACTGTTGATGGTAAAAATTTAATATCTTTTTTAAGTGAGTTTCATAACCATGTTATATGTACAACGGGTTAACATTATTTTTTTTTGCTATAAATAATCGGTTCAATAATTTGGTAGGTTGGGCAAATTCATTTCTATACACATAATATATTAACTGATTTATTGTTTTGTTCTGAGATGAATAACGAAGAAATTAGTTGCAAATAGAATAAGAGTCATGATAAGATAATACTCTTGTATAAGATCCAATTTCGTCTTTGTATTTTACTAAATTATTTCTAAATTATTTCTAATTTCATGTGTATATTCTTTTTTTGGATAATCAAGCCAACAATAACTTAGGATTGATTCTTAGGATTCATTATCTACAATATTTTACTTCGCTATTACCATGGAAATATCTTCAAAAGTATCAGCTGTGATGGTGAAAATATACCTAGTAAACCAGTTTTGGGACAATGCAAAAGTAATACTGATGTTAGTTCATAAAGCAGAAATATCATTTTTGAATTACTCTCTGGACTTAACAAGTTTGTCGATTGTAAATTGATTGAAAAGTGTCAAGTTTTGCAACAGATTTGCCTGATTATACTGTTATTTTTTCTCTCCCCCGAGTTGGTAGCGTATTTTCTAATACTTGTTAACACGATGAGTGAAAAACTTGATCTGTAAGAGTTAGTGTACTCATCATGACTTACAAATTAACCATATTAGAAGGAACACCCAGTGAAACTGAAGATACATTACAATCACACCTCACAAAACTATCATGCAGACATCGATATTTCTCGAAAATTCACCTTGTATCAAACACACCACCTACCACTCCAACCTTACAAACAAATAAAACAACAACGATAAACTTATGGGATATAATTAACCAACCTGAAACAACATACGTCTTTGCCAAACCAATAGATGAACTAAATATTAGTCCGGAATTGTCTTTTACAAACACATTTGAATTTAATCAAGGTAAAATGAAGATTGTTGTTGCTCAAGATAAATTTCAACTGATTCCTAATTTAAAGAATTCGGCAACAGTAAAGAAATTAATTCAAGATAAAGTAGGTCATGGAGGTAATTATTTTGTTAAATATCGCTATTTAATTGAAATGAATAAAATTGTTCCCCAATTGAAACAAATTATTGATTTAGTTTTTTCGGAAGTTGAAATTGTAAACTTTGTCCCATATCAGGGGGGAGTAATATGTGATCCAGTTGAACTTACAGAGTTGACAGATTTGGATAACTATGAAATCTACGAATGTTTAAGTTTGGTGGTTAATTTGGGAAAACAAAGTATCGTTCAAGATGATAATTTTTCACGATATTCTATAAATTGGAGTAACAAAACATCAAATAAATACACAGTATTTGATGTTACTTCAGAGTGGATACAATGTCAAGATTTCACTATACTTAGTCTTCACAATGATAATACTCATATATTAATTTACAAAACTTCTTTACATACAAAAATCTGGGAAATACAATAATAATAATACTGTTCATTAGCAAAAAAAACATAGGTTACAAAATATATACAGGCATTAAATACATAAACAACAACAACAACAACAACACGCACACACCCTCTTTCTGTTTATGAAAAATCTTTAAACAACTCATCAATAGGATAATTCTCAAATAAATCATTTGTAGTTGACAAATTCATTGCAATTCCAGGACTAAATACATTTCCAGGACCTGGAGTTAACCCTGTAGTCCCCCCTACTATATTACCATCTAATTGATTCAATAAATTAGTAGAATCATTATACATTGGTGTAGGTTCAACCGGCTGATTAACAGTTGTCCCCCCGCCAACTCCAATATTCCCGGTGAATCCAAATTTACTTCCAGGATCACCATATTCATTCTTCATATTCATCATTTGTAACCAAATTGAATCAACTTGTTCATTTGGTCGATAATCATTAATATCTACATCGGAACTTGTTGTAGATGCTGTATCAAATAATGGTGTAGCAGAATATCTCTTTGTCGCAAAATCTTGATAACTATAATTAGCATAAATAGGATGTTTTGGTTTCTTTTTTGCTTCTTTAACTTTAGCTAAGGAACTTTCTAAGATAAATTCCAATTCTTCCAACATTTGATCATTTTGTAAAATGGCTGATTCATGTAAAGGTTTGAAATTTTTAAAAAAATCATCCTTGGTTATAACATTACTCAAGAAATTCTGGGCCTTGGTAATTCTCCAAGCATAATAATATCGATGGGAAAGCTTGGCAGCTCCTTCACGAAATACATCTCGACATCTTAATAATAATTCACTAATATTTAATAATCTTTGATAATGAACACGATATTTATCATTCCCCTTCATTAATGGTCCATGATTATATTTTGATTGTAAATTTAAAATTTCAAATTTAAATCGAAGGAATACAGCCATAATTACTAATAAAGATTTATGAGCTAAAGTTTCATATGCTGGGATAATCACTAAATCAGTGGAATCTCGAGAAACCATCATATGAATATCATTAACACATTCACAGAAAAATGGCATTAAATCAAGTATAACCACAACAAATATCTTTTTTAAATAATAATAGGCCAAATCAGTACTTCCCTTACGTTCATAATAATTAAAAATATGTAAATAAATTGACACCATTAAGAAATTCCCAGTACAATAAATTTTCATTTTTAAAGTTCGAGGAAATACTTCTTCATTAGTAGTTTTCATAATATCAATTCTTTCCAACATATCACCAAATTTCTCGACAAAATGACATTCTAAATAATTCAATTTTGTTGCCAATTCTGCCATATTTGACAGACCTTTAACTTTCATAATTTGTGTTAGAAGTTCATGTAATGGTTGATATGAAATATCAAATTGACTAAAACATTTCATAGTTAATTTTTCCATTTCAACATCAATAACATTTTCATTTCCTGGTTTATAAAATGGAGGTTTTGTATCAAATGAATCCTTATCTACATTAAGCGTGGTTCCATTGGCCATAGCAAAATTTAAATCACTAATCAAGAGATAAGTCCATATTTTCCTCCCTAAATTATTAACTTTTTCATCATTACAAGTATCAGGAAAATTATCGGGTTCACGATGTAACCCCAAAGTATAAGCCATTTGAATTAAAATGGCATTGAATACTTGAGCATCACCTCCATTAATTCCATCACCATCTTCTGGAGCAAGCATGTGATATAATCGAGTGAATAATGCTAATTGCATTAATGTCATATTTATACTTCTCATAAGGTTAAATTGATTTAAACAACTTTGAGAAACATCAATTGAGTCAATATTTATCGGATTATTTAATAAATATTTAATTTGTTGTGCTTTAGGTGAAGGATCACTAGTTTGCATATTGGCTTCATTTATTTTGGCATCATTTGAAAAAAGGGATAAATAACTTAATCTTAATACAATTAATAATATACCTAAATAAGCAAAATCCATTTTTTTTTCAACTTTAACAGTAATTGGTATATCTAAATAATCTTCATATCCAATTAATTTTTGTAATTGTTCTTTAAATATAACTTCATCTAAAAAGGGAAATGCCACATATAAATGGGTGAAGAATCGTTTATATAATAACCAAATTACTTTTTGTTTAGGTAACACCAATTTAATCTTTTCCACCAATTCCATTTCTTCATCTAAACCACCTTGATAAAACAGTAATCCAATACTTAATGCCTTTTCATTTAATTTTTCTGGTGTTAAGGGAACTTTCTGCTTTTTATCCTTATTATTATTTTCTTGAATTGTTTCTCGATAAGGTCGAACATCATTTAAACCTTCATCGTCATTAACTTTAGCTGAGAATTCCTTCTCCACTGGGAGTGAAGTAGATCCCGTATTAAACATCATTTTTCCCTTATATTGTTCTTTAATACTATTAAATTGCGACCAAAGTCCTCCCAAAGCACCATCCATTCTGGTCAAGGAAATCCAAGAAAGGGGACCAAAATTTCTTCGCCGTATAGGTTCTTTATCATATGTAGGACTATAACCATCATAAAAATTGATTGTTTCAGTTTGTGATTCCACGGGGTTGAACCCAATTAATTTGGTAATATCAAGGGCTCGTGCTGTGTCAAACGTATTCGAAGTATGAATATTATTACTTGGTATAGGAACTGAAGGAGGCAAGGGAGAAAATGAATTCGAGAGTCCCAGAGAAGGGTTGGCTAATTGAAATCCATTTGTGGGACTATTATCAACACTTCTTCTTTGAAGTGATTCTTCTAAAGATTTTAATTTTTGTTTTAAAAATTGTAATTCATCTTGAACTAAAGTTTCAGAAATTGTATCAAGTTCTGCAGTTACTGTAGTAGAAGAATCATTAGGAATAAAATTATCTAGACAATTTGTTGTCGTGGTAGTAGTATTATTTGAATCCGATGAATGCATTCTCATATCTAATTCTTCAGCAATTTCTTCTTCTTTGGAGTTGGTAACTCCATTAGCTTTTAAATGGGCGTTATATTCAGTATAAGTGCATGGTTCACCTTTTCTATATTTGGCACAAGTTGAACAAGGATTACCTAAATCACATTTAACTTTTCTTTTCTTACAAAAGTCACATACTTTGGAAATTCTAATTCGTTTTTTGCCCATATTTTAACATATGTAGTAAGTGTTTAATATAAGGATAATCAATAAACAAATAGCTTTGATAACAAGTGATGTTTTTCAAATGTATATTAAAAAAAAACAAGGGTGACTTGAAACTTTTTAAAAGATGGTGATAGTAAAAAAGAAATGTGAAGTCACGGGGTGACTGTATGTACGATAATGGAAAGTAACAACTATATGTGAATAAGTGCAACAACTCAATTAACTTAACAATGGAATTGACTTAACAATATTATTTTATATGAATAGCAAGAACAGTAGTATTAGTAATTGCTTATGAGCCTTAAATATAGAGTAGGATTATTCACCCTACCTGTTTTGGTTGTAAAAAAAGTGACCCGCTTTAAAGTGAAAAAAAAAAAAAGAATTCTAAAGTGGCAAAAAATGGTGTTTTTTTGCGTGTGGTGGTAGTAGTAGTAGTAGTAGTGGTAGTAGTAATGGAAAGTCGGCCGTCGGGTTTAAACGGCGGGATGAGGGTTTTAAAAAAATATTTCAATTGGATGAGTAGTCAGAGAGTACGGCGGTATCCAAAACCAAATGACTAAATGACTAGATGACTACTTGGATGATTTGACAGTAGTTAGAAGAATATAGAGAGAATCAGGTATTTTTATTTGAAAAAAAAAACCATTTGGGAGGCAAATTCAAATGTATTTATGTTTAAATTGAGTTTGTTCGTTTTAGGAGATATTATTTTTTTTTGTGTGTGCACTCTCTTTCAATTCCAAAAACGTTCTTATTGTTCTTTTTTTGTTTTCATTTCTTTTTGCCTTCAAGGGTTGACTGTAACCTTATTTATCTGGGTAGTTGTAAGTCTAAGTAATACATATTAGTAATATGTTTCTTGGCGAGTTTTGTCTTGGATCGAATTGCGCTTTCCATACATAGTAAGATTTGTTTGACTTTGTCATTGCCTTGGGGAAGTTTATTCACCAAGGTTGACATTTGTCACTTTCCTCTTACATTCTGTGGAAACATCAACGAGGCTTTGCTTAAGGTCAAGAACAGCGACAATATCTTTGTCCTGTCGTATCTGTAACTTTCGGGTTCACATAGCAAAGTTCAAGAATGTAAACATTAGTCATACATTTGTATTGTTCCAAAAAAACAAACAATATAGAAAATGAATAAAAAAAATATCTCGCGCCGCGCCTCTCTAACAGTTCTTTATTTGTCTTTTCTTTTTTTTCTGACAATTCCCCCTTACACTTCTTGGTTATCCCCTCTTACCGTTGAGATCCTTTTTATTTTTGCATGACAGATTAGAAAAGAAAGTCCACGGCATTTACTTTGTAGATACAGTCTTAATATTTTACACACTACACTCTTTCTCAAATTATTTCAAACTAGTGCGACATTTTTTTTTCAAACTATTTAGTTTGGATTCTCCTCCGAGTCAAACATTTTCATACCAGGTGATTTGCGCATATAATGTGGATGTATTCCGACTACATTAGTTAACCGATTTGTGGTCAGTACGAATCTAGTTTTTCCAGTGGTTTGAAAAATAAATGTCGGCCAGTGTGAATTAATTTGAGAGACTGTAACGCGACAATATTTTCGTAGTCTACCAGACATTTCTTTCGAGCCATCAGACAAAAAACTTCGGACTTCCGAGGAAAGAATTATTAGTATCACCTGACATGTTTTTTTTCGTATGATTCTGCGCACCCGAAAAGATTTTTTTTTTTGTTTGCAGTCAAAGAAAAATTACATTGGTTTTTTGCCATTACTCAGAATATAGTCATGCCAAATGCAAACCATGTAAATGAATTACCAGAGGAGTTTTCCCATCCTATCCCTTTTCCATAATATGTAAGTAAAGGTCCTAACACAGGAAAAATTGAGTATGAAAGTGGTCCTAATGGTATGATGGTTGGTACTGTTTTACAAGAAAGGGGACGACTGGTACTTAACACATAGAACATCATACAGCGAAACTCCAACCCCGGATTGCCTTAAACTTAGTATGTTCATGATTGAAATATTGAATAAGGCAGCAGGTAGAGATGCTCAAGTTCAAGAAATAGCAATTGATAACACTCAATTGGAAGGTTTATTTACAAGGAACAGGTTATTTTTTTTTACCATTGGTGATTTGCTGGAATTTAACATGGAAAGCTCTTTTGTTCCAGTTTCAATTTTCAAATAAATACTTTAAACGAGCAAAGAGGTAACTCCTCCCTGGAATGAAGCTCCCCTAGCAACCTTGTTCAACCGTAGTACGAATTTCTACTTCACAGCAGTAAGAACCATTTTTCTAATGTGGTGTCAAACATTTTACCCTCGGAAGTTCGAAAATTTTCTATCAGATGATTTGTAAAAAAATGTCGGACTAGTTTGTAAATAAATAAAAAAGACTGAAAGTAAAAGAAAAAGTCGCGTTTTTGCATATGTCAGGTTTTGATGTTTTATTTTTTTCGGGAAAGGGTAACGGAAGTCATTGATCCAAATTTTGCCACTTATTATATTTCTCCGGTTTTTTCCATTTAATAAACACAAAATTAATTTGTGTAGTCGGAGTGGAAAATAGGAGTCGGGTCGGTGCTCTCTTCCCCACGATTATCCGATGTACACTCAGCCAACCATTGTAGGGAACGCAATTACCAATTTAGTCGTCCCCCAAAGGTATTTGAGGTCATTCTAAAAAGTATCAATTGTGGGCTATGCTAGGAATATTATTTAAAAGAAAAAAGGGGTAGTAGTCAATGTGGGTGGTTATTTACATGTTTGAGTTTTACGATTTCTCATTCAATTACAACATTGTTTCTTTTTTCAATTATAGCAAATTTACCAATTATCCGCTTATGTAATATAGTTTATACGAGAAAGATAAGTGCTTGATTACTGGTTGAGTTTTGTCATCGCACACGACCTCTGATTGACTTTAATTCTTTCATTTTTTTTTTGTCTTCTTCTTTTGCTTAAGTAGATTTATGTAAGAAAAGTTACCCCATACAAAAGAATAACAACCAAACAAAAAAAAAAACGGGGCTAATTGTAATTTCACCTTTATCTATTTTGTTTTAAAACTGCCCATACAAAAAAAATACAACAAACTCCGAGATTGTACTGATAGTCTACTCTTCCTTTTGTTTATTATGATTTCTAAAGATTTTCTTCAACAATTATTATTAAATTCGTTAAATGATTTGGGATATCATCACGTCGCAACTGAATTGTTGTCTACTATCAAACAAGAACATGAATCAGAACAACAACAACAACAGCAGCAGCAACAACAACAACAGCAACAACACAACTTGTCAACAACAAAAGCAGCAATAACAACAACAACAAGTACTAGTCCCACTAGTACTACCCACCTGAAGACAACACTTACTCAACAATCTCACTTGATTGATTGGTTTTATGCTCAATTGAATATTTCCAACTATCAGCAATTGGATGAATATCTAGAAACAGTATTAATAAATACCACTACAAACCCTAATACTGCAAAATCAAATGAATTTATTCAAATTTTAAATTATCAAGGTGATCAATATAATTCGTTAATACTTATTATTGTTTATTTTATTAGACGATTCTTTTATATGGAAGGCCTTAATCCTTTAGTTGATGGAGAAATTGGTATGCAATATCTTTCCAATAAATTACTTCCCTTGTTGGATCAATTTAATTCTGATGTTATAGTAGAAGAATTTGGTGATATAATTGACCGAAATATTTTGATCCAATTGAATCGAGAACAAGAATCAAAATTATTATTGACATTATTAAATTCCAGTTGTCATATTCCTCCAACTTCTTTACCAACTTATTTATTTGGCTATAAAGTAAATGATTTAAGATCGTTTCATAATATACTATTTAAACCTTTGTTCAAACCTAGCCAATCAACATTCCATCAAACATTTGATATCCCGACAAATTGTCTTGAAAATCTTGTGGAACAAGCAATTAAATATCAACAATTACAAAATCCCTATTATTTACCTACAAGAGTAAATAAACGGAAACAAGGAACTACACCATTAATTCCTTTGGAATTTCTGAAAACTCCATTGTTTTTCAATAATGCAAAATTAATTCAAACCTTGACTCATCATACTGATGAAGTTTGGTTTATTAAATTCTCCCCCTCGGGAAGATTTATGGTTACTGGGTCACTCGATGGGAAATTAATCTTGTATGACGTGGTTAACAATTTTAAAATGATTAAAATTATGGAACCTAGTGTTGCTGCTGATAATTCTGCCTTTGTGCCATTTTCCGTTAAACCACAAGCTGCTGGAAAGACTCGAGCAGTTATATATTGTTGTTGGGATCCCAAGGAACAATATTTAGTTAGTTGTTGTTTAGATACCATTGTTAGAATTTGGTCAATTGGTGATATTCATAATAAGAGAATAACACGAAGTGAAACAACAATTACTAGTACTGCTGGTGCTACAGGATCCACGGGGTTTGTTCTGCCATCAACTAATAACCCAAGTTCAGTTTCTACTGATTTTAAATTGATTACATGTTTTACTCTTGGTCAAGATATAAAAACTTGGACTTGTGAGTTCTTACCGGAGAATAAACGAACAGTTACAAATTCTTCTTCGCCACAATTCATAATTGGATCTCCTGATAAAGTTCTTAAGGCGTTTGATTGTGATGGAGTTGAATTGTTTGATTTCTATGGAAATATCGAAGGTGGAGATGAAGATGAAGATGAAGAAGATGACCAAGGTGATCAAGATGAAGAAATGAAAGAAGATATTGATACTGATAATCACAAGCGGAAAAAGAAAAGTATTGATCGTTTGATTGGTTCTTCTGAAATTGGTTCAAGTTCACGACCAAGTCGCAACACTCCCAAACCCAAGGAAAATGGTCAAGAAGGTGAAGATGTTACTATGAAAGATACTGATGAAACTAATAATCATGGACTTTCCAATTCACTCCGTAAACATCTTGAAAGTAATTTTAATCGTATTAATGATTTAGCAATTACTCCCAATGGGAAAATCTTAATCACAGCAAATAATGAACCCCAATTACATTTTTATAAAATCCCCGATGTATTAAATGAAGAAGCAACAACTAGAAGAATAGCCAGTATAAATCTACGAGGAAGATTAACATCATGTTCTGTATCGAAAAATGGGAAATATCTCTTGTTAAGTTCTGCTCCGGAAGAATTACAAGTTTGGGATATTTCTCGATTACCACAAGATCCTCCAATATTATATCATAAATATATTGGCCATTCTCAATCAACATTTATTATTCGTTCTTCATTTGGTTATTATAATGAAGATACCGGGGAGGAAGAATTGGTATTATCTGGAAGTGATGATGGATATATATATTTTTGGAAATTACATACTGGGGAATTAATCACTCGAGTTAAGGGACATACGGGATTATGTAATTCTGTCGATTGGAATACAGGAGGTGGTGTTTGGGGAAAGGGGAAAGATTTAGGAAAGTTTTGGGGAAGTGTTGGTGATGATAAATTAGTTAAAGTATGGGGACCCAATTAAAAACATTTAGTTTCATAGTTTAATAGTTTAATATGAAATATGCCCTGGTACTATTACTCTTGAATAGACAATTGTTTGCGCTTATTTGAAGTATCGAAATATGATACTCCAATCAAACGAAAACAATTGTAAACTCAAAAGTAGTTTACTTGTAATTATATCATAAGCAATTCAAGGATATTGTTTTCTATTTATAGCAAATTGAAATAATATCTCAATTTTTGTTGGGTTATATTTTTTTTAACAAAGGTTAATTTTTATTTAACAAAGGTTAATTTTTAAAGGGTCGCAAAAGACAAGGTTCATAACCACTACATTTTGTAATTACAATGGAAGAAATAAAAATACTGCGAATTTGTTTTCCACTATATTGTTTAGGGTGAGAGAAAGAAGCAATCATAGGGAAGTGAAAGGACATATGTTTACCCTTGATCACTGTTATTTCGAGAAAAGACCTTGTCTTTATAAATCCATATCTAAACTTTCTAAATTTTTGCAGTTGTTGCAGCCAAAAATGTGAACACCAAAAATCGTTTCAGCTTCCTTCCCCTCCTCCAATTTTTAAGAGATTTACCAAACAAGGTTTAAAAAAATTGTTGTATCTGTGATATCATTGTTTTAGTAAATAATAAAATCTTACACTTATTTTCTCACAAAATACTCCACCCCCTTAATTATTTTTGAATCAGTTCTTCGTATAATTGTATTTTTTAAAGTATATTATTTAACTCTAGACTTGTCTATAAGCACCTAACTCATTACTAATATTGAAGTAACAAATCACCATTATTCAAAATTAGGTTGTAACAATTGTAGGGTGATTCCGGACATATCCTTTCCATATCCGAGTTATTTAATTCTTCCAGACTACCACACCATATTTAAAGTCCGACAAAAAATAGAATAACCGATTGTTCCCCTCACGTGGAAAAAGCCCTTAAATAATAAGCCACAAAAAAATAAAAAGAACAACCGAAGGTAGAGGGGAATCTCGAGAATCTTGGGGGAACTTTTCCCTGATTGGGTGCAAGACTATTTCTGTTTTCTCCGCAATACACCACCACCCCTCCATTGTTGATGTCTTAGATATATTTACCCGCGTCATTTTAACATTCAATAGGCCAGCTCCCCCACCTTCCCCCTTGAATAATGTGTACTATATTCAACTCTTAACTCCTGAAACTTCTACTTTGAAACAATATAAATATGTCTGTAAAAATCTCTAGATTCTCTTCAACTTCTCTCTGTAAACAAGTATCAACAAGTATCAACAACAAGTATCAACAACAAGTATCAACAACAACAACAACAATGACTAAACCCAAGGTATTATTAGTTCTCTATGAAGGTGGTGTCCATGCCAAGGAACAACCAAAATTACTCGGCACAATTGAAAATGAACTTGGACTTCGTAAATTCATTGAAGATCATGGGTATGAATTAGTGCTGACAATTGATAAAGACCCTGAACCAAGTTCTACAGTCGATAAAGTATTGCCCGATGCAGAAATTGTCATTTCTACTCCATTTTACCCTGTGTATTTAACCCGTACTCGTATTGAAAAATCACCCAATTTGAAAATTGCCATTACTGCCGGTGTTGGGTCTGATCATGTTGATTTAAATGCTGCTAATGAACATAAAATCTCCGTGTTAGAAGTCACAGGGTCAAATGTTGTTTCAGTTGCTGAACATGTCATAATGACTATCCTTGCCCTTGTTCGTAATTTCGTTCCTGCTCATGAACTTGCAATTTCTGGGAAATGGGATATTGCTGCTGCTGCCAGAGATGAATATGATTTAGAAGATAAAGTCGTGGCTACTGTTGGTGCTGGCCGTATTGGATATCGTGTTTTAGAAAGAATGATTGCTTTCAATCCAAAGAAGTTGTTATATTACGATTATCAAGAATTACCGGAAGCAGCAGTTAAAAAACTTAATGATGCTTCCAAGCTCTTCAATGGCGTAGATAATATTGTTGAACGGGTTGAATGTATTGAAAAAATGGTTGCTCAAGCTGATGTTGTCACGATTAATTGTCCACTTCATGAAAAGTCTCGTGGTTTATTCAACAAGGATTTGATTGCCAAGATGAAACCAGGTGCTTATTTGGTAAATACTGCAAGAGGGGCAATTTGCGTTGAACAAGATGTTGCTGATGCTGTCAATTCTGGTCACTTGGCAGGATATGGTGGAGATGTTTGGTATCCTCAACCTGCACCCAAGAATCATCCTTGGAGATCAATGTTGAATAGTAATGGTAGTGGTAATGCTATGACTCCTCATGTTTCAGGTACAAGTTTAGATGCTCAAGCAAGATATGCCGCTGGTGTCAAACAAATTTTAACTGAATATTTCAACAAGAGTTACAACTATCGCCCACAAGATGTTATTTGTATTGATGGTGATTATGCTACCAGAGCTTATGGTCAAAGAGATAAGAAGTAGTAGTTAAGTAAGTATTTTTCAATATAAGATATATGGTTTAGTTTTCTTGCAAGTCCGACATCGGATATTTTACATTGATTTTACGCATATCATTTATTTTTTTCAAGCTACACAAACAAAACAACTTACAATTCATCATGATCAACAGCTTCTTCTTCAGGTTCAACCTTTTCTTCCTCTTCCTCTTCCTTTTCTTCCTTTTCTGCCTTTTCAGATTCAGCTGCAGCTGCCTTTTCAGCAGATTTAACTTTCCATGCTTCAGCTAATTCATCAACATCGACATTAACAGCATTCTTTTCCTTAACAAATTTAAGTAAAGAATCTAAATCTCTACCACCTTCATATAATACTGGAGTTCTTAACCCAGTCTTGGTGTCAATATCACCATTAGCTGGGTAAAACAACAATGTTGGATATCCTTCAATTTCAATTGGTACATCAACATCATTATTAGTATGATCTAAATCAGCAATAATAATTTTAGCTTCAGAAGTGTTGGAACCAAAAATAACCGCCAAATCTTCCCAAGTTGGGGCTAATTTCTTACAATGACCACACCATGGAGCATAATATTTTACAAATACATCTTTAGAAACATCATCCAAGATTTCTCGATAATTATGACCAACTAATTTAACTACAGGATTAGTTTTCTTTTCTTCTTCTGTAGGTAAATCTTCTGATTTAACGATAGCTTTTAATTTTCCATCAAAATAATCATCAACAAATTTAGCAATTACATCAGCTGAGGGACCTTCAGGGTACTTCTTTTGATCAATACCGTATTTCTTATTTGATTCAACTTCATGAATAGCAAATAATGGGAATACTGCAGGATCCATATTAATAACTTCAGCATGTCTTCCATATAAAGTGGCATCAACACCAGCAACATTAAGTTTACCTCTATATTTTTTGGCAATCTTAGTAAGATCCTTGGCGATTGCGGCTCTTTGTTCAGCAGTCTTGAAGAAATAATAAGCAAGAGGCAATGGGGATCCCATATATGACATATAAGATTCTCTAGTAATATCACCGAAATATGGCACACTTTCTGCTTCAATAAAACTAATTAAAGATTCCTCATCAACTGTTTCACCCGAGAATTTAGCAAAATCTTCATACAGATCAGGATGAACTACTAAAATAGTATCATCCTTAGAAACATCAATATCTTTAAATTTTCCCTTCAATTGTTTAACAACATCTTTACCTTCAACAGAAATAAATGTAAGTTCATTCTTCTTTTCTCCAGCAAGCTTGGAGAAAGTAGCATTAACATCAACACTAGGATTAACTTGAACAACAAATGGTTTAGTTTGTTCACTCAATATTTTATCCAAAGCATCTCCAGTTTCTGGTCGTTGAACAGCAGGTAAAGTTTGTTTAATCATAAAACTAGCAATACCATCAGCATCTCTAGGACCAGCATAAGCTTCAGCTTGTTTACTAGCACCATCTTTAATAATCTTTAAAGTAGGATATCCTTTAATTTCATGATCACGACAAATTTCTTCATCAACAGTACAATCAACTTGAGCCAATTTAATATTTGGATGAGTTGAATTTAAGGCATTGGCGGCTTTAGAGAATTCTGGACCCAACATTTTACAATATCCACACCAAGGAGCAAAGAATTCCGTAAGTACTAAAGGATTTGATTCCAAGAAACTAGTGAAATTACTTGCAGACAATTTAACCACAGCACTGTTTGGATCAGCGGCTGCTTCACCCGAAGTAGGTCCACTTGCTTGAGTAAGGGAAACAATAGCCAAAAGTGAGGCTAAAGTTGAAGTAGAGAATTTCCAGAATTTCATTGTATTGATTGAATTGAACTTGAATCGAACTTGAAGTATTTAGTAGGAAAAGAAAAAGAGAATTGAAATAAGAAAAATTTTAGAAAAATGATTATTAATGAATCTATTTAAATCACGGAGATAATTTGACGGACAAAAAATAAACAGCGTGTTCTTTTTTTTTATTTTATTTTTCAGACATTTTTTTTTTCTTTTTTGGAGTTTGATTTTTTCTTTTACTTTCTTAGGAAAAGTGTGAACACATATTGTTATGGAATAGTTACGTAATCATTGAATCAGCATATTTAACAACTTTATTTTTACGGGGAGAGGAGACAAAAAAGGTACAGACACAAATATGATGTATTTTTATTATTTTGGTTTATATTTGTCGTATGATTGATATGGAAATGTGAGTGTTATATTCTCCCCAAGTCAGTGTGGAGTTTAGCCCTCTACCCCCCACGAATTATCCATTGTTGTGTCAAACACGCATCGACTTTCTTCATAACTATGTGGCTTACATATAAACCTCTCTTTTTTTCAATTACATTTTGTATTTAGTACACAGTTAAACTACAAACTCCTTCTAAAACCCCAAGAATTCTCTCCAAGTATTCCAATTATCCATTTCAACATCATATATATATGCCATACTATGTCTTAAAGAACTTTGTAAATATTGAGGTTGATAATCATATATAAACATAACTAAACCCCAAGTAATCACAGCAAAATATTTCCACAGTTTATCATAAATTAACCCCTTTAACTTCTTTTGTTGGTTATTATTTAAATCTCGATACTTAATTAAATCTCCTTGGTAATTTCTAAAACTTGGTTGAAAACAAGTTAAATATTGATCTAATAATATTTTTCCCACAGCAAGTATAACTCGACTAAAACAATACAAGGTAATTTGATGAGTTATCCCACCATGAAATAATTTAAAATGTTGAGAATAAACAATCCATGATCCAAATGCACCAGCAAGAAATTTAACCAATTGCATATTCTTAGGACCTAAAAATGATTCACTTTTTAATACAAGAACAGCAGTTTTATATATAATGGCAAATGAAGCTAATACTTCAGCATGATTTTTGGTGGCTTCAAGCACCGATTTTAATCGTGGTTTTAAAGGACCTGATCGATAAAGTAAATTAATCACTAATGCATGAGAGAATCTAATCTTACCTCCATAAACTATCCCATTACGTGAAGACCTTAGAACGTCTAATAATGGACGATAAAGTGGATTAGATAATATTCCTGTCATATTAAGGGGGGAACTAAACCTGGTGTGTGTTGAATTGATGTTAAGTAATGATCAATCTTATTCAAGAATTAATTAACAAGTCGCAATGTTATGATCTTACAAACAATCTAAAAAGAAATAAGTTTGAAATAAAAAAAGAATTCTGGACAAAGATCTCTTTATTTTGATTATAATAATATGGGGTAGCATTTTCTCGTTGACCCGAATTGTAAGGCGAAAAGAAAATCATGGTCTAGGACAAGAAAAAAACGAGATTGTATTGATGTTTGGATGAATTCGGGTTTTTATTTGAGATTCTCGGATTAAAGTGAGTTTTCACTTTATTTTACAGGTTGGGTATTTGTTGAAAAACTTATTATGGGTGGGTAAGTTGTCTGAAAGTTTACTATAGTGTAGATATATTGAATAGTGTTGATGGAATGGTATACAATTACCCAATTGTAGTTTGAGGAGAACCCAGTTTATTCCTCGGCAGAAAAAGAATCGATCTAAAAGTTCATCCGAAACTTCATTGTTCTTTTTTTTTTTTTGCAGTAATTTACCTTGAACACACATATTTTAAATTAACTCAGATTAGACCAGGTGAAACTTTGTAAAGCTTATGTCACTCACGATTCTGCACTCTTGAATCTTTACAAACTGTCTATTTTTTCTGACAAATTTTGTAAAAAAATTCCCAGAAATATACCTTAAACACTCATTATCACCTTAGTTTACGGTTATGAACCCAGATCAATTATATTATTTACAAGGGATGAGTATCACATATACTCAAAGGGTGTATATCAAGTCATACATTACGGTTTAATTGCATAGTTCAAAACAATTTAACATTGTTACTTAAACTACAGGCGGATGTTTTTTTCCTCTAGACATAATCCAATATGAATAAATTGATTAATTGCTTGGAATAACCTTCAATTTGGGTAGGAATGGCAGAATAGTCGTTTGGTAAAAAAGCACTAGGGAAGAATCAGTTAAGTTCAGGTCCACATAATACCTCCACTGGTGTTTTTTGTTTATGTTAATTTCAAAAAAAAAACGTCCTGGTTAAAAAAATTATTTAGAATTTGTTGTTGCCAACTTTCTTTCAGTTATCAGCTACTCATTTAAATATTTTGATATACATCTATATTGATTAGCCAAGTACAACAGTTACAAACTGGATTGACCGTAGATCTCGTTACTTATTCACGTCACATTCACTGTCTGTCAAATAGAGTTAGAATTAGTTCTACATTGCCAGTACACAGTATAATTCTAAATTTCCCACCCACCAATCAATTTGTTTACTACACAAAATCCACACAAAAAGGTTTTGCCCTAACGACGTTTTCTTACATACATACGATTTTTTTTTGTTTAATTTGACAACTAAATAAGAGGAAAAAAATTTTTTTCCTTCTTTGTTAAGCAAAAAAAAAAAAAATTTAATTTGAAAAATTTTCTTCTAAAAAGACAGACAGACAAACAAACAGAGTGAGTGTGAGAAAAATTTTCTTTTTACATTACTGGGAATAAATTACCACCTTAGAAACAAAACTAACTCAGGACTCATAACATAAGTTTTTTTTTTAAAAGAAAAGAAATACCCAACCTTATTCCATATAGTCATATCTTATTTCCAACCAACCGAAGTACATTTTTAATTTGGTTTTCCCAGTCCCTACTTCATTCATTCAAAAATTTTTTTTCTTTCTTCTTTAAAGTTCAATAATGACATCGCCAGTTTCATATGCTAATGTAGCTGCCAATGGAACTACTATTAGTTCATCAGACATTGATTCCAAGGCCAAATCAGTTACTTCGAATGAAGTTGAACCTGTTTCTGAATCTCTTGCTACCATCACTATTGAAGATACTCCTGAAGAATCAACTGAAGTTAAGGAAGAAGAACAAGAACAAGAGCAAGAACAAGAGCAAGGACAAGAGCAAGGACAACAACAAGGTGAGGTTGCCACTGGTATTAAAGAATCTGAATCTGTTTCTTCAACTACTTCCAACAAGGAAAAAACTCCCAAGAAGAATCTTCTTCCTGCTCCTGTGCCTACCAAATCTGCCTGGGGTACTACTTCAACTACAACTGCGGTTACATTAAAGGAAGTTGTTGATGAACAAAGAGGTCCAGGTAATAACGATCAACAACCTCAACAAAAGTTTATTAAACCAATCACAAATAAATGGGTGCCTATTAATGCCAAGGTAATATTACCTCCAAATACTAGAGGTAAATCTCAGCAACAGCAACAACAACAGCAACAACAACAATCTAGAAGAAAAAAGAATAACAAAGCTACATCTTCTCCAAAGAGACAAGGTAAAAAGGAAGGATCAAATAGCCCTGCTACTAAGAAAGAAGAAATTGTTTCTTCTACATCAAGTGATACTGATGTTAGTGTTGAAGAATCAGGTGAATCTAAAGAGGAGGTTCAAGAAGAACAACAACAGCCAGCACAACTACCAACTAATAATGGTCCCTCATACAATCAAAATTATCAAAAATTCAATCAACAAAAACCTTATAGACGTTATAACAACAACAACAGCAACAGCAACAACCAGCAACAACAGCAACAACAGCAACAACAACAAGCTCAACCTAATGGAGGCAACTACAATGGCCAATATCAAAAGAGATATAGTAATCCCGAACAACAACAGCAAGCACAGGCACAACAATCACAAGCTCAACCACCAGTATTCCCCACTGCACAATCGCCTCAACAAGTTCCAGGATTCTTCCATCCTCAAGCATTTGTTCCTCAACCTCCATTCCAACAATTCAATAATCGTCAATTCAGGCCGCAAAATCAACACCAACACCAACAACAACAAAATCAAAATGGACAACAATATCGTGGTAATAGAAACTATCGTGGTAACGGATACCGTAATGGAGGAAATCAACAACAAGTTCAAGCTCCACCTCCAGTAATGACATATCTTCCCTATGGACTTGCACCATATCCATCACAACCAATAATTCAAATTCCTCCACCAATTTCCCCCAAGCAAGAACCTCAACAAGCATTAATTCAACAAATTGATTATTATTTCTCTTTGGAAAATTTAATTAGAGATGTTTATTTAAGAAAAAATATGGATTTACAAGGATATGTTAATCTTTCATTAATTTTAGAATTTAAACGAATTAAAATAATTCTTAATGGAATTACTAATGAAGGTGAAGATGACTTAAATAATATTATATTGGATGCTATTAAACAATGTAATAATTTAGAAATTAATAATGAAGAAGAAACTAAATTAGAAAATATCAAGTTGAGAGTTAAAGAAAATTATGAACAATGGTTATTACCTGTTGAAAAGTAATATTCCTGCATCATTAGTTATTTGTTTGATTTTTTTGTTTAGTTGATTATTGATTGTTGATTGTTGATTGTTGTTGATTATTTATATTCTTGGTGATGTATTGAAATTCCCCTGGAACGTTTTAGAAAAACATTTATTAAAGATTTTTAAAAAAGTAAAAAAAAAAAAGTAAAAAAAGAAAAAGAACCTTGACCCTTTATTGAAGGGGTATACTGTTTATTTGGTATATTTTTTGCATATAGTATTCTCTTTCTCCCAAATGACATTTTTAATTTTAAAATAAAAACCACCAATTTTTTTTTTTTTTTTTATAATAAGTATAATTAGTATAGTTGCAAAATATATAAAAGAATTATAAACTTAAATATGTAAAAGAATTATAAACTACAATATGTAAAACTTTCATTCAATATTAAAACTTCAAAAAAGACAAATTATTAAAATGCTAAAAAATCTTCACTATACATAATCAAATTGTCCAAAACTTCTTCGAGAAACTCCATTAATATCCCACATTAATATTCCAGCATCTTGACATCCAATCATAATCTTAGAATCATTGCTACTATTAGGATCACAAAATTCAATCCCCAGTAATTCCATTTCTCCATGGATATGATTAGTACATTGTTGATAAGAATCATCACAATAATTAGAATAAATATATGAATCCAGTCGAGTAGTAGACATACTTGGAGCAATACCTGGTGGTGCACTTGCCCAATCCATATGATTATATACTGATTCTAAATGAGCAGCAACATCAGGATTAGTATCGAAATCTTCTATAGTTTGTGATATTGAAGGTCGTGCAGAAGATGTTGGAGATACATGTTCAATTGATGTTCCTTCAACATCAGGAGGTGGGTTGTTATCTGTAGATTCACACCATTGTGGATAGTTAAGCTTTGGAGGTGGATCGTATTGATTAGTAGATGCAGGTAGTGGTCGAATATAACTAAAATCTTTAAACAACCTAGGACAAACATTAGTTAAATAATCATAATCATATACTATAGGAGCTGTAAATGCATCTACACTTTGTGGATACACTTCAACTGGGAATTTTTGACATGGTTTCATATCTTCTTCATCAATATCTTCCTTATGTACAACATCGGTCTTCTTGTGTGAACGACGACGCTTCTTAATTAAATGAGGATTTCTAATTGTTGCTTGATAATCTCCAAATTGATCCAAGGCAAGGGGAACAACTATAACTTGATGATCATCAACATTTTCATAATTCAAATTTCGTAAATCAATTAAATGTACTCGACCAACATGTTCCAGAATAATTAATAAATCATTCATATCAGTTGCTGGAGAGAATTTACAAACTCTAAATGCTCCTGATTGATGTCCTGGTCTTGTAGATTTAATATCAATTAATGTTGAAGTTAAATTACGTATATCATAAATTTGACATGTACCATCTTGAAAAACTGTACTGAACAAGTATCCATTGGGATGATAACTAACACCAAATCCACTTTCATGTCCTGATTTTATTGTTTTAATAACAGGTTTAGGTTGATGGGGATCAATCAAGAATATTGAACTGGAATCTCCTGTAGCAGTTAAAATCTTATCAGATTTAGGATTCTTCACCACATTATTAAGACAAGTATTCATTTCACAATTTATTTTACACAAAACTTTAATATTTCCATTATTATTAATATCAAGTCCATATAAATGAGTATCATTATTACATACATATGATTGGTAAGATTGAGTACTTGAAGGATATATCGTAACGTCATTATTAATCATTTCACCTAATTTAACTGTTTTGTAAGTATTTGTTTTAGGATTACTAAAGGAAAATAACCCCTTGGCAATACGTCCTGCAGGAACACTTGTTGAAGTTGAAGTTAAATTGTCCAAATTCAAAGAAAACAATTTTGAAGATGAAGTAAGTAAACCACCAGTGACTACTATATCATTATAATGACTAAAACAACGAGGAAAATAATTCAACTTTATATAATTCTTGGTACATTGTTTATTTAAATCATATGAATATATTGAATCGTCTCTAGTAAAATATACCAAATCATCTAATTCATTAAATTTAAGTAAATCCCGTAATTGCCAATGATTTACCAGGGGTCTAATATGAGGAATATACATTGGGTTTGGTTTAAGATATTTGTACAGATGATAATAATTTTGAAAGCACTTATTATATTGTTGTTGAGAAGAATTAATAAATTTATTCTTTTTCTTTAAACTGGATGAATTGGAAAAATTGTTGATGGTCTTTAGTTCATTCGGATGTGATACATCTATCGTCATGATGTTCGGTTTGTGACTTGTTGTTGTGACTTGTTGTGTCGTGAGGGGAACAAATAAATGCAAACAGGCTATCTAGTTAGAACAAAAAGAAAAAAAAACCTGAACTATGGTGGTGTCTGTGTCTGTGTGTCTGTGGGTGAAACTGTCTGTGAATGTTTGTGGGCGGTTTGTATTAGTCTATCAAATATACCAACTAGTAAAACTGTCTTGTTTGTATACTATACTTATACTTATTTCTTAAAAACTAGAGTAAATAAAGGAGAAAGAAAAATATGGATATCAGCATTTCATTTCTCAATTTCTATGACCCAAATTTGAACCAAGTTTAAATTGCCCTTTCACCCCCCAAAAAAAAAATAAATTAAAATTTCTTAACAAGAAAAAAAAATAAAAAATCTTAATTTAAGAATCATCCAAAAAAAAAAAAATTACTAACCCCAAGGAGAGTTATTGAGGGTAAAGGAGAGAAGCAAAAAGGAATGGGGTGTAAGGACAACTCAGATTAACCTTTCAATTAAGTTTGAGTTTGAAATTCTTGAATAAAGTTTTAATTGAACTACTTTTTGTTATTTAAAGAAAAAGTTACCTCAAAGTTGCATACCCTGTTGTAATCACAGGGGTCTATTGACTATATTGACTATATTGACTCAAATGATCCCCTTTGATTGTTCTTGTTGTTTTTTGTTTCAGATACAAGGTTGCATCTTTGTGTTTGAGACTGGCAACCTGCACAGTGCCAAAACAATCAGTCCATTACGTCAGGCAATTTTTCTCTTTTTCTTTTTATTTTTTTTGGTGCTTCCAAATTTTTTTGGGGTCCGTAACAGTGTAAGTATATGTAATTAGTCTAGTGCTTCAACTTACAGGTCTAGAAGTAGTTCCAGTAATGCTTATTAATATTAATAATATCATGAAAATATCCTAAATATCCTAAATATCCTAAGTTACCTCTGGAACTTCCGGCTTGTTCTAATATTATTTTTGCAGTTGTCAATTGCCCCAAATTCAGAAAAACAATAAGTTAATTGTGAATTTTAAATGACTTATCTTCAATCACTTATATGCAGTTTTGATTTTTTACTAGAAATAAAAAATTAAAGGAGATGACTTCACGATTTTATTGGCATGATTTTTTTCCTTCATTGTGGGGAGAAGAAGGGGGGAAGGAAATTATCTGTTGATACAGGATTACATTATATACATACAACTATTTACATTTTACATTCAAACTATATAATTAAAGGGGAAAACAATTACTTTTCAGTTGTTGTTTCACTTTCAGTTGTAGCACCTTTTTTGTTCTCCTCTACTTTATTAATCTTAATGTTAATTAAATCTTCCGCTTTGTCAACTTCCATTTTGGGAAGCAAAATAGTCAACCCGTCTTTACCATGATTAGCTAAAATACCATCAACATTCACGGGTTTTTCAAATTGATAATTACTAGAAAATTTACTAGAAAAACTTGAACTATTTCCCTTTTCTTGTTGATTCAATTTTTGATCAATTGACAACCTCAATGAATTATCATTCTTATCAAAATTAATATTCACATTCTTATCATTAAGATTTTCATCTTTAATGGTTACGACGTATTTATCCTTCTCTTCTAATGTTTGGAAATAATCATTCATTGATTGTTTACCAAACCAATCAATATCAAATTCTCCATCAAATGGATCATGAAATACTTGGGGAACTCGGAAAAAGGAATTTCGAGGTAATAAAGGTAATGGTAATCTTGGATCATACCAAGTACGATATCCACGAACAATAGGAATTAACGTTTGAGGGAATTTAGTAACTGATCTTCTAAGCATGAGTAAATTCTTTTGATTATTAATTTGACCCAACTTCTTCGTTAAAACATGTCACCTGGTTTTTTATATATATGGTTGCTAAAGTTGTTTGCGCTACCAGGGGGTCCCGTGAATAGAACATTCGAGAGTTTTCTATAAAGTTCTAAGGGCTCATAAAAAAAGGTTGTACTTTTCGAATGATCTAATAAGTCATTCATTGGAGTTGGCGTATAGGTGGAGTTCTTGAGTGGGGAAAATACCATGTTGCGTGATTGTTCTGTTGTTGTAATTGGCTTAGTTTTACAAATTGTTAACGTAACGCACAAGCAAATTTATTTCTATACTAATAAATCTATATAATCCAAATATCATCGTAAATGACAATTGTCAAGTTAAATAGAGTAAATAGAACCACACATCAACTTAAGAAAAAGGGTGGGTGTTTGTAGTAATCGTAGTATATAAAGTAGTATAAGTTGTCATTTTATCAACATAAATCGAAGTATAAGTAAAGTCAACATATGGTTCACCATGTGGTTGAGTAACGGTAGTAGTTTCCGTTACCGTAGTAACATCAATAGGTTGATAAATTGTGGTAATTATAAATCCAATCTTACATTTTTGACTTGTATGTGGGTTATCACTTGGTAAAGGAGTGGTGATTACTTGAGAAGGATGACCTTGGGTAATTGTTGTAGTTTCAGTAATTGTTTCACTAGGAATGTAAATTGTTGTGGTTCTGATACCAATAGTACATTTTTCATGAGTTGTGCTATGTGGAGCAGCAAACACTTGAATAGCAAACAAAAACAACGCCAAAATTCCAATCATTATTATAGTGAGTGAAGCAGTATAAATTGAAAATAAGAGCTAGGAATATAATCCCATTTATATAGTATTTTTGCAGCCACTAAACATGTCAATTGTTGAGTGTAAAAACTAATTGAAAAGAAAACAAAAAGAAACTTCTCAATTACGTAAATGCACCAATATTTTTTTTCCTAATTATAACAATGGGTGGAACCTTGTTTCAATGAAGGAATAATGATGTAATTAGAAATATACATATGTCATTTAATACTCTTTCAGATGATGTAATCTCCTCCAGTCCTGATCAATTCATTAGTTTAATATCTCCCTTCACAGAATAATGATTACGATTAAGAATAATATGATATAACTTGGGATATTCTACATTATGGTGTAACACACTGGTAATTAATTCGATATCTTCAATTGTATGATCTTTCCAAAGCATTTTATAAATTATATCAAACTCATTATACCTGTCTTTCTCTCTACTATAACGAAATTCCGTTATTGAATTTGCATGATATGACATATATGAATTGAATAGAGAAATAGTTAACTGGGGATGATATAAACATGTAATATTTAATCTCGTTAGGGAGTTTCTTGGTAAACAAGAAATTATATTGGGGAATGGCAACAATTCAGGGGATTCAAGTGATAACGATGTAAGATTTGTCAATAACGGCATGAATCGTACTAGAGGTTGTGAATCCTTTGTTCCATAAGCTAAAGAAACTTTAAAACTGACAATTTCATTCAAATCAAAAAAATTCAGTAGTTTTGTATAATCCACAGAATAATCCTTATGGAATGTTAAACATAAATTATTAATCTTTAAAGGATAATTCTCTTCACTTAACTGCAAATAATCAAACAAATCTACTCCAAATCCTTCAATTTCTAATCGCTCTAACCGCTTCAATCGAGGAACAAGATCTAGAAGTTCAGTATTTTCATCCCTCACTTGAATTATGAAACTTTTAACAACAAAATTATCTTGGTTCACATGTATCCATTCACCCCTTCGTAATTCAGTAAAACAATCAAGTTCAACAGCATCAAATTCTTCATAAAGATCCTCATGAAATTTCACATTTATCCAAGGAAATCGTGTATTTATTTCTTCCTTATAATAATATTGTAACACTTCACATAACATAGTTCGAATTAAATGAATGTGTCTCAGATTATATAATTTTTGTAATTGATTAGGTTCATTAATAATCGTGTATGTTCTATGAAATGGAGTGTCAGTTCCTGGGGATATGGAAATTGGAGGAAATGCTCCAGTATCATTTACATAAATGTTTCGATATAGTTTGAACATTCCGATTTCATAGAGTTTTCTATTAACTAACATGGCCTGTATTACCGTGGCTTGATTTAGGTGGTAGAATACTTGTTCAAAAATTTCATCAGGTAATGATAAAATCCAACAATTTCTATTCGAGTTGTTTGACTTTTCCATTTCACTTGATGTGATACACCGCAAGTTCTAGAAGAGTCTTTCTTTGTTTACATCGAGAATTGTTCACGAAACCAATTCATTCATTACAGTTTAACCTCCCCTGCATCAAACATGGACAATCTAAAACAAAAACAAATCTATTTCTATAAATCTATATCTAATAATAAACAGTAGCTCCCTTATAGTAATAACTTGAATTAGGAGTTTCAAAGGTTTCAAGGGAAGTAGTGGGAGGAGAATAATAAGAATAACTAGTAGAATTGGTATATCCAGTAGATACACTTGAAGTTGGAATACTTGAAATTGGAACACTTGAAGTTGAACTAACGTAATAACTATGAGTCACGGTATTTGTGTAGATATTCGTTGTAAAAACAGTGGTATAAGTGGTTGAATCATCCACATAGGTTGATGTATAAGTATGGTAATCAGTACGCGTTTCAATGTTTTTGCTTTCAGTAGTTGGTTCAGTGTATATTGAATAAGTCTGTGTCTTAGTAGAGGTATACCCCTGGGAACTTGGTTGACCAATTGTAATTGTAGTTGTTTCAGTGACTGTGGTAACTTCAATAGGAACATAAATTGTCGTGGTTACAATTGTACATTCTTGAGTTGTATGCGGATGTTCATAGCTATTAGTTTTACCAGTATTAACATCAGTTGTATAAATATAAGTTTCACTATTGGAGAATGTCTTTGTTTCAATGGATGAACTATTAGTCCAAACTCTAGAAGTATTATAATATCTATTATAAACACCGGAAAAAGTTAATGTAGTAGTTGTATATTCTGTTTTATAAGTGTAACTAGCAAAAGCATGAGCAACAAAGAAAAATAAGGTCAAGAATCCGATCATTGTTAGAAGTGATGATATAGACAAGAAATTGAAAATTTGAAAATAGGAATATCAACTCGTTTATATATGACTTTTGCAACCAGTTAACCATCATTGAATAAATCTGGTTGCTAAAAATTAAAACCGAAAAAAAAAGAAACCAGATTTCTAATTTTGGATTTACGTAAATGCACAATTTCTTCCACCCCGCAATAAAAACAATAGAATTTTGTTTCTTTTCAGTGAAAAACATTGACAAGGCTTAATGACGTAGTTCCAATTGTTTTTGGTTACTGTTTGATTAAATGCCGTTTATGATTACGAAAAGGAAGCAATGAAACGTCTATTTTTAGTGATACTATTCCAAGGTACCATTGAATTTACGTAGAGTTAAACAAGATTAAAGTAATAATTTTATATTCTTGAATATATTCTCTATATAGTAAAACATAATATAAACAGCAATGAAACAATTTATTTAATAAACAATGTTATAACGTTTATACTTGAAGACGGTCGGTGTAGTATCAGCCGAAGTTGTTGGAGTATTATCTGGAACTGATGGAGTTGAAGTAGTAAGATTTGGAGTTGAAGTAGTAAGATCTGGAGTGGAAGTGGTAATCTCTGGAACAAAAGGTTCTGGAGAAGGAGTAGTATCAACCCAAGTTGTAGGAGTAGAACAAGTCCAAGTAGTTGAATCATCCCAAGTACTTGCTCCATCCCAAGTACTTGTTCCATCCCAAGTAGTTGAATCATCCCAGGTAGTAGAATCATCGGTAGTATATCCATCGGAAACAGTAGTTTCTAAACAAGTAGTCCAATCATCAGTAGTTTCAGTTTCTTCGCATGTAGTATCAGTAGTTTCTGTCTCGTCACAAGTAGTAGTATCAGTTTCATCCCAAGTTGTGGTAGTAGTTTCATATTCAGTAGTTGTAAGATGACAAGTATAGACATCAGTAGTATATGTGGTATACCAAACAGTAGTAGTAGCATAGACTTCATAATAAGTATAGTAATAAGTATGATAATAAGTCAAAGTTTCAACATCAGTAACACAAGTTTCGGTAAATGTCTTGTAATCTTCAGTATAGGTGAACACATAAGTATAACAAGGTTTAGCAGGCTCAGTAATATGTTTAACTTTATCACCAACAGTTACCGTAACGGTGACAGGTTGTCTATCATAAATGGTAGTAGTTACCGTTTGAACTTCACAATCTTCCGTGTGAGGGTTTGGTTCAATAATAGTACTTGGTGGAGAAGTATCCAAGAGCTTATCCTTACAAACACATCTAGCATATGGATTATTGGGAGGAACACCCTTGTATTTAATAGAATTGTTTTCTCCCACAGAATACCCACCTTCAAAGGTAACTTTTTCAAACTTGGATTCATCATACCCAACACCAATATAAACAACAGTTTGATAACTACCAAAATATAAGTTTAATACTCCAGTATTCTTATCATAATTGTAGTTTGTAATAGTATCAAGAGATCCAATAGTATTGTCATTACCAAATCCCGAAATTTGAAGTGAACATTGTTCCTTATCGAAAAGAAGATGCGAATTATCCCAAGTGTGAATGACTTGGTTATTGGTAGAAAATTTGTAATTAACATATAATTCAGAATTATCCAAAACAATACACCCATCACCAAGAAATTCAGTTTTAATATCACCAGTTGAATTCTTGTAACAAATAGCTCCATAATTATCGGTACGATCTTTAACATCAAAATTGGGATAATCAGCATTATAAAATTGTAAATGACCAGAATTATACAATACATCAACATCAAATTTGATAAAATCACCTTCAGTTAAAAAAACATCACCATAGTTGAAAAAAGACTTTCCAATTAAATGAAAGTATCCTTGGAAAAGTTCGGCTTGCATGGTTCCATAATTGGTAAGAGTAGGAGCATTGAATTTGATTCGACTATCTTTGGAATCCTTGGAATAAGCATAAATACCTCCATTATTGTGGATATCACCATCAATTTCAATATAACCCAGATCGACAAAGGAAAGAAAGTAATCTTGTTCAACGGTAACATCTTCACAAATAATAGAAGGATCATCATCCTCAATAACAGTATTGGAATTGATTAATTTACCAAATAATGGAGTGAGCAAATAAAAAAAAGCAAAGTAGGGAAGCATTGTAGTGTTGATAAAGAATGGAAAAGACCACCTATTGAAGGAGAATAACCATCATTTAAATAGTTGATTTTCTTTTGAACCTTACAGTGTTTTGTTTTGCAATCGTAATTGCAAAAATAGAATTTACACCAAAAAAAAAAATACCCCACAGTAAAACTAAATTTGGGAACAACGAATAGATTTACCATTAATAAAAATATTTTTTAAATTGCTACGCCACCATCGCCAAGCTCTTTCTTTTGAATGTTTACGATAAGGCTGGCATTCATTTCTAAGTAAAGCGGAGCAGGCTTAGCCATGTATTTCGTAACTTTCCTAGAGTTGAAGTGGCTTTGTGGGAGTGAACTAGTCTGATTGTTAACATACTATCCAATTGTCAAGGACATGTAGTTCATGTTTGCACTTTTACTAGACGGAGTTGTTGTATAGATATTGATTATTAACCACATTCTATGTATCTAGTAAACTTTGTAATCAGCTACGAATCTCTAATACTGAATTTGCATGATTCTCAGGAATTTGGGGAAATACCAAACCCTATCTATTTTTAGTTATATCATTCTTGATTTACGTACTGTTGACAAACATACCTTGTAGTATCTTCGTAGTCACAGTTTACTGATTACGAAATATAATAGATCGACAAGGAATTCTTTGAATGTGCGGAACAATCCAAAAATCACAAGAAATAACTTACAACGATATACGTCTTAATAAATAATTCAATAAAACAATACTATACAAAACAAAAGAATAAAATATTTAGATATTTAGATATTTAATTAATCAGTAGATGATTCGGGAACTGAAGCTGTTGGTGTTTCATCATCCAAACTAGAAGTCGTTGGTTCTTGCAAAGTAGTCGTGTCACTCCAAGTTGATGAATCGTCCCAGGTTGTGGAATCGTCCCAAGTTGTGGAATCGTCCCAGGTTGTAGAGTCACTCCATGTGGTTGAATCGTCCCAGGTTGAAGAACTATCCCAAGTGGTTGAATCACTCCAACTGCTGGAATCATCCCAAGTGGATGAATCATTCCAAGTAGTTGAATCATTCCAAGTAGTTGAATCATTCCAAGTAGTTGAATCATCCCAGGTAGTTGAACTATCCCAAGTAGTTGAATCACTCCAACTACTGGAATCATCCCAACTTGTAGTAGTTGTATCCGATTCATACCAAGTACTAGTTGAATCATAATCAGTCCAAGTTGTATGATGACAAGTATAGACATCAGTAGTATAAGTTTTGTACCAAATGGTAGTTGTAGCATCAATATAAGTATAAGTACATATATATGAATGATAATAAGTCAAAGTTTCAACATCAGTAGTACATGTTTCCGTATATGTCTTGTAATCTTCCGTGTATGTGAACACATAAGTATAACAAGGTTTGGCATAAGTGACTGGACATGTAGTTTCAGTTACCGTGATTGTTGTTGGTTTATAAACGGTTGTAGTTACAGTTTCAGGATAACAAGCTTGGTTGTTGTTTGGGGTTTTGTCGACATTCTTGTACTGGGGAGTGGCATCACAATAACATTTATAGTATGGAGCATGAGGAGGTGAATCATTATATTTAATAGAATTGTATTGATCAACAGAATACCCACCATCATATGTTACTGTTTCAAATTTGCTTTCATCATAATCATACCCAATATATATAGCATTATATGAAGCTTTATTGTCAAATGATACAAACAAATACCCTAAATTCCCATCATATTTGTAATCGGATATTGTTGTAAATGAACCAATAGTGTTATCATCACCTAATCCTGAAAATGTAAGGTTTTGATTCTTGTCAAAAAGAACGTGGGAATTGTCGGATAGATGAATAACTTGATTATCACGATAGAAATCTTTCTCGATATATAAGAAAGAATTATCCAATACAATACAACCATCACCATAAAACTTTGAATCAAATAAACTTGTAGAATCCTTAAAACAAACAGCACCATAATTATCAAAATGATCATTTATGGTAAACCTTGGTGTTGGACTATAAATTTGTAAATGTCCATTATTATAAAAATCATCAATTTCAAAATCGATATTACCCCCAGTTAAGAAAATATCTCCATAATTATTTACTTTATTTGTTGATAATTTAAATTTACCATTATTAAAATCAGCGCTTATGATTCCATAATTATCAACTTCAGAACTGGTAATGTCAATATTTAAGTTTTGCGAAGAAGCAGAATAAGCATAGATAGTTCCGTTGTTATAAATATCACCATCTATTTCAAGAGATTTCACATCAACAAAGGAGTAATAGTATGGAGAAGTAATTAAAACTTCATCACTAATAGTAAGGCTATCTTGATTGGAAACAACAGTATTTGAATTGATTTGTTGACCAAAGATTGGAGAAAGTAAGTAAAATAATGTGAAGAGTTCAAGCATTGCAATTGAGCTTGGTTACGAAGAAGAGAATCTAAAGCTACATATCAACCATTTAAATAGTTGTTGGTTAACCATAGACACACTTTTTTTTTGTTTTTTTTTGCAACTGTAATGGCGAAAAAAAAATGAGTTACTAAATTTGGATCACGTAATTCATTGTCATCATACATTTTGAAATATTTTTTAATGCAACCCCACAATAGCATAGCCGTTATTTTAAAATTATCAAACTTGGCTTGTAAATTTAGAAATGAAGATATACCAGAATGTAGAAATAATAAATAAGTTGGTGGCTTATTGTAGTATTCAACGAGTAAGTAAATGTTCCTACGTTTGAAGAGGAACGTATTTAGGATTGTAAATCATAAGCCTAGTTGTTTATAAATCTATTTATAATGTGTTTTCCTTCTTGTACTTATGAATCTCAAATGATATTGTTCATTAGTTTTGGATGGAGTATCCTTCTTCTAAGATTATATCAATTTAAAAATTAGTCCATTGATAGGTGAGGTGAGGAATTCGACCATACAAATACTGAGAATGATAGAACTATATTTCTATGCTTTTTGATAAATACGGTGATTGATTTACGTAATTATTTACACCAACAGAGAAAGATAAATAAATTATTATGGAATTGTGAGTAAACAAACAATTCTATTTTTAAATAATCAACTGTTACGTTGTTTGATGTATCTTTTACACGTGGCAGGTTAATAGTTACCTTTTGGAAGGGATGTTGCCAACACGGTACTGAATCTCTTGAACATTACAATCAGGAGATGTATAATATCCGTGGATTTTCCTGATTGTTCTAGCAAACGTGTTAACCGTGGAAAAGAACAATTACAGATACAACACATTTTCTCAAGAATTTTACAAAAAAAAAGTAAATTATTAGACATCGCCTTACAGCAACTATAAAAACTAGGGATAAATCTTAAAAGAGGATCTATAAATAAAGGATTGTTCTAGAATTAAGGCGTGTAAAAAACTGTAAACGGTAACAAACTTACATTCTTATCTTGGCAGGGATACTGCGGTTGACTCTTTTTTATTTATTCACAACGCAAAAAATCCCTAGAATACTTTCGTCAATAGATAAGATGGAATTTTAAAGAAGGTTCAAGAGATAAACGAACTGTCAAACAATAGGGAGGAGTAAAAGCGAGGGGTATCAGTGAAACAGGAATAAAAGTGCCAAAAAAAAGGTGAAGAGGGGTACATACATGCAGGAAGCCTTGAATTTTTGACGTGTTAAATTTGTGTTATGATTGAGAATAGGAGATGAAAGAACAAAGGGGTGAAAGGGGACTGGGTTCCTAATTAGGAAATTGAAAAAAAAACGAGTCAAAGACGTGTAGCGGAAGGAAGGAAGGAAATATGGACTGGGCAAAAAAAAAATAACACTAAATCTAGAACAATTTGGAATTTTCGCAGTAAACAAAAAAACCCCTCATCTTACACAATTATTGGGTACGACATGAGTTGAAATTATACATTTCCATGTTGAAATTGGGGAAGGACAAAGATTGTGAATTGCAGAGCCAGGTTTACAAACACAAGTAAAAGTAAACGAACAACACTACACCATTCTATATTTAGAGATACATCAGGAGCGGATACGGCAAGTAAACGCAATCAATGAAAAAGAAATTCCAAGATTTTTTTTACTTGAAAGGAGAAATCAAAGAAAAAAACGTTTAATTTTTTTGTTTTTCAAACTGTTAAATTTATACGACGGACACACAAGAAAAAAAAGAGGAGTAAGTTTATTATTGCTGAAATGATGTAAGCTAATCTGAGTGAAAAAACTTGCATCTTTAACCAAGAAAGTCTAGATTAATCGATAAGGAATACTAGCACGTACCTAAATAACACACCTATTCCAAGTTGTTTGCTGTCTCTAGCACAATTGCTAACACACTCACCTTATCTAATTGAAAATGTTGCAATGTCGTTTAAAGGAGGAGAAACATGCCACGATGCAAAATTCCTGCACGTAAAATATTTGTTGAGTTAGAAAAAGTTAATCCGGAAAGTAACCAAAAATAAAAATAAAAATATTAAAAAAAACACAATGAAAAAATAACGATGAATCATACTAAATAATGGCTGTGTACATGGCACGAGTTTAGAGCAAGAAAAAAAAATAATTTCTTCTAACCAAAAAAAATAGTGTGTGGCAATAGATGGCAAATGGGGGGAAATTTTCGCAAGGGAGGGGATTTTTTTTAGGAATTAGTCAACTTGTAATTTTTTTGGGTGTGTTAGAAATTTGTGTGTATTCTCTGCAGGTAAAGGTGGCTTTTATTTCTTTGTGACTTTGTTGGTTATTTTTTTTTTAACCTTTTGCTTTGCGACATGCATTATCTTTTTGACCGATAAAAAGATTCCCCTCTTTAGATATTTGCAACAGATTATAAATACATAACCATTTCCCTCGTTTAGAAATTTACTTCTTGTTTTTTTATCCTACTTTAGCTTTTTCTTTTTCCTTTTCAGCTTTTCAAGTTTTTCTTTTCATTTCAAAGTTCAACCTTTTGATACACCTTCCCACAATGTTCAAGTCAATCTTTCAATCAATTAAACCAATGATTATTAGCAGCGCTACCAAATCTGGCGTTACTGTTTCCACTGTCCCTAACACTTCATTAACAATTTATCACAATACCAATTCGTTGTTATCCCACAATTTATTATCTAAATTATCTTCCTACAGTGTATTACCTTGTACTGTACATCGATTTAAAGATTCTCATCAAACAATTACTTCATATACCACTGATCAATTATCAAGTTCAATTGGTAAATTTGATGTTGATGTTAAATTCAATCAAGGCTTATCTCAAGAAGATTATGATTTTATCATGCAAGAATGTGTTGATATTCATCCCGATAACCAATCAATTATGTTGCAGTTATTATATGGTGTAAATACTGATAAAAGGAAATTGATTAAATCTTTTGATTTACATGATGAATTGTATAATAATTTTACTCGAGTCTCACAATTATCAAGAGACAATTGTCCTTTGATTATTGATTATAATAATAAATTGATTGCTAATGATGAAGCTTCATTTGATCGTATTATGGTTAATTATTTAAGTTGTGGAATTCAAAATGCCAGTAAAGAAGGTGTAAGTTTAGGGGCAACAAATGATGGATCATTTTATAAGATTTCCAGTGCTGCTTCCACAGCATCTGCTACTTCTATTCCTGCAGCTGATTTGTATCATCAAAATTTAATTCATCCACATGTTGCTGAATTTGCTGATTTGTTTTAAAAGAAAATGGGTGTGTTTTTTTTTTCGTTTGTTTCTTGGTGTTTTCTTTGGATAATGGTCATTTCGTAAAGAGAGAGAGAAACTTTCTCTTTACCTTTTTTAATATTTTAATTTATATGGGTCTTGTTTTTTTAGGGTTTGTTCTTTTTTTAAGTTTTAGTTTTAGTTTATAGAAATAATAATAACTATGCAATTTTAACAATTTGTATATAAAAATCATTAACTATACACCCATTCTCTTGATTACATATTCTTGTGCAATTATTCCTAAACTTAAATTCAATCCTTGTTTAATCCAATCTTTAACCCATTCACGAGGATCAACTGAAGATTCACTTTCATCTTGTAAAACATTCAATTCTTCTCCATCTAACCAAGTAGCCCATCTAATTGGAAAGGGTTGAGTCTTGGTAATAATGGTAATACCATTGGTGATATCTTTAAGAATAATCGTGAAAGAAAAAGAATTTGAATTTGAAGATTCAATAAGAACCGGTTTATCTTGATCTCCTTCTTCAGGTTGTGACGACTGTTTCTCAGGTTTCCCAGTTGTAATTGGTTGAATTGAAATGAAAATATTTGATTTATTAATTAATTCTTCTTCTTCTCTTTGCTTTTCTTCAGGAGTTGGTTTAATCTTTTGGAAATCTTTAATTGAAGATTCTAAATTAGCAAAACATAACTTTTCTCCATCAATTATTTTCCCATAAAACATATTTAATTTAACACTTGTTTCTTGTTCATGATGTTGATTAAATTGAAGAACACTAACATTAATTCCTCCTTCAACTTGATTCATAACCAGTTGGAAATTATCTGCTACTAATCGATTTAAATAATTTAAATTATATAAATCAGTAACAATCATAATATTTAAAATTTCATCAACATCTTCTAATAATCCTTGTTTAATTTGATTACTTACATTAACCACAAGCGAATTCAATCGATCACTCAATTTATTTATTTGATCATTTGTTTCCAATTGTTGTCGTTGTTGATTTATTTGATTTGTTGTGGCTGAAGCTAATTGATATGTTTGTTCAGAAATCTTTTCTGCGTTGGATGTAATTGTTCCCCATAATGAACTTACTTTAGTTGATCCTTGTTTATTCCACCAATTGGAAATTTGTCCAATTGGATCAATTTCAAGTTCAGTTTGAGCGTTAGCAGTGGTTTCTGTGTCGGGTTCATCTGTCATCGTTGTATCGGAAGAAGTAGCGGTTGTAGCTTCAGTAGTACTTTCTTTAGGTTCGTCAGAAGTAGCACCAGCACCAGCACCAGAACTAGAACCAGAACCAGCAGGAGGAGGAGGAATAGGAACAAAACCCTTTTTTGATTCACCTTCCTTTTTTGGTTCCAATTTAGTTCTACTTACAGGACGTTTATTTTCATGTTGAGTTAATTCATCCAAGAAATCCAATAAATCTTCAGTTTTCTTGGGATCCTTTACATCAGAAGATTCACGATTAGAATTTGGTTGAGGAGTTGAAGGTTTTGAATCTGGAAGGGAATTGATAAAATCAAGTACGTCTTTATCTGTGGGCATATTTATTATCTAAGTAACTGATACTTGTTTTGTATCTGTGATTTTGTTTTTTTTTTAAGTGACACCGTAAAAAGACCAGATCCTCCCTGGTCAAAGTACACGACCTTATTCTACTCAAGCAAATCCCGGTTAATTTTAAAATAAGCAGAGAGAAAAATTATCACTAAACGTAACACTTTATACAAGTAAATAGTTCACCATGCACCCTCAGTTAGATAAGAATCGATTTGATACTTGTGAAAAGTTAATGGATGCTCTTGAAAAATGTCATCAACAAGAATTTCTTAAACAATGTCTTGGAATGTGTAATTATGAAAAGGATCAATTAGCACAATGTTTACATTATACACGAGTTGAAGATTCTAAGGATAGAATTAGATTAGCTAGAGAAAGACAAAAACAATTTGAAGAGAAAAGAAGAAAAGCTAGAGAAGAAGAATATGGTAAAGATGGATATTTACAAAAAGTTATTGATGCTGAATATCAAAAGAAACAACTGAATTAGTAATATACTATATCTACATGTAAATAGTAATGAATAAACGAGTTAATTTTTTTATGCAACACACACACACTCTCTCTAATATACACACTAATCTTGACGAGTTTTCAATACTCGTTTAACAACTTTATCCTTGGTAACAATATACACAATAGCACCCCATCCAGAAAGAGCATCTCTATCAACAGCATTCAATAAAGCTTGACTAATAGTTTCAAATAATTGATCTGGTTCTAAATTAGGTTCATATAATGATTCACACATTCCATATAATTGATCAGTTGCAGTACCACTAACAATAAAATCCTTAGCAAAATCAATACATCCAATCAGATCAAATCCACATATAAATGGTTTATTATCTTTTGAACTTAATCCTGCAACAATGGGACTTACGAAATAAGGACCAAATCTTCGTTCATAAAGAGTCGAACTAACTAAATTAGCCAATGTTGAAGGTTCAATTGATCGTTCTTCTCGTAATTTATATAAATTGGTCTTGAATCTGAATGTTTCCTTCAATGTTAATACATCAGTGGCTAATCCTGTTAACCCTAAATAACATTTATCACCAAATCCAAAGATTTTCTCAAAATTATTGGAAACTCCCAAAGATTGATTACCTAATCTAAGATCACTAGCAATTGCTATACAATCTTTACCAACCATAGCTACGGCAGAACCACCATTGATTGAAAACGGATCAGACATTGTGTGTATGTATATATATATGTATGTGTATTTAAGTAATTGACAATTGAACAGTCAATGTATATCGGTGGCGTTAAATATATTGAATCTTTTTTTTTTTTCACCAGTCAGACCAAAAGAAAAAGAGTTTCGTGTGTGAACCAATATCACCAACTGCGCTACCAGATACAGCAAGAAATTTGCAATCGATGTTAGTTAGATTCAAAAATTAACTATTCGAGTGTTGTCATATTCATATATATCTATATATATATCTATATATATATATCTATACGGTAGCTACAGGTACAGGTATACTGGGTAAATCCTTGGTCAATTTCTCTTCCAATTTCTCTTCCAACTTCTCTTCCAATTCTTCCTCTTCTTCTTCTTCATCTACTTCATTAATAATCAGATATGTCTTTTTCATTAGTTTAGAATTATTATCGACATTTTGTAATTGGGCCAATCTAAATGTTTTGGGAGATTTCACCATATGAGGTGATGGCATTTGTATTTGTATTTGTTGAATATCCAGAATTGATTTTGATTGTTGAAACGTTGGAATAACTCCAGGAATATCCTTCAAACTCAAGAATAATTTTTTAATTTCTGCTTTAACTACTGCAGTTAATTCATCATCTTCTTGTGGAGGTTCTTCTCGTTCAGCTTGATGTTGTTCTTCCAAATCAAACCTAAGTTGTAAACCAAATCCAAGCATAATTACATAACTTTTGTATTTGTTGATTTCCAGTTTATAAGTGTTAATTTTACTGGAGAAATTATTAATTATTCTTGTATAATTCAGACAATTATATTTATTTTTAGGTAATCTCGTAACAAATTCATGTTTCTTTTGAAAGAATTCATAATATAATTTCTTTAAATTGTTATAATATTTTAAAGTCTTGATAAATTGTTTCATCATTCCTAAATGATTAGGATCTTCATCATTAATTATATATTTTGAAAGATATATTCCTGGAATTACTTGTTCCCATTTCATAATATCTTTACTTCGTTTAAATGTATCGGCATTCTCCACTAAATAATCAAGATTAGTCCAACCATATTCAATAGAACTAATACTTTCTTCTAATGTAGGAATTGCAGTAATTTTTGCGGCCCAGAAATTACAAGCATTAATAAACTCAAGAGCAATTTCCTTGGTTCCTGATTGAAACATAAATTTCATAGGTGGCTTTTTCGAGATTGGTGGGAATGATAATGACCATTGATGGGTGGTTTTACCTTGAATATTTACTGTAGGTTCTAATTTAGCAAATGTGGAACATAAATTATAATTGCCTACTTTTGCAGCATTCTTTAACCAATTCCCATCACCAATAACATCATCATTATCATCAAGTTCAGGTTCGAAATGTCTATGTCTGTGTTTTTGTTTTTGATGTTTTTGTTTCTTGATGATTTTTGGATCAAAGGAATATAACGATAATTCTCCTTTAGAAACAACTACGAAATCTTCAACAAATTTAGGAGATATCACGGGAGTATTTTTAATCACGGAAGTTTCATGAGAACTTCGTTTAAATAAAGATTTGAAAATCCCGGAATATGACTTTTTCGAAGAAATTGAAGGAGGTTTATGAGGAGTTTGTTCAGATATTACTTCTTCTCGTTGATCATTATTACTAACTTTCAATTTCAATAATCCTTCTTTTAAATAAGGTGATCCTTGTAATTCTAAAGTTAAATCATAATTATCTTCATAATCATCAACAATAAATTTATCTCGAGGGTTAAATAAACTATCATCATCATCATCATACCCAGTTAAACTCACAGTTTCAAATGAAAGTAATGACATTAATTCATCATGGAAAGTATTGGAATCACGCGAGGTTAAGGAAACATGGGACATTCTTTTATTTAAAGGTTGACGTAAATCATCTACTGATTGACGAGGTCGTAATGAATGTCTACCAGTATTTGTTGAAGCAAATGAACTATGAGGTAATAATCCTAATAATTTCCGTTGTTGATTCTCTTTATCAGTAGCTAATGCTCGAGCTAAACCTACTCGATCATTATGTCTTTGTGTTTGATGAGAATAACTTGAAACATCAGAAGTTCGAGTATTTGGGCGAACAATTGAATTAGTATCTATTGACCAAATTGATCCTGAAGAATTAGATAATTGTGGGGAAAGTTCTGTTTCCGTTTCATTAACTATTGGTATAGTCATGGGTCTAGTTTGAGGTTGCGGTTGAGCAAGTGGTGGTGTTGGTGCAGTAGGAGGTAGAGGTGGAGTAGGTGGAGTTGGTGGTGGTGGTGGGAGTTGTTGTTGTTGTTGTTGTTGTTGATGATGATGTTGTTGTTGTGGTACTTCTCGTGGTGGTTCACGTTTACTTCTTCTTCTTGATAATACCGGAGCTTGAGAAGTTGGAGTTGTTTTCAAATATAATTCTTGTTTAACTAAATCGTCATAATATTTCGATAATTCTCGTTCAATAACAATACGTTGTTTCACAGAAAGTTTTGATTTCAGTTGTTGAATAAATGTAGTAAATGTATCTCTAATAAAATCTTGTTGACTTATTCTTGATTTCTTGGAAATTTCCATATTATGTAACGAAGTATTTAACAAAATCAAGGAATATATGACAATATAAATTTGTTCAAAATTCTTGGTAGCAAATATATTATTGGGATGTTGTATTAAATAAGATTTTGTAAATGAAGAAAGTATCCGATCAATTTCCTGTGATTCTCCCTTGAGATATAATTTCGAACATAATAATCTCGTAGATTGTAATAAATCCTGAGGCCACTTAAACAAATTCATATAATGGTTTCTAATTTGTTGAGATTCCTCATCATTTGCTGCTAATAATTGAATATATTCTTCAGGAGCTATAGAAATAAACTGTTCATCATAAAATTTCTTTGCAATTTTTAAAGTTTCAGGAATAGGATCTTCAGCTGGGGTAGGTTGAGAATTTTGTTCAGGAGGAGTAGTTGTTTCAACTGTACCATTTCTATTTGGTGCAGATGCTGCGATACCAGTAGTAACATCATCAGGTGGTGTAGTTACTGGTGTAGCAGGAGTACTATTCGCAGCAGCAGTAGCTACAACTGCAGCAACTGCAGCAGCAGTTTCTGGTTCTAAATTGGTATTTCCATTCATGTGCGAAGCAGCATGAATGGGACTAGTTTTCTGGGGTTGTAAAGTTTGGGACAGCATATAAGTGTATATATATATAGATGGACGTCGTAACTAACTGTGTATGAATGTGTGATAATGTGTACAAGTGGAGTAAGTGGGAATAAGTTGAATAAAGTTTCAAAGAACCTGTCTTTTAGGAAGAGGGTGTACGTGTTAATCTCCCCAAAAAATGTATGACTTTTAAATATAGTTTTTTGATCTAAAAATGTAGTGTTCTTTGAATTAAACGAAATTCCTAAACAGGTAATCAAGGTACAAAAAAAAAAAAAAAATAAAAAAAGCAAAAGTAAACGCGATTATTATCAGACCCAAAAAAAAAAAAAAAAAAACTATCCAATAAAGTTGTTTGTTCAAAACCATCGTCAAAAAAAAATAAAAGGGAAAACCGTTGTTGAGTTAACCTAATTATTAAGGGTTCAAAATAATCCCTTCCCAAGAAATATATAAGCCTTGTTAGAGATGAGCCTACTTAAGCTTAAACAAGTTTCATTGTGAATCGTAATTTTAGTTATTTTTTTTTTATTTTTTCTTTTTCAATACTGTATAATTACTAAATCGATAGTTAACTCACCCTTGTTTCAATTAAATATGTACCTTACAGAAATGATTTTTAATTAACACAGGGATATGTTACAGCCTTGCGGAGAAACAAAGAAAGAGATTCTAGACTAATATCGAAAATTACAATTATTTATATTTTTTGGTGTTTAAAACATGTGAAGTAAAAGTTGCGAATTATGGCTCGGTTTTTTTTTTTTCTTTCTTTATTATTATTGTTTACTAATTAAATTGACGATTTGGATCGTACCTACATTGTTCTGTTAGTTATGTAAGGAACAAAAAAAAAAAAAAATAACTAACCATACGCGTAGTAGATAATAATGACACAAAACTATTCAATGATTACATAAGAAGACATATTCTTGAATGCATAAACAAAGAAAGAAAAAACAAAGTTTGACTAGTTTGACTAGTTTGACTAATTTGACTGGTTTGACTAGTTTGACTGGTTTGACTGGTTTGACTGGTTTGACTATCCAAATCAGGTTTAATATGAAAAATCCTCCATTATGGAGAGCTATTTTAATATTACAGGTAGTTTTTAGTTTTAGTATGAAAAAACTCAATAGAAGTGGGTTGGATAGAAAGGGCATTTTTATTTTGCAGACTTGGAGAAGTTATTGGATCGAAATCAACAGTTTTTCGATTCATATTATCAATCAATGCCCTATCTCCAACAGAAGATTATTCAATAACAAAATAATTGGGGATTTCCTAATAATAACATATTCAATTTGAAAACCAGAGCAAACTATTCATTTGTTATTTCAATAAGTTTTATCTCTTTGATATTTATTTGAATTACTGTTCTACAATTGATAAATGTTATGAAACAATCAAATAATAACTATGTTATTCTTAAGAGATTTCAATTCTAGACTATTTAATGTAGTTTTTTTCTGTGTGCTTTTTCTGTGTGCTTTTCCTGTACTGAGTTTTCTTTTTTCTTTCTAGCAACAAGATTCCAGTGATGTTTTCCAATACAAGTCATAGTAAGAAGATACATGATTTCAGGAAGTACTAAAAAGATATTCTATATTATGTATAGTAATACCACTTGTAGATGACACATTTCTTTCAATTTCCAACTCGCCATAATCTTTACCAATACTGTCATAGTTTCTACTTTGAGACTCACCTCCATAGTGTAAATAAACATTTGTACACTGCATTGCACTATACAACTGTAGGTTCCTCAGTATTCTCATTGTCAATCCAGTAACTTGGCTCTGGTGTTAACTCTTCAATCAAATGAATATCTCTTGTATCTAGAGTATATCTATCTTTTTCTTCACCATACCCAATGTTAATACTATTATAAGTTTTACTTTCAGTACCAACTAACAAAGTATCATGACTAGTGGGATGAACTGTGTTAGGACTTCAATTTGTGTTTGAAAATATAGGAATATCATGGGGCTCGTATTGTAGTAATTTATGATGATTTCTTCTAGCCATGTTTGTATAGTAATAAAATTTGTCGAGGAATAACGAGGAATAACGAGGAAGAGTATTGAAATCAATTCTTTGCAGCCTTTGTTTTTATGTTTGCATCAAAAAATGCATAACTAGTTTTTTTTTGTTTTGTGGTTTGGTATGGTATTGAATTTGTTATTCTCAAGAAGTTCCAATCCTATAAAAGTCAATTAAATTTGTACTACTGAAAGTTTTTCCAGTTTTATTTCTTGCAACCAAAATTCAGTTAAAATAAAGTTTGTCTTCAAAGGAAGAAGGTTTCCATTAATAACAATGAGGATGTGCTTTTGAAGGGAATTTAAAGAAGATGATTCACTTTGCTTAAATTCTACAAGTTATGTTACCAAATTTTAAGATATTCATTTAATTAGCAAAATCATAACTACAAAACAAACCTTCAATCAACTGACTAGTGAGATAGATTTTATTAGGACTTGACTTGAATCTATGTTTGAAAATATCGGAATATCATGGAGGTCATATTGTAGCATTTTATAATGATTCCTTCTAGACTTCTAGACTTCTAGACATGTTTGTATAGAAATTAAAATTTGTCGAGGAATAAAATTAAAGAAAATAACCAAAAAATTGTAAACATTTCTCTTTTTGCAACTTTCCTTTTTAAATTTGCAGTAATAATGAATGACTAAATGTTTTTGTTACCTAATATTGGTAGCGCTGTTGATATTTATTTGATTACCAAAAAAAAAAACAACCAGACTCAAAGTATTGATTTTTGCCACTTTTTAATAAGCAAACAATGGATGATACAATATTACAACATCTTAATTTATGTTATGAAACTCAACAACCAATAGATACTGAATTGATAGATAACTTCACTTCTGGTGTCACTAGTAAAACTTCCAATATTGAACAATTTATTAATATTATAAATCAAATCTTACTTGATGATTCTATAAGTTTTAAAATTGATCCTTTAAAATTGTTGGTTAATTTACTTGAAAAATTTCTTGCAGTTTTAACCTTTAAGGAGATCTTGTTAATTTATTCACCCCTGTTTATATTGGAGAATTTGAATAGTGATATTTGTTTGAGATTTATTAGTTTGAATATACATGAAGATACAACTCAGGAATTTTTACAACTGAATAATATCTTGTTTAAATTATTGGAAATATATTTCACAAGAGATACTTTGATTCCAATTTTAAATCAAATTGAAAAATTAACTCGTGAATTAACGAGATTTGAATTTGGTCATTTGGTGACTGGGGAGTTTTTACTATTATTTGAATCATTTCGTAAACTGTCGGATACAACAATATTATCAAGATATTTAGATTATTTGAATATAATTCTTCCCAATCTTGATCAAGTAAACCCAATATTATATCAATTTAGTCAAGAAGAGATTGTTCAAATTGATGACCCGTTATTCTTAATATTGTTAGTGCAATTTTATGGGAAACTATTAGATCAAACAATTGATATTGAAAGTTCACTTGAAGTGCTAGTTTCTTTATATGTGGATGATAAATTAGACGATCTTGTTAAAAGTGAAGTTATAAATGTTGTTAGTAAGATGTCATATATCAACAAGTATATTTCAATTCTTGATCATCAGAAGATCTTTAAAACTCATAATTTAATTAAAATATTTGAACATAATCATAATGATATAAGTTTATTAAGTAAAGTTGATCCCAATGTGATTTACAAATTTAATGATGCAATATATCAAGATATTTTGGATAATTTGTCCTTGTTTAATGATACATTGTACTTTCCAATTTTACTTAATTTTATCAAATCACCTGAGATATTTGATAAATTATCATCACAATTCAATTATGGGAAATTTTCCAACATGTCAATTGATAAATTATATAACATCTTGTTGCAAATGAGCAAATATACTCATAGTAAAGAATATTTATTTAATAAATTACCCAATGTACTTACACAATTCTTGATTGATTTACAAGTTAATAATAATCAATTATGGAAATTAAAATTGGAAATTTTGGAGAATTTATTAAGTGATGATAGTGTTGATGGGTATGAATTTTGGAAAGTTGAATTGGAAAAAGTTGTTGATTTGATGAAGTTTGGAAAAAGATTTAGAAATGTCACCAAAGTTGATGTTATGGATGAGGTCAATTAACTGAGTGATAGCAATGTCGACATGTTTTAGTGTTTAATAGAGTATTACAATATAAACTGCAAGTTTAAATTACTATATAAATCTACTCGGCTGTACTTCCATTGGAAGACTCCTCCTTTGGTTCTTCCAATTCCTTAGCTCTCTGTTGCAAAAGCTCCTGATCCTTAGTCAATCTTTCCAATTCTTTCTTTTCTTTCTCTTTTGCCGCCTTTTTCTTATTTAAATTATTACTCCATCTAATATTAACCACAAGCAAAGCATTCATCACCACAATCCAAACCACAAGCACACCAATATTTCTACCTAAATGACCTTTCCAAGTATCGAAAAATACCACTTTTAAAGCTTCATAAGTATTATACATTGGCATAGCATATCCATAATTATAAAATCCGGGCATAAGAATAAATGGAGCAAATGTAGTTGATATATTTATAACAATATTAAAAATCATCCAAGGTGCAATTAATTGTTTTAAATCATAAGTAAAGATTACCGACACGACATTTTCATTTATTCCAGCACTTGAACTTAAAAATAAATACATAAACATCCATAATACAACAAATCCCAGATGTCCAAATGTAACATTGACAGGAACTCGAAATGCTATTGTAATTAACGAATACACCAAGGCAAGCACTAAGGAATTGATTTGGGATGCGAGAATTCGATAGAATATATATTGTTTAAACACCAATCTTGGTCTCATAAATTGATAAATTTCTAACGAGAAATTAAATTGATGAAAGGAAAACAATTGGGCATAAATTAATCCTAATTCACTTGGTCCTAATACTGCAGCCGATCTTGCTGGTCGATTATCAATAAAGTCAAACACTGGGAATGTCGAAAATATACTTCGTGTGGCATTATTTGCAAGTAAGGCTTGTTGTTGAGTTTGGTTGAGTAGATTTAGTATTGGTTGGTATACAAATGGTGATACATAATATCTCACCCATATCTCACCAATTTGATCTAAATGTCGAAATATATATTGATTTAAAGCTGAGAAATGTCTCCCCAGTTCATACACTACTTGAATAGTTTGATTTAATCCTGTAGTGACAAATGTTGAATTAGCAGAAGTAAAACTATGATAAATTTGTTGAGTTGAATTGGGTAATACATGAACAGAAGCCCAATATTTTTGATGATGAATTTGTCGATTAATCTCTTGTGTGATTGTATTATTATGACTAGAAGCTAATTCAGTGAATTCAGTTAAATTGACAAATTCCCATTTACCCAACAGTAATGCAGTTTCATTAGTAGTTAATAAATTAGCCATGGTATTACCCACCAAAGCAGGAATAGTGTTTCCATTATCAATAAACAGTTGATCTTCAATAACCACCAACATATTCATATTCTTAAACCTATCTTGTCTTTGAAAGATTGATCCCCAATAAATCGATAATATACCCAAAAATATACAAAATAAATTAATATAAACGAATAAGAATTTAGGGAAAACATTGATATATTCTTGTATTCGTTCTTTAGCTGTTAATTGTACTGTATTTTGTTTGGTTAATTCAACCCCATCTTGTTGTGATCCTCTATTTATTGCTTCTGCCGCATGTTTTGCTCCTGTCATACGTTCATTAGGATCATATTCGACTGGTTCAAGTGAATCTATAGGAACTGACCCATCAAGAGGATCTATTCGACTAGAAGTTGATCTAACAGGGGAAGTTGGTGGAGAAGACATTATTTAGTGTAAATAAATTGTGTGTGTGTGTGTATATAAAACCAAAAATCAAAAGGATGTCAAGTTTGATTATATATAAAGAAAAAACTCCATCACAAGGGAAGACCCTTACCAAATCAAGTAAGAATTAATGCGAAACCCACCGTAAATTGATACGGGAAATTTTTTTAGTAAGGTGAAATTTCAAATCGGAAATCTCGGGTGAGGCTGAAGTTAGAATAAACTATAAACTTTTTTGACATTACCAAAAACATTCTTGATATATCACTTATACTCTATCAATAAGGATGTCTCAGAAAACTCCCAGAATGAGTGATGCAATAAGTGATTTAAATACTGATGATGAACTATCACTTGAACAACCTTTGGAATATTACCCTAATGAGAAATCATCCCTGAGACGACCATCTATAGGACGTCGACTTAGTAGTGCTGTTGATAGTTATTTCTCCATTCCAGGAACTGTAAACACAGAAGGAGAAGTTCTTTTAGATGAAGATGAGTTCCTCGCTGATCATTTCTTTGGAGCACGACAATTAACTAATTCCTTAAGAAAACCAACTTCAAGAGAACTGCTGTCACTTGAAGAGTTTCCCACATTGTATCATGGAGTAACTACACCTTCAGTACATTCAGAAGAAATTGATCTTCCACCATTGGAAAGAAGAAGAAGTACGGTAGTTACAGCGATTCAAACTGTCACCAAGAAATTCCATTTTTGGGATAAAGAATATCATGCAGATAGAATTCAAATTGGATTGAAATTTTTAAATAATTATTTATATTTAATTGTCGGGTTTACCATTGCTTTGTGTATTTATTGGGGGTCCTATTATAATCGAACAGAACATTATAAACGATTGAAATTTGCTATTATAGTTGCTGATAACACTGTAGGACAATTGCCTAATATTCTTGGAGAAACCGTGGAAGCTTATTTTACCAAAGTTCCAGCCATTCAACAATTGGGTAATTTTGATATATGGGATTTCAATCGAATCAACACTTCAGCTAATAATCACAACAATACCATAACTGAAGAAGTGTATCGATTAATTCATCATCAAAGATATTGGGCAGCATTTTATGTACATGAAAATGCTACCTTACAATGGGCAGAAGCACTTGCAGGAGCATCCACAACATTTGATCCTTCTACTTCATTAATGGAAGTTGTTTATGAAACAGGGCACGATTTTAATGCCGTTATGAATTCAATCATCACGGTAATACAAACAATAATACGAGGGTGGTATAGTTTCCTTCCAAATACCAATTTAGTAAGTAATATGCTTGAAACGGTTAATTCCACACAAGCAAACACAGTGATATCTACTTCACCACAACTTCTTACAACAATGCCCACTTTCTTTGTCAATGATCGATTACCGGTAAACGATCTAGTATTTCAAGCACCTTTACAAATTGGATTAATTTACATTGTCATGTTCACATTTTTCCAATTCATCTTTTCCATTAAAATCCACATTTATATTGCCCTGAAAATTAAAGGATTCCAATATGTAATGTATAGAATGATTTCTGCCCAAGTGGCATACCTCATATTATCATTAGCATATGTTGTACTTAACACGGCATTTGGCTTGAAATTCACAACAACTTTTGGTCATTCAGGATTCTTGGTGGTTTGGATGTTTGCATTTTTGACTATGGCATCATTAGGTTCAATAATTGAATTGATTGTTCTTTTCCTTGTGGCGGTGAAACCAGTATTAATGGGGTTCCTTTTGTTATTTGTTGCCGTGACAAATATAAGTCCTGTGGTTTCCCCCATTGTTTTATGTCCTACATTTTATCGATACGGATATGCTATGCCGGTGAGAAATAGTTATGAATTAATGCATGTGGTTTATTTTAATAGTTGGAAGGGAAATATGGGAAGAAATATTGGGGTTTTGGTTATTTGGATTGTTGTTAGTAATGTATCTATGCCATTTGTAATGAAATGGTTAGCTAAGAAGAAGGCAAAGATGGATGCCAAAGCTGCTGCTGAGCTGGAAGCCACAAAGTAATAGTATTTAGTTATATATTAATGTGATTTAGAGTTTAGATTTTACTGTTTATACTCTACACTTCAATATTCATTAACTATTTAAATCCATTCAGAATTTATTGTGGCGAAATCATAAAGATCTAAATCTCCTTCACCTAACCCAACTATAAAATTAGCATCTTCTTCATTTTCAACAATTGTGGCAGAACCAGCTTCCACATGTAATTCTAATAATTCCTTCATATTAACTTTTAAAATTGGTAATTCAAGACATGCCTTTAATGTTTCCTTCATTTCATTTAAATTATTATTAATACTATTGCAACACATGGCATGGGGATTCGAAGGAATATCCAACCATATAAGCTCTCTTGTCTCTAAATCAAACATAAATGGATTAATGCCTCGAGATTCATTCAACAAATCAATCTTCACTCTCACAGTCGATGGCTCAAACACTTCACCTTCTTGTTGTTCTTGTCTCATCATATACCCACCAAAACATTGTTCGTGATCACAAAAATTGGGACCCAGGAAAACTCGTACATCAGCTTTAACATATCGATACCCAAAATCTAATGCTTTAGTAATATCTATATCAACAAATTCACTGGCTCCATCGGGACCCGGAGCATAGGTAATATCACCAGAATGACATGCAAAGCTTTCTTTTAAATTTGTGTAATTAATATATTCTGATTTTTCTAAATCTTCTTTGAAAAATACACAAGAAAGATCAATGTCTTGACCTATCCAATGAACAAATAATCTCACGATATTCTTGGGTAAATCGGCAGTATCTGGGAGTAATCTTGAACCACGAGCTACAGCTCGTTTATTGGAATTGCTTGCAGTTTGAAGTTGTAAAGGTAATAAAATCCCTTGAGCTTGATTAGTGATGTAAACTTTCAGATCTGAAGTAAAGTGATTCAAACTCTTGTATTTTTCAATCAAGGCATTTCTAATGATATCAACAACTTGAATAGCAATGGAATTTGACAATATCTTTTGATTCACCTTTGGTTCAATTATAATTAATTTTTTATCAGCAAACACAGACCGTTTTTCAACTTTATTATTCCCCTTGAAATGACCCAATGCTTGTAACAATATTTTTGATTCAACTGATTCAACAATTGAGGTAAATTCCAGTAAGGTAAATTCATCATCTAAAGAATCACGTAATAACTTATCCAAATATCTGGTAAACATGGAAGGAAGATTTTTAAGAATTCCCACAGCAGATTCAGTTTCACCCTTTTCAATTGCTTGAGCTAAGATTGTGGTTTTAGTAGGAACATTATTTTCATTTCTAAATCTTGCAGCAATTTCTTTAACTTTCCCACAATATTCACCAACATGAAGACAATGGAATGCTCTAATCCAAATTGAAGTATGACGTTTAACATCTTCGACATTAATTACATTCTCCAATAATTCAATAAGTATTCTACGTTCACGTCGCTTCATTGATTTGAATTTAACCACTTTCTTTAAATCAGCTGGTTGTCCTGAATAAACCGCCATTATTCGTAACACATCCGTAGTTGTTTTCACAAAATATTCAATATTTCTACGTCGACTCAAACATTCAACAGCAAGTTTACATGAAGTTTCTCTAAATGGGATTTCATCAAACTTGCTTTTGTATTCATCAAACCAATCTTGAGAAATACCTTCTTTTATAAAATCATCATACATACTAGGGATACCAGCTTTAGAACTAAGTAACTTGATAAAATGTTCCTTTAAATCATCTTCAGTTATTAATTTCAATTTCACCATTTTTGAATCTTCAAAAAGTTCCACTCTTTTCTCTTTAATATATATTGGCTTCCAAGTACCAAATGAGAAATAATGTAATATAGCATTGACAAATAATTCTAAATGAGAGGCTTCCATAACTTGAGCAGGGAAATTAGGATAAAAAGGTTCATGTTTAACATGAGCACCTAAATATTCTCGAACAATTTCTAAATGTCTACTTAAAAATTTATCTCCATTATATTTGGATAATTTACATAATTCATCAATAGTTGATTTGTCTAATATAAAATTCATATTAACCAATTCTAACATGAATGTATAGACCATATTCTGAGGAATTACCTCAGAATCGCTGAGATAACAAGGTTCAATGTAAATACCTTGTAACGCTTCAAATGCAATCTTTTCAAATACCGACATAGTTTTGGATAATTGAGAGAGAAAATATGAAATTTGTTGTCGATTTTAGGTCAAATTATACCTTTGAATAATTTTTTACAATGACTAATAACAAGGTTATGTCTTTGTTGATGTTTTTCCACAATGACTAATGTTTTTCTACAATGACTAATGGTTTTGTTGTTTATTCAAAAACGGTAAACAATTGAATTAGTCATAAGAGAGAATTCCCTCCCTATTGTTTTAAACAATTAGCCGAAATCCACGCCTTTTTTTTACAAGTATAAATAGAACAGGATTTCACTTGAATTCAAATTTACTTCTCTTCCTCCTCAGGGCTATTCCTCTCTTGGTACACACAAATAAACCCATGACTATGGGTTATTGGTTGCTGATGATTTCATGTTAATGTTGTTATATGGTCATTCATCCCCTGGCTCCTGATTGAGATACTTCTAATCCAATTTTTAAGACCCCTACTCAATCTAATTCCCAGGGGGTGTGTTTTTTGGCTCTTTAGTTAGATACTTCTAAATACTTTTACTATTCACCACTAGCTATAATTTCCAAATACACACTTTAAGCAAACTTTTGTTTTACTGTAGTTTACAAGAATATTTATTACTTCATACTCTGTCTCGCTCTCATATTTTATTCTATACATTAGAATGTATCCAAACACTACCACAAAGACAAGTTCTTTGAAAAACAACAGTCCATAATCCAGGAGTACTTTTTGTTACAAACACCAAGGGATCATTAATTAAACTTATTGCTCGACATCGAATACATTTTCTATAATTTTCATCTTTCCCAATAGTTATCTTTCTCAAGGCATCGACAATATATCCATTATCCAATTGTAACCTAGGGACTATCTTGTTGATTCCCTGTGTAAGTACAGGTAAATTATTGACTGGGTGAGTTCTTCGAACAATTCCAATATCTAACCAATCAACATTAAAGAAATACAAGTCCATAGCACGTAATTCTCGATTTAGATTAACGGAATATCTTTCAATAATATATGGGGCAATTGCATTCATTTCACCAGTAAGTTCCCCACGACATACTAATTTCTGATCCAATTTTAATGTACTTCCCGAAACTCTATTGGATAATTCCTTGGTGATTAATGCATCACATTCTCGTAAGAAATTTTCAAACACCAGAAGGGTTAATGGTGCATTATCACATATCGTGAAATATCGATTTAAACTTTCCTTCATGGGAGTAAATAATTTGTTGGCTTCATTTAAATCTTTATGAAGTTTTCGAAGAACATCATGAGTTCTGGTAATGGCAGAAATGGCATACATGAGAAAGAGTCTAGGTACCTTTCCAAGGATCACAGGTAATACAATTGAATTCTCCTTGGTCAATCGAGAATATTTCCCTTCTTTACATAATGAAAGTTGGATTAATTCTTGATTCAAATACACCATTAAATCAATCAACCATTTAACATTACCAATAAGGCTAACAATACATTCAGCTCGAGCTATGGAATCAGTAAGGGAATCTTCTGCTGGCTTCTTTTTCAGAATTTGTCGATAAATACTCGATAAACTAAACATTATTCCAAATGAAGTACTTCTTAAATTAAGGATTATCCATGCAATATCACTGGAAATATATCCTTGATTGGATTCTCCAAGTATCAATTGTAATCCAAGAAGTTTCTGTAATGGAGGATTCAGTAATAATTTATCAACCGTTTCCTTATTAAAAGAATCCAATTGAAAGTTAATAGTCTTGTGACTCTCAAATATAATTGATTCAATAAATTTATCAATAATTACATCAACATTACTATCTGTCTTTGTTTCTCGTAATTTATTCCTTAATCTATTGATTTCTAATTGCATCAACACGAGTAAATCATCACTACAAGTGGTTGTATAACATGAATATGCATGTCTATAGGCAAATCCTACTGATGTGGTGAATAAATCTCGGGAAGAATATCCCGTATGTTTTGTTTTCTCGACAGTAACCAAGGATAAACTTGGGGTAGTGGAATATACTTCAGTATAGGCAATTGAAGTCATGTTTGGAGAAACAGCAAGGATTAATGGATTTGAATGGGAGATATTAGGAAATGAAAATCCTACATCAAATATCGTGGAAATTGTCATGGGAGGGAATTGCTCGGTATTATGGGTTACTAATTTCCAATTAGACAAGTCAAATACATCAATACGACCATCCATATACATTATCAACATATATAGATCAACCAATTGAGTAGTTATATTTCTAATTTCTCCCAGTCGATTAATTTTATCAGTAAGGAAAAGTGTGGGAGATTTCTTGGTGGGTAAATTTGGGGATATTCCTTTACGTATTCCAAGATCTATAAATGCATCATTGACATTATCTTGTTTGTCTGCCAAATTATATCGATAAATTGTTGAAATAACTTGATTTGATTGATTTGTATAGGTATAACTTAATAATATACTTAATTTACTTTCCCTTTCAGCACTAGCAGATATAATATCAATTGAAGATAATTGACAAACTGTATATTTGACATCATCAATATCCATTTTGTCTTCTGTTTCATCTTCTTCATCAATAAACTTTGCCATGGGTTTCATTTCCTGAATTTTATCCAATATTAACCTTGGTTGTTTCTGTCCTTCCTTTGGTGTCTGATAATGAGGGTCGATTTTTTGTCGTTTGGCAGATTCATTAAGAAACCCCCAATCTATAACAATGGAATATGTCGAAATTAACTCGGTCATTGAATCATATACTGTGACAATAATTTGTTTATCATTGGTGAATCCAATTGACGCCTTGGTGATTATACTAATCCCCTCAGTTAAACTAATACCAAGTTTATGATATTCTACTTTATGTTCACCTTGATAATATAACATAAACTGTCCATTTTGTCGAAGAGCAACACATGCTTGTTTTGTAGAAATTGGATGAGTCACTCCATGAGGTTGAAACAGAGAAACACCATAATTATAGGAAAACTGTCCAGAAGTAGGAGTTACAGAATTACCATTTTCTTCGACAAGTGTTGCTGGTTTGTTTATTACTTGTGGTTTTTCAATATTTAACCATTTAAAAGCAATAATTGATGCTCCGGGATTTACACAAGATTTCAGATCTTGATTTATAATATCTCGATAAATCATTTGCATGTGATTATATGAGGTCAACTCATAACTTGGCAGAACAGTAGTACTACCATTTGTTATACTATTCTCTTCATCCAACAAACCAACACCAGCTAATAAGATATAGAAATTCCCATAAACATCACTAATTGCCAAATCAGTACTAAGAGAGCTCCAACAAACAAGACTAATCTCAGGCACGAAATTATTCTCTAATTTAATATTAATTGGTTGAGGTGTAGCCAATTGCCAAGATTGTCCATTTATGTTTTCTAAATAAGTAAGAAATAAATTATTGGAACTATTTGTAGTTGGGCAACTATAAGCAATAAATCCATTCTTGGACCATGATATAAGTTTAGACGTATTGATATGTGCAGCCAAGTGTTTATTGTGAGTTTGTTTATCCATTTGGCTTGTGGCTGTCTGGAGTATTAATTTTGGAACTACGGTTTGTTTTTTTTCTTTGTCTTTTTCACAAATATGTCCTTGTATTTGAATGGTAGCGCAACCACATACTATATTGTCCTAGATATTACTATATAACTTACAATTCACCAGGTACAGGGAATGTAGAAGCCCATTTGGCTACTTCCTCACCTAATTGCTTAACATCATCACTCTCATCTGCCAATTTCTTAAAACTGGCTAATAATTCCTTGGGAACTTTACCTTGTTCCTGTTCCTTTAATTCTTTCGAAATTTCAACAGCACGGTCAATAAATTGGGAAACTTTGGTGAAGTCTTCTTTACCAAATCCTCTTGTGGTCATGGCAGGAGTTCCTACTCTTAATCCACTTGGGAAAAGAGCACTTACATCTCCAGGAACAGTATTCTTGTTTGCAGCAATATTTGCTCTTTCCAAAACTGCTTCAACTCTAGCTCCATCAATATTCTTACATCTTAAATCAACTAAAATTAAATGCGTATCAGTACCACCAGAAACCAACTTATATCCAAGTTTAATTAAACTTTCAGCAAAATGCTTTGCATTATCAATAACATCTTGTTGATATTGTTTATATTCTGGTTCTTGACATTGTTTAAGAGCAACTGCCAAGGCAGAAATAGTATGATTATGTGGTCCACCTTGATGTCCTGGGAAAACACTAAAATTAACCTTTTGTTCCAATTGGTAGGGAATTTCTTTACCCTTTTTGGTAACTTTTCTAATCCCTTTTCTAAAGAAAATCATTGATCCTCTTGGTCCACGTAAGGATTTATGGGTGGTTGTAGTAACAATATCAGAATATGGGAATGGAGAATCAGTAACTCCAGCAGAAACCAAACCAGAAATATGGGCCATATCAGATAACAAATATGCTCCCACTTTATCAGCAATCTTTTTCATTCTCTTGTAATCAATTACTCGAGAGTATGCACTAGCACCAGCAACAATAATCTTGGGTCTAAACAAAGTAGCGGTTTTTTCCAACATATCATAATCAATAATTCCAGTATCTTCATCTAATCTATATGGCATAGTTTGGAAATATTTAGAAATATACGAAATTTTGGCAGTGGCAGTTTGATAACCATGGGATAAATGTCCTCCATGAGGTAAATCCAATCCCATAATACGGTCACCCACTTCTAAAACAGCAGAATAAGCATATAAATTAGCTGGAGCTCCACTTAATGGTTGTACATTAACTCCCCATTCATTTGGATCTAATCCAAATGCTTCAAGTGCACGTTTTTGACAAAGAGATTCTGCCTTGTCAATTATTTCATTACCACCATAGTATCGTTCACCTGGGTATCCTTCAGAATATTTATTTTGCATTTCTGACCCAAGCAAATCCATAACCGCTTTGGAAGTAAAATTTTCACTTGGAATTAATGTAATTGAATTCTTTTGTCTTGCACGTTCTTGTGCCAAAATTGATGCCATTTCGGGATCAACTTGAGAAACTGGAAGGGAAACTAACGATTGAGCTTTGCTGGAAACGGCATAGGTGCGCGTAGCACGTAATGCCAACTTTGGCAATTGCTTGGAGGTACGGAAATTAGAAAGCATGGTTTGGTAATTGATCGTTGAAGCAAGGGGGAGGAGGAAATAATTCAACTTTATAAATGTGAGTCAACAAAAAAAAAAATCTTGGAAATTTTTCGAATCCAAATGCCGGAACAACATTGTTTGTAATGTGCAGGATTGTCTTAAGTGTGGGGAGGGAGTAATTCCCGAGTCAAAACTTAAAGTTAACTCCATGATCAATGCCGCACAAGTGTTCTCCATCACAATGTTTAATCAGAGTAAACCAAGCATCATCATAGAAGTCAGATATGGTACATCGTTTCTCCGGGTCAACTTGAAATATTTGACTCGTAAGTGATCCCAGGGTTTCAGGGAAATATTGTAATATTGTAGATGTAACTGTTTGAAACTGTTGATATTGTGAATCATTCCATCTGGTTGATTTCCACGGGAATTTTCTATTCCATAAATAATACAAGATTACCCCAACGCTCCAAACATCAACTTTTGTTCCTGTATATTTTATAGAAGTATATGTCTCAGGAGCAAGATATATTTCACTACCAACAATACCAACACATACAAGTTTCTCATCCGCTGTAGCAAAATCTATAAGTTTAATTTGTGAATGAACAATATCAAATACTATGTTTTCTAATTTTAAATCTCGATGACATATACCTCGATTATGTAAATAATTTACCCCATCTATTATTTGTTTCCAAATACACAACATCTCTATTTGATTATACTTGTGGGTCAGTATTTTCCTTATCAACTGATACAAATTAGCTGAACCAGCATCCATATAAAACTTGACCGTATTTCCTGAAAGTGATACATTATATTTAAACACTTTAATAATATTCCTATGATCAAGTTTAGCTAAAAGATGATATTCAAAAAGAACCCGAGTCTTGTATTCAGTAGTCAGTTCATATGATTCTTTACAATGAAACGTCTTTACAGCATAATGAAAACCTGTCTTTGTTTTAAATAACTCAACAAATCCCGACACTCCATCACCTAAACTCATTAATTTTGTATCTTGACGTGAAAATTTAGGATGTGCAGAAGTGGAAATGGAATATGTTGACGATGCAGTTGATGTTATGGATTGTATACTATCACTTCGAATAAGTGATAGGGTGCTTGTGCTTTTAAATAATGTAGATAATCCCATGTTTACAAAAAGATGTGGTTGATTTGTTTCCTTTTTCAGGGGGAAGTAGATCTAGGCTTCAGTTAATGTTTCAAATAATACATAAAAGTAAACGAATCTGGCAAGCGTATATCGCTAATATTACGAGATTGTGTAAAGATGAGTAAAACTGAGATATGTGGGGGATTGGAAACAATGCCAAGAGAATTTGTAACACTTGTAAGACAAAAAAAAAATTTTTTGTGGTAACTTCGTAAGGTTGATATAAACTGCAAACAGGATAATTTTGAGATGTTTTATTGCTTGAATTGTATAGTAATTTCTGTCATCAATACATAATCTCCCAATATTATATGTTATATATTTGCAAATTCAGTCATATACTCATGAAACAATTACATAACTACTCTCTCTACATAACAACGCAATCCCGTTTCCGTTTATTCTTTCTCCCTCTCTTACTTGGAACACGATGTATAGTACCCTTTGGTGTATTTTGGCGTGTTAATGACGGTGGTGGGTACGTATGTCCAGGCAGACTCTGAATTCCCGAGTTTTTCTTCTTCTGGATTTTTGGTTGTTGGGAAAACATTGAACTATATTGAGTTGCTTTTCCATCATCACTAAAATTAAAATCTTCTGCTTTACCGTCACCATTATGTAAATATTCAAAACTTGGATAAGTTTCATATTCCAATATAGGATCAATACCAAATTGTAAAATCGAGTTGGCCAAATAAAGGTATAACTTTATCCATAAAATTTCCAACTCCACATTAAATTTAGCTCCAAATCGTTCATGAAAGGTTTCAATAAGAGCTTCTCCCATTAGTTCATAATACGCTGGTTCAATATTTAAAACTCTAGTGTGTAATTTACCCAATCTTGCTAAATGTTCATCTAAACTTGATAAATCTTCCAACTGCATAACGGCAAGTGATAACAACGCCGCAAATTTGGTAGCCTGATGTTTAATTGAAAGGTATAAATATTCTAACTCACCATCACGAGCTATTAAATTGGCATAGAATTGACGGCAAAATAAACTAGCAGCCATAGTTGAAGATTTTACCTTGATAGTTCTTGAATTACCAGAACCAGTACTGTATCCTTCATTAGAATCCATCTCGTCCAGAGTTTCGGGTTCATCTTCAGGGAAACTTCCAGGGAGGCTGGCACATGATGATCTATTCGTTGGAGTTGGTTCATCCTCATCCACTAACATTCTATGCCATGTATATCTAATTAAATCAATTTCCCCCTTAGTTAAATTCAAACTAACCTTGTATGGCTTTGAAGGATCAGTTTGTGATTGTCGATTATTCATGTTTTATAATGTAAATACCTTTTTTTTTTCGGTTGCAAATGGAATTAAATGAATTGTGCAAGAGGTGTATAAGTAATATAATACTAGTATATGTAATTTACTAGTACCTGACAATACTGAATTAATTTATACCCCCTGAATTGAAATTCATGTCCTTTTTAAAGGAATAGTTTTCTAGTTCATGGTAACAGCAAGTCTCATTTAGTTTCTAGGTTTAGTTTTTTTTTGTGTTACTTGGGACAATGCAAAAGGGGTTAACTAAGTAAAAATCGGTAGCCGCATCACTCGTAGGAGAAAAGTGGTTCGAGATTTAAATGAATAGCTTTTGATTCTAGATGGGATTATACAAACATCCCAATTTGTAGATTGTTTAGTTTTGTTTCCCCAATTGCGACATCTGTTATCAATTGATTGCAGTTTGTAATACATTTTCGAGCTGACCTGGGTTAAATACCCGAATAGTGGTAAATTTGGTTTACATTTCATGCCTCCTTAAAATCGTTCTTTAACGTTGAAATCTCGGGAATCCTAAGAATATTCACCTGTGATTATAGTTTATTTTAAATTTGATTATTTTTACGGGCAGATAAAAAATAAAAAAAATATTTCTTGTTAAGGTAATGAGTTACCTACACAACAGATTCAAAACAAAACGAAATTAGGAAATTAAATGAGCAACACTTTCCAATTGGGAAGTATAGTTTCTTTCTTAATGTAGCTTAACACCTCTTGACTAAACTAACTGCACGTTTATTGTTTTAGGGGAAGATAACGTATTATCACATTCAATTGTATCATAGTTAAATTTTAGATAAGATTAGCCAAGAGTATTATGAAGTTCGTAACTCCTGGGGTGATTATTAATTTTGGTCTTGTTATTCTTAGGAAAAACAGTCTAGACTGAATTTCAGAACAGAATGTTATTTATGTGGCTGCAAGAACTTTATCCGTACTCGGTTATTAGATGCTATATCTCCTATATAAAATCCATATTGTGTCCCTAAGTTTACTAGAACTGTGAAAATTCTATTTTATATTGCATTTTTATATCCATACAGAACTACTATTGTTAACGGCATGATTTGCTTAATAGAAATGATAACATTATTTATTCTTTCAATTATTGTATGATTAAACACATACAAAGTAATATAATCATAAGAGCAACACTGTGGTAATTACACATAACATAAGTATTTTATAATTAGTTACAGAAGCTGAACCTTTGAAATCATCTAGGGATGTTGAGTTGGCATCGGGATTATCCTCTGCTCTACTTTGCGTTGAATTGGGTGATCTAACCAGAACAGTTGACAGAACTTTACCTTCGGAAACGATTGGAGATTTTGTATCAACAACTGTACTTATACAATCAGTTGGTTTCCTAGTTGCTGTATTACAATCAACAGTAGTATAGGTCACGATTTGGCTGAATATTCTCGTAGTAGTAGAATCACAATGGGTTCTAAAAAGTGTTTCAGTTATTGTTCTGGCAATTGGTTCAAGAGTCCCTGATTCGGTAAATGAACTAACTGTACTAGAATCAACATCGAATGTACTTGTAGTGCTAGGATCATCAGTTGTCATAGTGAAACTTGGAACCTTGGAACTATCTGAATTAGATATTTCAGAAGGTTTTTCAGTTGGGTTTTTTGCTGTTTCTGATGTGGGATCTTCTGTTGATTCTTCTGTTGACCCCTCGGTTGTCTCTTCTGCTGGTTTTTCTGTGTTGTCTGCTTGAATCCAAAACTCATCCCAACATTGAATAGGATACTCAGCAAAGGCATCAGCACAATCATGAGGGATCTCAATTTCAACTAACTCACTACCATGCAAGTCATTGTACCAACTGAAATAAATACTAAATGAAGTAGTGCATGTTCTGGAATTCAACTTCTGGGTTTTCATCACCCAAACCAAGAAAAAGTGATAAGGAGAAGTCCCAAGTTGATTCTCCTGGCTATCATAAAGAATTAGAGAATGACGATTACCGTCGGATTGAAGGAGACTATCAACTCTTATCTCTTTAAGATTGTATCTGGGGAATCCAATGTCAAATTCGTCAGTTTTAACTTCAAGCATAACCTCATATAAATCATCCTGGATGTGGTGGACGTGAACAAACTTAAACTTCTCAGAGTAATATCCTTCTTCAGGGGATTTACAATAACTGGTGAAGCTTGAAGGATATTCAATTGCTGTTGATAGTTCTGAATCTCTGAAGTCAATAGTTGAGGGTCCATTACTTGGTTTCTTACAGAATTCTTCCCAACATTGAAGTGGTGAGTCTAAGAACTCAGTATACCAAATGCATCCATGACCATAAACTGCAACAACCCCGTCATCCCATTCATATTCAATATGGAATGAGGTAGTACATGTTATACGAAGATTAGCATATTCAGAACGCATTACCCACTTGAAAAAGAAATGATATGGTGAGTCACCTACGAGAGGTTCTGAATCCCGGGAGAATAAAGTTATAGATGGAAGATAGTTATCTGGAGTTAAAAGATCAATAATACGAATACTCTTTAAATCTTCCTTTGGAATAGTATCATCAATTTCAAATTCAATCATTACTTCATATGAATCGTCCTCAATCCATTTAATTGAAACAAACTTAAATTCTGATACCTCAGGATAGCCGTGCTGTCTAGAACTTTCACCAATCTCAACTTCGCACAATAAAAGACCAGATTCGCTAGGACAATTTGTTGGCTGGGGTATACCTTCCTTGGTTGCTACTATGGTTGAGGGTGGTACTGGATCAGACCAACACTGAAGGGGATATTCTGCATGAGAATCACAATCATGATATATGGTAAATAAATTCTCGGTAAAATCTACCACATCAAGCAACCAACCATACTGGATAAAAAATGGTGTAGTGCATGTCATTGAATCTAACTTCTTTGTTTTCATCACCCAAACAAAGAAAAAGTGGTAAGGGGAGTCTCCGATGGGATTTTTTTCCAATTCACGTTCATAAAGAGTGAATGAATGGAGTTTATCATCTGCTTGAAAGAGATCACCAATAAAAATCTTATTGAGGGTGAATCTGGGATACAATTCCTGATTTTCGTCAAGTTTAAACTCAAGCATAACCTCGTATAAGTCATCACTTATATGTCGAATGTACACAAACTTAAAAATTTCTGAATGAAGACGTTGGTAACGTTCACAAGAATCCTGGAAACTTGATGGCCAGTGGGTAGCTTCTGGTAGTTGGGGATCTCTGAATGTAATAATTGATGGATCTCCTTCTGGTGCTTCACATGCCCCTTGCCAACATTGAAGTGAAGAATCCAAGTAATCTCCATAACAACCATGTCCATATGTTGCAGTTATCGTATCCCATACATACACAATTTGGAATGGATAAGTACAAGTGAAACCTTCAGGAAAAGAACTAGTATATGTGGCCCACTTGAAATAGAAATGATATGGCGAGTTACCAACTAGACTCTCGGAATCTTTAGTAAATAGATTTATGGATGAAAGATAATTATCAGGTGTTTGAAGATTAACAATGTTGATACTTTGTAGTCTGGGTACTTTAATTTGATGATGAATTTCAAATTCAATCATAACTTCGTAGTAATAATCTTCTATCAGTTCAATTGAAATGAAATCAAAAGTTAATACCTCAGGATAGCCTTGTTGTCTAGAACTTTCACCAATATTAACTTCGCACAACAGATGGTTAACATCGGAAGGACAACTTGTTGGTTTTTTCATACCGTCGTTGGTTGATACAATAGTGGATGGTGTCCTTATTTCGCCTTCATGTGGATCACAAACGTCATCCCAGCATTGAATTGGATATATTTCTGCAGCAGGAAAACAAGTATGTTCGAATTTCACGGCCCCTTCATCCCATTGATAATCGATATAGAATGGACTAGTACATGTTCTAGTGCAATCTGCGTCTGCTTGCATCACCCAACTCAAGAAGAAATGGAAAGGAGAATCTCCAACTGGATTGTCAACACTATCACGATCGTAAAGCGGGAAGTCTTGGGATCCATTAGGACCAAGAAGATTATGAACATTAATAGACTGAAGCATATATCTGGGAAAACTATGCTTATTCCGATTAATTTTCATTTCAAGCATAACCTCATATAAGTCATCCTGAATGTGACGAATATAAGTAAATTCAAACTTCTCTTCATCAGATCCTACAATGGGATTGGGACATTTGGAGGTGAAGATTGAAGGATATTCAGTTCCTGATGGTAATCCTGGATCTGTCGATATAATGGTTGATGGATCACCAGATGGTTCTTCACAGTAGCCTCTCCAACATTGACGTGGGGAATCTGCATCCGAATTAGAACAATCATTAACGTAGGTTGCCATAGTTGTATTATCCCAGTGGTATTCAATTCTAAATGGAGTAGTACATGTTAAACCTTGAGAAACAAATTCAGAACTCATTACCCACTTGAAAAAGAAATGATATGGTGAGTCACCTACGAGAGGTTCTGGATTCCGCAAGAATAAAGTTATAGATGGAAGATAATTATCTGGAGTTAAAAGATCAAAAATACGAATACTCCATAAATATTCCTTTGGAATAGTATCATCAATTTCAAATTCAATCATTACTTCATATGAATCGTCCTCAATCCATTTAATTGAAACAAACTTAAATTCTGATACCTCAGGATAGCCTTGCTGTCTAGAACTGTTACCAATATTAACTTGGCACAACAAAGGGCTAAAATCAGAAGGACAATTTGTTGGATCGGGCATACCGTCTCTGGTTGATTCTATGGTGGATGCACCTTCAGCAGACACTACATTTAGGATTTGTAGTAGAAAGCTGCAAAGAAACAAAAACTGCATGGTACACACTTAATTTCCGAAGAATGTTAATTGTTTAAATCAGAAAAGTAGGTTCCTAAAAGAGAAAGAAACAACTTGGGTAAGAATTTCAAAATAATACATGGAAAAACTACACATTTAAATATTGGACAATTTGTTGTTGTCCAGTACAAGTGCCAAGGAAATATAAAAACAATCTCTTCTCTGGTCAAGATTCTTGGTTGTGTTTACGTTGACCCATTTAAGGTAAAAGATCAAGAAATAGTTGTTGGCGTGTTCTCGTACCACTTTTTGAAATAAGTGTGGTTTCTGTTGATAGTTGTTTAGGGTAACTGATACGCAGTTTGATGTATCGCACATTGCGACAAATTGACTTTCAGATAAAATACATATACAAATATTAAATAAATATCATATTAATCAAACAGAAGCATAACTTGAAGAAGTTATAGTTGATACCAGTAGCTGAACCTTCTTGTATTGTTAGATTTGCTTCATGGTTATCATCAGCACTACCCGGCACTGTAGCAACAGTTGTTAGACGATTGGTTGTTGATATATTTGAGGACTTTGTAGAATTGATGACTTTTTCTTTCCCTCTACAAACATCATTCCAACATTGAAGAGGAGAATCCAAGTATTCCCCAAAACACCCATGGGCATAGTTTACTGAAATATAATCCCATTGATATTCAATGTGGAATGGAGTAGTGCATGTTCTATGGTTAACAGACTCAGCCTGCATAACCCACTTGAAAAAGAAATGATATGAAGCGTCATCGGGATTATCTCTAGTATATACGACTACCCTGTTTGGAAGATAATTACTTGGTGTATAAAGATCAACTATGGTTATGCTTTTTAAATATTTTTTGGGGAAAGCATCAGCAATATCAAATTCAATCATAACTTCATAGGAATCATTTTCGATCCACTTGATTGAAATGAAATCAAAAGTTAATACCTCGGGGAACCTATGTTTTCTAGAACTAGCACCAACGTCAATATTGCATTCATAAGGACCAAATTTAGAAGGACAATTTTTTGGTTTTTGTGCACCACTAAGTGTCTTTACTATGGTAAATGGTTCTGCAAGAATTGTTAGAAATTGTAACAACAAGTAGAAATAAAAGAGAAATTTCATTGATAAATGATAATAACTTCAGTTGGAGTTAATTTGAACATTTTGTTGTTTTGTTGTTTTGCTGTTTTGTTCAAAAGATGCCAAGAGAAATTTTAGTTCAAATTCTTTAATTATGGTTACATTTACTGGTGAGAAGCGAGCCAATAGTTGGGATTGTATTTGATATACAGAAAGTAGATATTAACTTTGGAAATACGTATTCTTAATGTTTATAGTTTAACATACTACTGCAGCAATCATATTAGTCAACCGATCCTAAACAAAACACGGGTTATTCAAAGTTTTGACAACAGGCAGAGAAGTTTACACATCCAGATACCTTAATAATCTCATTGTAACATTAACTAGACTGAGTAAATCTCTTTGTATAGCCTTTTCCTTGGATCTAGAGTTTATTTAAATATGTACGACATTTTACTTTTCACGACATTTACACCTTACCAGTTACACGACATTAATTTCTGGCCGTTTATCCAAATGGGGGACCGAGGCAACTGATTTTTTGAAATGCAACCAGAAAATCCAGCCCCTTATCTTAACAATATTTGCCACCCACAAGGTTCTAACAAAAGTCTAATTAACAATGACGTTATTGTGAGAGATATACAAACAATCCTGTGGGATTACTTAAACCCCGAATTACCCGGATTTCCCCTTTATCTATTTAAAATTGCCGTTCCTGTTCACCCGCACTCGTTTCGTTTACTGGCTAGTTTGTCTCACATTCAAATTCCATTTTTTTTCTTATCTCTTTCTTTCTTTTTGCCTACATACACACAACTATGAAGTTCTCCATTGCTGTTACTGCAGCATTAATTGCTTCAGTTAATGCCCTCACTCTTCCCAACCCGTTAGCTTCCCTTCAACAAACTCTTAAATTAGACAACTATGAAACTCCTGACATCAAACTGTTCCTTGGGGATATGATGAAACAATCCTTGCCTCAAGAAACCAAAAAATTATGGTCAGAAATGATGTTGAAATTCCCTGACACCTTGAGTAAACTTTCATTCAAAGGTCCTCCAGCCAAGAAATTAAGAAACATTGGTGCCAATTTCATTCATGTTTTAGACGATACTTTCCCAGACCATGGGTTACGTATTAAATCTACTCCTGAATCCCTTGGTATTGATACTGTTAAACAATATAGTGGGTATTTAGATGTTAAAGATGAAGATAAACATTTCTTTTATTATTTCTTTGAATCAAGAAATGACCCCAAGAATGATCCAATTATTCTTTGGCTTAATGGAGGTCCTGGTTGTTCTTCCATGACAGGATTGTTTTTCGAGTTAGGTCCTGCTTCAATTGGCGCTGATTTAAAACCCGTTCATAACCCCTTCAGTTGGAATAACAATGCTTCCGTGATTTTCCTTGATCAACCAATTAATGTTGGTTATTCCTATTCTTCAAGTTCAGTTTCCAATACCATAGCTGCTGGTAAGGATGTTTATGCGTTCCTTGAATTGTTTTTCAAGCATTTCCCTCAATATGGTAAATTACCTTTCCATATTGCTGGTGAATCTTATGCTGGACATTATATTCCTGTTTTTGCTACTGAAATCTTATCTCATAAAGAGCGTTCATTTAATTTAACTTCCGTGCTTATTGGTAATGGATTAACTGATCCTTTAGTTCAATATGAATATTATGAACCAATGGCTTGTGGTGAAGGAGGTGAACCTTCTGTTCTTTCTCCAGAAGAATGTGAATCAATGAGTGGTTCAATTCCAAGATGTACTTCGCTTATTAAATCTTGTTATGATTCCGAATCTGTTTGGTCTTGTGTTCCTGCCACCATTTATTGTAATAATGCTCAAATGGGTCCTTATCAACGTACTGGACGTAATGTCTATGATATCCGTACCATGTGTGAAGGATCCAATTTATGCTATTCTCAATTGGAATATATTGATCAATTTTTGAATAAACCAGAAGTTATGGATGCTCTTGGTGCTGAAGTTGAAAGTTTTGAAAGTTGTAATTTCGATATTAATAGAAATTTCATGTTTGCAGGAGATTGGATGAAACCTTATCATACTCATGTTACCGAATTATTAGATGCTGGTTTACCTGTTCTTATTTATGCTGGTGATAAAGATTTCATTTGTAATTGGTTAGGTAATCAAGCATGGACTAATAAATTAGAATACAAGAATTCCAAAGGTTTTGCTAATGCTCAAGTTAAGAAATGGAAGGTTGATGGGAAACCAGCTGGAGAAGTTAAAAACTATGAAAACTTTACTTTCTTACGAGTTTTCGGTGGTGGTCATATGGTTCCATTTGATCAACCTGAAAGTTCTTTGGAAATGGTGAATAGTTGGATCAATGGAGATTATGCTTTAGCATAAGTTTTTTTTTTTTGTTTTTAGTAGTTTACTTGACAATATACAGAATTGTATTGACCAAGCCAGGGGATCTGGCTTGATAGAGTAGTAAGATCAGTAGTCTACGCAACAGGGTTGTTCATTCCCAGATGTCACAATGTTACCCTGAGGTGTTGTTTCGGGCTACGAACCATATCTGGGGAGGGTGAAAGAGAAAATGGGTAAGTTTCACATTCACGTGACTCCTGATAGCATAATTTTTTGTTTCTCTTTGCAACCAATTTCCTAATTGGGAAGAATCCACAACAAACAACACATCCTAATATAAACAAAAAAATTGCACTTTGGTTTGTCAAGTTTTACCCCTTGGATAACATCGCTCTTCACGACAGAAATATCACAACATCTCTTCTGAAGAAAAAAAAAAGTACACACTTATCAACAAAAGAGAAGTTACTAGGTATTTTTTACCAAAGATGTTTCGTATAGTCCAACTAATCATTAATGTGGTTGTTGTTGGGCTTAGTATATCCCTGGGGGTGTTACTACTAGTTCTACTACAACGTGAAATTATTCATGAACCAGTTCCCTTTATTAATGTTGTGTCAGGATTATTGTTGGCAGTATTGATTATTGTTAATTCGATTATTATTGGATATATTCAGTTGTTATTCCAAGTGATTGTCTCGATCGTTTATATTGTTTCGGGGATATTACAAGTGTTACATAGTGTTAGTGTTGCCCATACAGTGATATTTATTGTTAATGGAATGTCCCTAGCTTGTTCAATTTGTGTCACTTGGTTTAATATGATACAATCACAAGTTATTGCTGACGAAGAAGAATCAATTGACTCAACATTACATGAACTGATGCCTGTAAATTATAAATTATCTACACCAAATAATCCAATACGTACATCTATCAGTACTCCCAATTTCATACTGAATATTCAAAATCAACAAAAACGAAATAAATTTAAGCAAAGTAATTCTGTACTGACATTACTAAGTGCTAGTACCCATAATAATATATCGCGAGACCCTTCAAGTTTACTTGTACTTGAAGATGAAGAAGAAGAGGTTAAACGTTCCAAACTGATGATTGTAAATAAGAAATTAACACGATGGAAAAGTATCCATGATGAAAAGAAATTCTTGAGTAATGTAAATGAATCCTTGTTACCTCCAGTATTAAAGGGAAATAAATCAGGATTTACACAAGATCTTGGTGATGTCGAATTCATAACTGATCCTCAAGATTTGAAAATCAGAACAAAGAAACGAAGACTGCATTATGATAATGTTCTAACTGGTTTAGAACCAATTCCTGATGTAATCCAACCAACTTCAAGTACCTCCCCAAACGCACAACCGAAATTCTACGTCCCAGCAAAGGAACCTCGAGTTGATGATATTGATCATATAAGTGATCTACCCACAAGCAGGAACACTTCAGGAACAACTACAGCTGAGAAAACAGCAGTACCTTCACGGACACCATCACCACCAAAATCACTTACTCATACATCCCCATTACGTAAATTATTCATTCAAGAAACTCCCAAAGGAATCTTAAAACATAAACACACCAGTTCTTCAGTATCTCGATTAACAGTCAGTCCAAGAAAATTTGAGAGACATAGACATAGTGCTTCTGTACCAACATTCAAAGTTCTTGTGGAACCAATTGATTTATGGGATGTAAATACAAGTTATGGTAGTGAAGAAAGTAGGAATAGTAGTGTTCCAAGTGGAGTATTGGGACAATATGATCGAGAAAAATGGCATGCTCTACAATTAAGAGGTCAGGTGTAATGATATTAATGATAATAATAATAGTAATAATAATAGATAGAATTTACAAGGAAATTGTAGGTAACTTGACCATTGTGCTACCAGGTGAAACTTTGAAAACTCTTTGTTACTTAGTTATAGTAACAGTATATTGAAAGTTTACTCTGATTCAGTATACTCTTTCGTATTTACCGTATCTCTCACCTTGTGTTTGAATTTGGTTGTTAAAATTGTATTTCAACTTTAAATGCGATGAGATATTTGAAAGAAAAATAAAAAAATATAAAAACCAAATAGTAACAAACTATTTTTTGTAAACTTTCCACAGTAATGGACGATTTATTCGATGTTTTCGATGAGGCACCAGCCAGTGCTCCTGCTAAGATCGAAGAAATCAAACCTAAAGAACCAAAGAAACGTCAAGCTGATACTAATGACAGTAAAAAGTCAACAACCAAAAAACAAAAGATTCAAGTTGACAAACCCGATATTAAACCTGTGGTGTTTGATTCAGTTGAAATTGAAGCATCTCGAGAAGTTGCCGTGTCTGCAGGTTTACTTGCTACAGATACTCCTGTTCCTGAAGATAAATTGAAATTACGTCATCAAGTTCGTCATCAAGTTGCTATTCCTCCTTCATATCCTTACATACCCATTGCTGATCATAAACGAACCAAAGAAGCAAGAACATATCCGTTTGTATTGGATCCTTTCCAAGACACATCCATCTCATGTATTGATAGAAATGAAAGTGTGTTGGTCTCAGCTCATACTTCTGCTGGTAAAACTGTTGTTGCTGAATATGCTATTGCTCAATCACTTAGAGAGAAACAACGAGTTATTTATACATCACCAATTAAGGCATTAAGTAATCAAAAGTATCGTGAATTACAAGCGGAATTTGGTGATGTTGGATTAATGACTGGTGATGTTACAATTAATCCTGATGCAGGATGTCTTGTTATGACCACAGAGATTTTACGAAGTATGTTGTATAGAGGGTCGGAAATTATGCGAGAAGTTGCTTGGGTTATATTTGATGAAGTTCATTATATGAGAGATAAATCTCGAGGGGTTGTTTGGGAAGAAACAATTATTTTACTTCCTGATAAAGTTCATTATGTTTTCTTGTCAGCTACAATTCCTAATGCTATGGAATTTGCTGAATGGATTGTTAAGATCCATAATCAACCTTGTCATGTGGTGTATACTGATTTCAGACCTACACCATTACAACATTATTTGTTTCCTGCTGGAGGTGATGGAATTCATTTGGTAGTTGATGAAAAGGGAACATTTCGAGAAGAAAATTTCCAAAAGGCAATGGCGACTATCAGTGATAATACTGGAGATGATCCTTCATCTGACAAGTCGAAAGGAAAGAAAGGACAAACTTTTAAAGGTGGGAAGGGAGATGCCAGTTCTGATATTTATAAAATTGTCAAGATGATTTATATGAAACGATATAATCCAGTTATTGTCTTTTCCTTTTCTAAACGTGATTGTGAAAAACTTGCTTTAAAAATGTCAAAACTTGATTTCAATACTGATGAAGAACGTGAAGCATTAACCAAGATCTTCCATAATGCTATTAATGTCCTTCCTGAAGCAGATAAGGATCTTCCCCAAATTAAAAATATCTTACCACTTTTAAAGCGTGGTATTGGGATCCATCATTCAGGTCTTCTCCCTATTCTTAAAGAAATCATTGAAATTTTATTTCAAGAAGGATTTTTAAAAGTATTGTTTGCTACGGAAACTTTTTCTATCGGATTAAATATGCCTGCTAAAACTGTGGTGTTTACTAGTGTTCGTAAATGGGATGGTGTTGGATTTAGATGGGTTTCAGGAGGTGAATATATTCAAATGTCAGGTAGAGCAGGACGTCGTGGGTTAGATGATCGAGGAATTGTTATTATGATGATTGATGAAAAAATGGAACCTCAAGTTGCCAAGGGGATGGTTAAGGGACAAGCTGATAGACTTGATTCTGCATTTCATTTAGGATATAATATGATTTTAAATTTAATGCGTGTTGAAGGGATATCCCCAGAGTTTATGTTGGAAAGTTCATTTTTCCAATTTCAAAATGCTGCTAGTGTTCCTGTAATGCAAAAACTGATGGAAGAACTTGAATTGGAACTTGAAGGGATTAAAATTGATGATGAGGCTACTGTCAGAGATTATTATGAATTCAAGGCACAATTAACAAAGTATCAAACTGATTTGAGAAAAGTAATTACTCATCCAGGTCATATATTACCATTTCTTCAAGAAGGACGTGTGGTCAAGATTAAAATTGGAGAACATGATTATGATTGGGGGATGGTGGTCTCCTTTGCTAAACGAAATGCCAAGAATCAAGATTTTACACCACATGAAGCATATATTGTTACTGTTTTTGTATGTACCATGTTTGTTGATTCTCCCGTTAATTTAATTAAAACTTTCAATCCAATGTTACCTCAAGGTATTAGACCAGCATTGAAAGGTGAGAAATCTCGTGCAGAATATATCCCCATCACATTAGATAGCATTGAAAAAATTAGTTCGGTTAGATTACGTGTTCCTTCTGATTTGAAATCGGCTGAAGCTAAACGAAGTCTTGTTAAAACTCTCAAGGATTTACCTAAAAGACTTCCTGATGGAATCCCCTTAATGGATCCTATTGAAAGTATGAAGATTACTGATAATGAATTTAAACTCCTACTTAGAAAGATTGATGTATTGGAAGCTAAACTTGTAAGTAATCCCTTGCACAACACTGCTAGATTAATCCCACTTTATGAAAGTTATTCTAATAAAGTTACTATTGAAAATAAGATTAAACAACTCAAGGAAAAGATTTTGGAAGCAGAAGCGGTAATTCAACTTGATGATTTAAGAAATCGTAAACGAGTTCTTCGTCGTTTAGGGTTTACTAAAACTGACAATGATATTATTGAATTAAAGGGACGTGTTGCATGTGAAATCAGTACTGGTGATGAATTATTACTTACTGAATTAATCTTTAATGGTAATTTCAATGATCTTTCACCTGAACAGTGTGCTGCTCTTCTTTCATGTTTTGTATTCCAAGAACGTGCTAAGGAAGTACCTCGACTTAAACCAGAATTAGCTGAACCTTTGAAAGCCATGCAAGAAATGGCATCAAAAGTCGCCAAGACAAGTCGTGAATGTAAAATCGAAATGATTGAAAAGGATTATGTAGAAAGTTTCCGAGCTGAATTGATGGAAGTTACCTTTGCATGGTGTAAGGGGGCAACCTTTTCACAAATTTGTAAAATGACCGATGTTTTTGAAGGTTCATTAATTAGAATGTTTAGAAGATTGGAAGAATTAATTAGGCAATTGGTTATTGCCGCTAAAGCCATTGGTAATTCTGAATTGGAAACTAAAATGGAGAGTGCGTTAGAGTTAGTCCATCGTGATATTGTTAGTGCGGGGTCATTGTATTTGTAGAGGTGTATAGATTTGTATATTTAATCGAAAGTAGTGAAAATTTTAAAACAACTTGTAGAATAAACATCTATTTCATATACCACTGAGTGGTAGCGCATGGAGGCAATGTAAGGAAGGCGCAATTTTTCTTTACTACAGAAAAAAAGGTGACTGTTTGTGGGGGAACACTAAATTATTTAAGGGGGGACTGTTCCAAAAGAGCCACGCCTTTGAAATTTTTACATTCTTTTTGTTGCTTAGTAAACATAATGTCAACTAGATCAAGAAGAAGTTTACTGTGGGATGAAGTTGAATTACTCTTTGTTAAATCAAAAGTATATCTTCATCCTTCTCCTTCTAAGCGGGACAATATCAGTGGATTTCTTTCGTTATCCCGTCCTGTAAATGCTTCTAATTTAGATATAATTTTAGCATTTACACCTGAAAATCAATTATCTTCTGAAGATAGGAAAATATATGAACAAGTTGATGTTGAAGATGTACAATTGGATTTAGAATCTTTAAGTATTCATGGTAGTCTGCATAAGAAACGGGCTGTTTGTCTGAGAATTGTCAAAAAACCTTCAACTTCTGTACTTTCAAGCTATTCCTTCAGTGTTGTGTTGTCATATATTTATTCTATTCAATTTAGAATCCCCTCTCATGGATATTGGTATGGTTCTATTGTTGTTAACACTCAAGATGGTGAGAAATTACCCATTATTTTTTTCCATGATGATGAATCGCCTTCCACGATAAAATCAAACAAATTACACAATCAAAGGTTTGATCCCTTTGGTAATGAAGGTGAATTATATTGGGGTGCTATTGATTTCCGTCATGCTCTTGAAAAATTAATCAATATTCAAAGATCAACAATTGAACCTTCGGTGTTTTTAATTAATCCGCAATCAACAGATTTACGTAATTTCGCCCCATTTAAAACTAAGCAACAACCAGAACAGCAACCAAAGAAACAACCAGAAATTGAATTACCATTTACATTACCAGATGTTGGGAAATTCATCAATACGGCTAAATGGAAAGTATTGGAAACGGTTGCAACATTCAGTGCCAAAACTAAAAATCAAGTACTTGATTTAATTGAAGATAATGCTCCTCGACCAATTAAAGAAATTATGCGACAACCTGAAGTACAAAAAATTGGTAATGATTTTGAATCTGCGAGAATATATTTAGCAAAATGGGCTCAACAAGTTAAAGAAGAAGCTGAAAGAAGTCAAAGTAAATATATGCTTGATTTTGATTTGTATAGTAAGATTAATCGTGAATTGGGATCTAGTGAGTTGCTTACAGATGAAGAAATAAGTCATACTAGTAGAAGACCTGAGATTACTATTCAAGAATGGGAATCATTTTTTGATTTTAGTGGGAGATTATGTATTACTGTAGACGAGGTGAAGAGTAGGATCTTTCATGGAGGGTTAGCTAGTGATGTTAGAAAGGAAGCCTGGTTGTTTTTGTTGGGTGTTTATCCTTGGGATTCTTCAAGTGAAGAGAGAGAAGCACTTAATAATTCATATGAAAGTGGATATCAAGAATATAAATTGAAATGGGTAGATGACGATGAGAAACGAGGTACTGAATTTTGGAAAGATCAAAAATTTAGAATAGAAAAAGATATTAATCGAACTGATCGGAGTCTTGATATTTTCAAAAACCCGAGAAAGAAAAGTTCTTCAGGTGAAACTAGTAGTGGAAGAGAATCTTCGCCTGAGACTCCAGATGAAGAAGATTTGGATGATGAATTTGATATTTCCAACATTCGTAATCCCCATTTATATCTGATGCGAGAGATTCTTCTCACATATAACGAATATAATGAACATCTTGGATATGTACAAGGAATGACTGATTTGTTATCACCTTTATATGTCACTTTCCAAGATGAAACAATTACATTTTGGGCATTTGTTAAGTTTATGGATCGTATGGAACGGAATTTCCTTCGTGATCAATCTGGAATGAAGAAGCAAATGAATACTTTAAACAAACTTCTCCAATTCATGATGCCAGAATTATACAAACATTTGGAAATTTGTCAATCCAATGATTTATTCTTCTTTTTCCGAATGTTATTAGTTTGGTTTAAACGAGAATTTGAATGGGATGATGTATTGAAATTATGGGAAATATTATGGACGGATTATTATTCTAGTCAATTTCATTTATTCTTCGCTTTGGCTATTTTAAGTGATAATGAAAGGATAATAGTCGCTCATCTCAAACAATTTGATGAAGTTTTGAAATATATGAATGATTTATCTATGAAACTTAAAATCGATCCATTATTAATTAGAAGTGAATTGTTGTTTTTGAAATTCAAGAGAATGTTAGATATAATTGATCGTGATAATAGTTTAAAGAAGTTGAAATCTGATCCGTATACGGAATCAACCAGTGGAGCAGCTCTGGAAGCAGCTCTGGTAGAAGCTCTGGCAGCAGCAGCAGCAGCAGCAGCCAATAATGACGGTATTATTATTGTAGGTGAAGAGTTAAGAGAATTATTAAAGCATGAGCTTATAATTCAGAAAGAAGTGGAAAGACCAGAAGGTGTTGGTGGTGGATAATTTTTTGGGTTTTGGTTTTATAGTTTTTGTTTTGCGTTTAGTTATGTAGTTGTTAGTATAAGTTTTCTTTAGAGTAGCGGGTCCTGGTGTAGGTCGCAAAGGAATTGAGTGTGACAAGTTTTGCAAGAAATATGGTGAAATATTTCAATAAATTGTCGTACTTGAGCAAATCTAACAAATGTTCAAGAATGAGAACCCTTCAGGTTATGAAATGAAAACATCAGATCGTAATATACCAACGCTCAAAATCTATTGTACAAATTAAATCCTACATTGTAATTGTATGATACGTCGTAAAAATAATTCACTTTTGTGTAACATAATACAACTACATCAACCTGAAATAACGTCATTCAATATACATCAAAAAATAAGAAATAAAGTTAAACCATCCAACAGATCATTACCCCGGATTTCAAATTCTTATTTTATGTTGCATTAAAGGAAATGACTTTGCCCTAATTAGGACTAAACCCCGAACCCCGAACCCCGAACCTCGATTGTTTACATTTGCCTAACCGAGGAAACCATGGCTCATCATGCAGAAAAAAAATAAAATAAAAAAAAAGAAACGTGCTATATATAAAATGGTTCAATCCTTTCCTGTCAAACTGTATATACTACTTTTACCAAACCATGAATGAACGTACTCCACTTAAAGTGCAATCTGACGAAGAAGCACAATATGAAATCGAAGATTCTGATTCTGAAGAATCTATTAAATTACCATCTTGGATTAAATATGTCCTTGGTATTTCCTGCATTGTCATACTATATTGTTTTACAATTATTTTACCTAATTTGTTTGTTCCCGCTGCTACTGATTTGGTCAATATTAACAAGATATCAGAAATAGATGCTGTGTTAACTCCATCCAATACACTTATTTCTACATCTAAACGTCAAGTGAATCGACTTATTCTTATTGGCGATGTACATGCTCACTATTCTGAATTGCGTGAATTACTTAAAAAGGTGAAATATAACAAAAAGCAAGATTATGTACTTATGTTGGGTGATTTCATAACTAAAGGTCCTGATTCATTGAAAGTATTGGATTTTTTAATTGATAATAATATTGATTGTATTTTAGGAAATCATGAATATACTGTATTACAGAATTATGCCATATTTCATCGATTACAACAACCTCAATTTGAACTTATTCCTGAATCTCCTTTCCATATCAAAGATCTGTTTAATGATGATCCTGAATTCCTTCTTGCAAAGAAACTTCAACCTAAACATATACAATATATTAATAAATGTTCTGTGATTAAGAAATTAGGTAATACCCCAATAATGGGAAATCATAAACCCAAGGGAATTATTCCTGGGATTGCTGTACATGCTGGAATCAGATGGGATTTAAAATTAACTGAACAGATTCCCGCAGATAATCTTGAAATGAGATCACTTGTGGCCCCATTTTATAATGAAACTACATCAGATCCCAAAGAACCCAATGCTGTATCTTGGTCCAAGATTTATAATATGAAACAAGAGGCAGGTGAGTCAGTAGAAAGAGTAAATGTATATTATGGACATGATGCAAGACGAGGATTAAGTCTTAAAGAATATACCAAAGGATTAGATACGAGATGTTCACGAGGAGAGAAACTTACTGCCATGGTTATTTGGCTGGAATTGAATAAACATAGTGAGGTGGTTTATATGGAAGAACCAATCCTGGTACAATGTCAAGAATAGTTAGAGTAATTGTTAGAGTAATTGTTAGAGTAATTGTTAGAATAATTGTAATATATCAACTTAAAATTTATCGTTGTAGATTTTAACAATGTTGTATCTTTATAAATTTAGTTTGAATTCGTGATTTAAATAGAAATGTCAAGAGTATATTTAAAAGCCATATGCAATATCAACAACTATAAACTGATACAAAAGGCTTATTTCTTGGAAGCTTCTCTGCTTTGAGTATCAGTCGCATGTACACACAGCACTAGCATGTTTCATGGCCTTATGGCACTCAACATTGACTTGTTTTTTATTTACTAAAGATTCTCTAGCACGACCAGCAGCACTGGCTTGAGATGGTTTTCAAATTGTTAATTCAATTTTTGATTAGTTAGTTAACCATTGAACAAGAGACAATTCCATAGGTTTATATGGTTATGGAAACTGGTGGGAAAGGGGTAAGGGGTAAGGGGGGAGAGTATTTATTCATCACATGAAAGAAAAGTTTATCCTTCATTTGATTAAACTTTTAGGGGTTAGTTGCTGTTACTCATATTGGCTGTAATATCGCATACTCTTAAATAATCTTGCATCTTTTTGTCCTTCAAACTTGGTTTAATTTCTCTACAAAATTTAAGTTCTAAAGCAAGCATAAGTTTAACAGTTGTAACTCCTTATATATCTATACCCTCTGTCTAGAATCACTTCATTTGAATCTTATAACCTGGATGAAATGCCCACACTATTCATTGTTCTGGTATGAGTGAACAGTAATCAACTATGTCAGTAAGTAACTTGCTCAAAACCTTACTTACGAGAACATATCAATGTTCATAATCTAACTACTAACTATTTTGTAAGGTAAGTTTAAAACAAGGAGGGGTCAAAATGCTCCTTGAATAATTTTTGCACTTCCCCCGCGAAGTTTCCACAAAAATAATCACATCACTTCTTCACCGAATTATGAAAGTAGCATTAGTAGTAATTGATTTACAAGAAGATTTCCTCCCACCTAAAGGGTCACTAGCAATTGCTAATGGTCGGTCAGTCATCCCCAAAATAAACGATTTATTAACTAAATATAAATGGAGTACAATTATCACTACACAAGATTGGCATCCGACAAATCATATTTCATTTGCTTCTAACCATAATGTAGATGCTTATTCACAATTACAATTCACCCATCCTGAAGGTAAGATTGATCCAGTTACTAATCAGATACAAGTCATGACACAATATGTTTGGCCTGATCATTGTATTCAAGATACTCCTGGTTCAGAATTAGATCTGCTGTTTGTATCAGCATTGGATAAGGTGGAAATAGAAAAGACTAACGTTAGAAAGGGGTATTTGGTTGATCGGGAATATTATTCTTGTTTTCAAGATTGTTGGGGATTACATCATACAGAAATGGAACTGTATTTGAAACAGCATAATATTACTGATGTTGTGTTTGTTGGATTAGCTTATGATTTCTGTGTTATGAATTCGGCAGTTGATTGTGCTAAATGTGGGTTTAATACTGTGGTATTGAAGGATTATTGTAAAAGTGTGTATCCTGATAAAGAATCAGAAACTGATCAAGTGTATACTGGTGCTGGGGTGAAAATTATTGAAGGGGATGAGTTGGGATTTTTTACAAACCTAGTTTAGCTAATAGTTGTTGACGTTTCTTATCAACTAACCAATTGGAAACTTGTTCATTTGTAGGGAATTTGTCAAAGTTGTAAATTTCAGTGTCTCCTTGTTCCTTTGGTACTGTCAATTCCCTCTCTCGTTGTCGTTCAAATATCAACAATGGATCTGTAGAAGTTGAAGGATCCTCCTCTTCATTCATCTCGTCAAAATATCCATAATATGAAAAATCAATTCTATTTTCTCGTTCCTGGTGCTCATTCCCCTTATTTTCATGTTCCACTTTAATTGATACTTTCTTACTCTGCTCAGTCAACTTCTTGACATCATCTAACTCCTTCGCCCTGCCAAAATATCTATACCCCTTAACCATAATCCCACTAGAGGTTAAATCTCGAACATGTAAATAATCATTGCCACCAAGATCTCGAATATGATATTCCCATGCACGTTTCTCTTTAAACAATTTATTTAAATCATCATTAATCTCTCTGATTGTGAACTCATTAAGAGTAGGATCTTGAATTCGAGTTAATTTTGTTGATATTTCTGAAAGTATGGTACTTCGCCATTTCTCAGCTTGTGGGAGTGAAGTTACCTTTTGTACATATTTTGGTCGAAGTGATGGGTCAGACAAAAGTACCCCTGCTTCTTGTGCTTGATATTGATGGAATCTATTAAGTGCAGACTGTGCTTTCTCTTTGTTTCTTGACATGGTTAGTGTAGTGAAGAGTGTATTTGATTGATTTTTCGAGATGAGAATTCACTATGTAGGTTTGGATGTTCTATTAAATATATACAAACTACATTCCTCTAAATTTATTTTTAGATGCAATTCTACGACCTTCAAAACGTTGCTTTGTTCTTCCTTTCTTACCAGCATCAACATCGTCTTCATCTTCTTGTGGTTTAAATTTAACGCTGCGTTCTTTCTTCTTGGGTACAAATGTTAGTTCTGCTTCTCCACGAGCATGACGACGTAATCTTGAATCATCATTTGTTGGTTTCTTGGTTACTTTATTTATCTTGTTTATTTGTGATGCAAATGTTTCATTTGATTGGGATACTTGTTTTGGGGTGTCTGATACAACTTTCATTTCATTAAGGAATCGTTTTTGCTCTTCTTTCTTTCTTCGAAGTTTAGCCAATTCCTTTTCAACTTTGACACGATTGGCTTGTTTAATGGCTTCATCTTCACTTGACTCACTTTCACTCTCCAGAACTTCTTCTTCTTCCTCGGGGTTAAGTCTTTCTTCGTCTGACTCTTCTGCTGCAGTTAATCCTCGAGATCTACTACTTGTTATATCCTTGGGAGCTTGCACTGGATTCAATTGTTTATATTCATGAGATTCTTCATCAACAGCAAAATCAGGATTTTCAAACATTTCCTTAAATCTTTCATCATTAACCACACTCTCAGCCATACCTGTTCCAATCTTTGCTTCCAACCGATTAGCCAAATCCTTATTAACTTTAATTTTGGTGTTTTTAATCGCCCCTGTACTTCTAATTCTTGATTCTCGCTCTTTATCAATTCTATCTCTAATTTCTCGTTCTCGTTGATCACGCAAGGAATTAGGATTAGCAATAAGATTAACCTTTTCATACAACTCAGTATCAATGAAAAACCCATGCATGTATGAACGCATGACTTTGGTACCAACTAAATGAGACAAGTTTAATTTAGTTACTTCATCACGAGTAATAAATCTATAGTTTGAATAAATTGAATCACTTGGTGTTTCCTCAAGTTCTTCAGTGACATTATCCAAGAATGAACACCATCGAGGTGCTGGTCCCAAGTTTGGTATATAATATGAATGCATTGGTTGTCCTTCATTGGCAAGGAAAAACATTCCTGAATCAGGAACATGGGCAACATCGTTAATGTCAACTGTTGGTTCCATAGATGCAAATGGTGTGCCCTGGTTTCTGTCCCAAATCTTGGCGATTCTCTTATCAGAAGATAACAAATATTCTGTTCCAGGAAGCCAGATTAATTTCTTAATATCATAACCATATCCTTGATCCTTAACAAGGGAAGGAGTATCAGTACGTAAATCATAAAGTAAAGTATGTCCTGAACTTGTTCCAAGAGCAAAATTCAACCCATCATTTCTAAAGCTAACGGCTGTGACACCAACACTTTCATTAAGTTGTTCGTCAATGTATAACTTCCCTGCACGTTGCTTGGCTCGAGGATCCCATAATTCAACACCACCATCCTCCAACCCAATACTAATCAATCCATGAACAGGATTTATATCAACAGCATTAACTCCAGAATTTGTGTCAAGTAAAAATGGATTAAGAAATCTCCCTTGTTCTAAATTAAGTCGATAAAGTTCATTTCCCAGAGCACCAACCATTAAATCACAATTCACGGGATTGTAACATAAACTTCTTCCAAATTTAGGAATTCTCGTACGATAATGAATGCCCCCCTTAGTTTGAAACTCAATACTTCGATCGTTTTGTAAATGAATACTTTTAGTCCAATCAGAACTTAATATTATAAAATCAACATTTTCACAATCAGTATGTCGATCAAACTTTAAGGCTAAATTGGCAAAATCATATACATGGATTTGTGGTTTATATGTTCCAGTAGCCATAGCAAATTGTCCATCTGGAGAAACATTAATTCTGTTTGATGCTTCCAGAAATTCAAAATCTTGTATAAGATCAATACGATTTTGATAATCTTGATCAAGTTTAAGGGCTCGTTTTCTTTTCTTGGCTATCCAATCAGGTAATGATCTCAGAACATTTGTTCCCGAGACTTGGTACACTGATACATTAGATGCTGAAGTTGATTTCAAGACCATTTTTATGTTGATATATAACTCTATAAACTAAACAATGAAGAGTTAGGAAAAAAATTGAAGAGATGAGGGAAGAGATATTTTTTTTAATAATTTCTAAAATAGGAAATTCGGTCACGTGGACAACGATTGCAAAAAAAAGAGAAATTAACAAAAGGATGAATCATTTAAACATATCAACATGAACACTTTGTTGTCTTCCTGTTTTAACAAGGGGTGTTGTTTCGGGATACAAGAACTTATAATCGTCCAATTTAATCTCGTAAGTTTGAACTTGAGCTTCCTTCTTGGTAAACCATTCATATTCTGGATCAAATGTATCAATGAAAAAACCTAACCCACTTTTAATCAAATCATCATGGATTACATTGGGATTTTGTTTCATTAAATATTCAAAAAGGGTAATGAATGTGGGGATATATTTCAAATCAGCATAACAAATATCATTTACGGTGTTAATAAGAATGATCCATGCTTGATTAGCGGTGGAGAATTCCACCGAGAGTAAAGTATGGAATGAGGCATGAATTACTGGTTGTTTATATTGGGATTGATTATCAAGGAGTAAACTTGACGTGAGTGATGCAATACATAATTCAATATACTTGTTAGTAACTTTCTCAGTTAATTTATCCAGTTTAATCTGACTTGTATGTTCAATAGTGCGGGATTCCTGAGGAAGAAATCTGGTGATCAATTGAATCGTCCGGAATTGAACAATGGACAACGTTTCAGGAATTTCATTTTCTTCAATCATTTGTAAGAGTTTTTCAATTCCTTCTTTCAGTCCATGTTCTTGTAATGTAGAAATTGGAGGGAGAGAAAGACATGTAAATTGGGAAACAATTGTGCTGGGTAAACTTTCTAAATTATGATAACTGATATTATAAGAAAGGATATAATTCAAATATCCAAGGGTCATAACTAACGAAGTCTTACAATTCAACTTATTAAAAGTTTGTAAAATCACATCTAATTCACATTGATGAATAATTTCAATTGCAGAACCTAACTTCTCAACCATGCTATAATTCAACTTTACATTAATACCCTGATCTAAAACTTGTAAAATAAATTTAAATGAATTTTCAATGTTCCAATCAATTTCCACAACACGCATCACTTTACATAATATCGTATCCTGACAATTAATATATTCCTTCATATATGAATAATATTGCAACATTTGTTTAGTCATTACTTTAGATAAATCATCTCGGAAATATACCTCCACCAATTGCATAATCACCCCCTGGGACATATCCGGGGTTTCCCCCTTCACCAACAGAAACTTACTTAAGAACACACCAACATAGCCAAGGAACGACTTGCATGTTGATAATTCCAGGTCATCACTCATACTTGCACCGACAGGTGTGGCGTTCATCACCATTACCCAATCAGCATAAGTCATGTTGTCAAGTTCAACTTTGAATTGAGAAAACCATAACCCTTGGGAAATAACCAAGGATATATCTAATCGAGGATGAAAGATATATTTCCAAGTTATTTTACTAATTATAACAATTAATTGTTGTTTATCTGAAGGAGTTTGAATAACATTGTAATAATTGATTAATGGGGAAAGGATATCAATTGTACTTGCAGTTTGATCTAAATTATTAAGAAATTTTCTGGCCACATCAATCAATTGGCTAGGTGAGGCTGGTGAGGGCTGAGTAGTCAATTGTAACATTTTCTTGGATTGATTGGGTATGTAGTTTTAAATGTGGTGATTTTATTTGCAACTTTTTTTTCGCTTTGAACTTTTTTTTGGCTGTCTGGAACGAACTCCTTTGAAAAGTAGTGTGAGGGTGAACAAAAGCAAGATAAAGTGAAGTTTCGGATACGTAATTCCTCCAGGTGACCACGAATAATCGTAACTATGAACATATTTGTGGGATTACTTAACTAGGAATTTTGATCTAACACCATGGCACAGGTCCATAGGTCATACTTCCGAATGTCATGTGGTGTGAGTGGGACCCAAGCATCAAGGAACATATCCGGTAAACTTTGACGTGAATGTTAACAAAAATGGGATTTATTAACTATGTAAGTTACAATTTAAATTCTCTCGTGGTTGATTATAAATGTCAATATTGGTTTTTGTGTTTTCGTAATTGTAGGATATCCAAATGTTATACGAATACTAATATCTCATGTTGATAATTCAACTAATTAAAATGTCAAGGTTAATCCCCCTCGGCTTTAGGCAAGACCATGCAATAGCAAGCCTCCCAAACTCAATCAACCATTAGCCGATTCTCCTCAAGTTAGACATTCTTGACATGACACCTTAAAACCAGTAACTACTAACACCACACCCCCACAAACATTCCCAACACGCGCAATTGGTGCACTCGCTTAAAGAAAAATTCCACGCGCTATCATGGATTTTCCAATTGACGATGCAATAATCTTCGTTTACAGATTAACTATTAATACCCGAGTTTTATACCCGACATACCCACCCCAGAAAAAGAAACAACTAACCATTGGATTATTCGGATATATACACGGGGTTATACTGTGTGGAAATAAGTCCATACTTCAAACTACATCTGGGATTAGTAAGACATATAAAACTTCCAGGGCGTTGAATCAAAGTGAAAATCATCTGATATATCGTTAGTGCTCGGTTATAGTTATCCACCAATTTTTTAGTTCAGGGCAGTGACGTGTTTTTGTGTTTACTGTTTTAGTGTGGTGTTTGTGGTGTCTCTAGTGTACCTTACATATGGGAATAGGTTAGGTTGCATTTCACGCGTTCAGGGTTAAACAAAGTTTTTACGACGACTAGGTAGTCATCATCTCGGTTAGCATTTGAGAAAAAGCGTGTAGCGGAGAACCATGAAGTATAATTCGTGAAGCAAAAAAAGAAATGTCGGAGAGGAGGAGGGGGGTAAGAAATGGGGTTGAGTATTTAGTAAGTGGGGAGAAATAGTTGATTGAAACAATGAGATTAATTTTCTAATTGTTTGACTATTGTACTTAAATAATAATAAAGAATTCTGGTGGGTTAGATAATAATTCTTGAACAATGGGTGAGTAAGTTAGAAAATAATGAAAAAGCAATTATCCCTCCGATTTAGGTAAGTTCCTTTTTTTTGTTTTGTTTCGTTTTGTGGTTAGGTGAAAGACTGGGAACATACCCAAAAAAATATTGTTTCTTTTTTTTGCAAGTAGTTTCAAATATCCGCTGCCGCATAGACGTGCATGAAGCATTATTTTTTATATTTTGCGGTACGTTCTAACTTCTTGCAATTGCAAATTTTTTTATAGTCATTTTTTTTATTTTTTTTTGTTGAAAGTGTTTTTGAAAATATAAATACCATTAAGAATTCCAATTTCAAAAGCATTAAACCCCTTTTTCCTTTAACTTATACTTTGACAAACATCGTTTAATATTAATACCTCGATTTATTTATTTTTATTTATATATATTTATACAGACATTGCATTACCATGTTGAATTATGATTATTCGTTAAATCAAGCACAATTAAAGACATATTCACCAACATCGACATCCACACCTTCAACAACAACAACGACCCCTCCATCACTGACAAGCAGTGTAAATAGTGTATTTATAACGTCGACCACCCCCACGAGAAACCATCGTCGGTCACATTCGGTAGATTTCACTCAAAAGTCAAGTTCAAGTTTGAGTACAACTCCACCATCACTGCCAACTTCACGCAGCTCCATTATGAATAGCAATTCATCGATTCTGCGTAAACGTAGTATTATTATTGATTTGGATAAAGTTACTGAAGAGTATAAGAATTGTGAAAGACGGTTGAGTGTTGCTAGTGCCAAGATTAATCAACGAGTTGTACGTGAAGAAACAAGTGATGAAGAGGATGAGTTTTATATGCGAGAATTGGAATTGTCTTGTCAATTACCACTTAGTTCGGAATTACTACTACAGAGTTATTGTAAGAATAATATCGATGAACTGCTGCAACTGCTGCTGGATGGGGAAGAATCCAGGAAGCTGAAGAGAATAACGAGAACATGGAATAAACTCAAGGGGAATAATTCGGTTAGGTCATAAAAAAATGGTTAAGGGACACTTATTTTACAAAAGAATACAGGAAATATATTTAAATAGGCATTTAATATACTAAATTGGTTAACCTTTTTTTGGTTTGTAGACTCTTGGTTATTTAGACTGGGTTCAGCTCTTGTTGCAATTTTTTTTGTTTATCTTCCGTTCCAGGTTATCCGAATGCTGTTCCACTTTACACGACTCATGCAAAATATGTAAGTGAAGCATGTTATGTCACTTTTCGACAAGATGTAAGAACAAAGAATGTACAAGTAATATTTTTAAAAAATAGAAATTACAAAAGAAAAAAAATAATAGCAAAATTAATCAAGAAAAAAAAAAGAACTAGGTAAAAAATGTGGTAATTTCTGTCTGTGTGGGGGAATCAAATACAACAATGAAATGATATTTTTTAAAAGAAATTGAACAATGATTCAATTAAGAAGCCACTTCATTGAGATAGTTCCCACACACGTATATATGAAATAATACATCTGGTTCCCCCACTAATCAAAACTTAGACATTCCCTAAAAATGATAACACAGTTATGACATATTTTTGATATTGTGTTAACTTGCTAAAAGCAACCCATTACATCATACATATGTTTACACGTTTTTACGCCGTTTCAAACACGGCATCGGAATTGGGGTGTAACTATATAACTAGTATTACTATTATTACCATATCGGTTATTGAAGGGTAAACATCAGCCAAGAAAAGGGTCAATCAAATATAAAAAAAAGAAAAGTTTAAATAAAAAAGAAACTTTATATTGAACCTAGATTTGTAGGCTTTTGTGTCATTGATGAATGGGAAAGGGTAGAAAATAATAATTTATTTTTTTGGGGAGGAAGTGAAAGGCAAAGAAGAAAGAAATTCCTTGTGGGAAATTTTTCGCTTTGTTTAAATGACATAATGATAAGATAGTGCAACTATCGTATATGTGTCAAGTTGTGGCTAAACAACAACAACCAGGCTTGTGGTACAAGTCTAGACTTTTCATGTACAGCGTGAAATTTGCGTGTATCGGAAAATATCGTATGATTCCGGACAAACAGACAGACAGACACGACTATAATTTATTGACGTCATATCTATAAAAAGACTATTTACTTTGTTACGACACTTTTTAAATTTTCTAATTGTTGCAATACTGCACTTTTAGCAGTTCCACCAATCGCATCTCTTCTTTCAACACTAACTTCAAAATCAAACACATCAACAACATCATCATCAAATCTAGCATCAATCTGTTTAAATTGAGCTAATGTCAATTGATCAATTCCTGACAAGTTTTCTTCTTCTGCTACTCTAACACATTCACCAGAGATATGATGAGTTTCTCTAAATGGTACACCTTTTCTCACTAAATAATCAGCTAAATCAGTTGCCAACATATCCATAGTGAGAGCTTGTTCCATTTTAGTCTTGTTAATAGACAATGTTGAGATGACACCTGTGGCAATTAGGATTGAATGTTCAGCAGTCGTCATAGCATCAAACAATGGTTCTTTATCTTCTTGCATATCCTTGTTATATGTCGAAGGAATAGATTTTATTGACATAAGGAATCCAGCAAGAGATCCAAATACACGACCAGATTTACCACGAAGTAATTCTAAAGAATCAGGGTTTTTCTTTTGGGGCATTAATGAAGATCCAGTAGAATAAGCATCAGCAAGTTTAATAAACCCAAATTCTGCTGTAGAATATATAATTAAATCTTCAGCAAATCTTGAAATGTGGTTCATAAACAAGGAAATCCAAAATAAGGTCTCAACTACAAAGTCACGATCACTAACTGCTGTCAAGGAATTCCCAATTACACCTTGAAATCCTAATCCTTGAGCTAAAAATTCACGATCAATTCCATATGGATGTCCCGCTAATGCACCTGACCCTAATGGAGATTGATTAACACGAACAATTATTTCTTGTAATCTTTTGTAATCTTCAGTAAAGTATGTAGCATATGAACTTAACCAATGTGACCATCTAATAGGTTGAGCTCTTTGTAAATGAGTATACCCTGGCATTAATACATCAATTTCAGATTCACCTCGATTAACAATAGCCAAAATGAATTGTTGTAACTTGGTAGATAAATCAGTAAGGGTTTCCCTAACAAAAATTCTCATGTCTGTAGCAACTTGATCATTTCTTGATCTACCAGTATGAACTTTCCCCGCGATACCCTTACCAATAATCTCACCAAGTCTACGTTCATTTGCAGTATGAATATCTTCATCCCCCGCCTTCTCAATAAACTTGCCCGTTTCCCATTCCTTACGAATATCTTCCAATCCTGAATGAATAGCACTGAGTTCTTCTTGAGTCAACAATCCCAATTTTTGTAATCCACTGGTATAAATCTTGGTCCCAGTTAAATCAGCATCATACATGATTTTATCATAAGGTAAACTAGCATTATATAAATCCATTAATGGATCAGTGGCTCCGGTGAATCTACCACCCCATAATTTATTTTCACTTGGTGCTGCAGACATAATTAACAATTGACTTGAAGGAAGAAGAGAAGAAGAAGAGAGGGAAAGGGAAAGATTTTGAACCGCGCTAAATGAAAATTTTTCAGTTACCTGTTTAGGAATGAGAGAATTTTGGTAAGCGCACGACCCTTAGATTGAGTCATAAATCCGGTTCGGTTGTTGTCAATTGGATCCACCCAGTGGTTGTTAAGTGAAATCTTCGGTTGAAATATTATTTATTCTAAATAATGAATTGATGGAAGTTATTAATTGACAACACAAAACCGATGGTTGTTAATTGCTACTTGGATAAGAAATATTATATTTATTAAGCTATACAATGAATTGGTATATTATCAACAACTTCACTATCGATCAGTTATTGAAAGTTAGTCAATGAACAACCTCACTATCGTTCAATTGTTTAAGGCTTACATCTTCCAGAAAATCTTGGATATAATGAACAATCTCTAACAGTAAATCTATCACATAACCAAGCTAAAATACGTTCAGTACCTAAACCATATCCACCATGAGGACAAGTACCATATTTTCTTTGATCAATAAACCAATAATAAGCATCAGCATCTAATCCTTCACGTTTAATCCCGGCTAATAATTCTTCATGATCATAAGTTCTCATTGATCCACCAGTAATTTCTCCAACATTAGGAATCAAAACATCAACTGATTCAGTTACTCTTGGATCATCTTTACATTTTTGCATATAGAATGATTTAATTTCCACAGGGAAACGAATCAAAAGAATTGGTTGATTGATGGTATCGGTCATTTTACGTTCTGCAGCTTCAGCAATATCATCACCAAATTTAAATGGTTCACCTTCTTCATTGGGGATTCCATGTTCATTTAACCATTCTAAAGCTTGAATATATTCCATACGTAAGAAAGGAGCAGTTGGTGGAACAAAGTTTGGATTTAATTGTTTGATCAAGGCAGCAATGTTTGGATCTTCCAAGACATATTGCACAGTTTTGGTAATTAATCTTTCTAAATGACTCAATAAATCTTCAAATTCTATAAACGCAAGCTCTGATTCAATATGAGTGTATTCACTTAAATGTCTTCTTGTATGAGATTTTTCTGCTCTAAATGATTCTTGAACACAATAAACATCACCTAATGCAGGTAAACAAGTTTCAAGATATAATTGAGAGGATTGTGTTAAGTATGCTTCTTCTCCATAGTAATCCATCTTGAACAATGTTGAACCACCTTCAACTTGAGTTTGTACCATACATGGAGGAGTAACTTCTAATAATCCTTCTTCAGCAAAGAATCTACGTACGGCACCCAAGAAAGCAGCACGAACTTTCATAACTGCAGATAAAGATTCTCCACGTAAAGCTAAATGACGTTGATCTAACAACAAACTAGGATCAGCATTTTCTTGCACCTTGTTTGTAAATGAATCATCTCCTGCTGGAGCTAATCCTACAATTTCATAGTAATCTGCTTTCAATTCAACCCCACCTGGTGCAGTTTTACCTTCAGGTAATTTAGAAATGACACCTTTAACCACAACAGTTGATTCCAAGGTTAATTCTTGGGTTTGTTTAGCCTTGGCTAAATCTCCAGTAAGTACAGTTTGAATGAATCCTGTACCATCACGAATGGTAAGAAAGGCAACACCCTTTTGAACACGTAATCTATGAATCCAACCTTGTACCAACACTCTTGTTTCTAAATGATCTTGCATTGATCTTAATTTAATCTTACGAGCTTGAGGTAAAGTCTTATCTTCAACAATATCAATAACTTGTAAATCAGACAATTTAGCTTGTGCTTCTTTTAATTTCTTTTGTTCTTCTAATTTAGCTTGCTTTTCAGCCTTTTTCTTTAATCCTTCAGCACCCTTGACGGCTTTCTTTAACCCAGAGGCTGAGATTTCAACATAGGCAAATGATTCATCTTCCAATTGTTTATATGTGAATACTTTGGCATTGGGTTGAGAGTATAATGCAAATGCTGCAGTAGCAAATGGTTGTGTTTCAGTACCAGTAATTTCAGCTGAATCTACACCTGTTTTTTCATTGACGTAAACTTGTGACATGTTGTAATTGAGTATATCAACAGTTGATATATGAGTCAAGTGATTTTTCTCAACAAGTGAAAAAGTTTTTCTGCTAAAGTGTAAATCTAAGAATTATATAACCTGTAAAAAAAGTGAATAAGTTATCGCCAGTCTCTTCAATTTTTTACAGATTAAGTCCAGGGTAAAAAAAGAGAAAAGTTTTCCAAATCAGATTTAACCAAATATCTTAACATCACTCACAACAGATAGTATGGCCCTCGAACAATCGTTAGCTGCGTTATCATTAGCCACCGTCGCTGGAGATACCACTTCCCTTGACACCAAAACATTAATTTTCAAACCAAAGACTGCCAAGACTGCCACACCAGTTCCAATTGTCTTGTTTGCATTAGCTAGTACTTCCACTCCAAGTTCATTTGTTGCCAAAGCCGCCAATGTTAAAGAGCCAAGATTGGCCAATGATGAATTGGTAAGTGAGTTTTTTGGTACAACTACTAAGGAAGTTTCTATAGCTAATTTATCAAGTAACTTGGTTGATAAAGTTAAAATCGTCATTGATAAGGAAGTTATCAAGGCAAGTGAACAAGATTCTGTATTAAAATTGACCACGGAAACTTCAGCTGCTGCCATCCCTGCCAAAACAATTGTTGATTATTTGAAATCTACTGGAATTGAATTGATTGAAGTTGATTTCTCTGTTGAACCAGTATCTGCACCAACTACTGCTCCTAAAAAGGAAAAGAAAGAAGCCAAGAAAGATTCAGGAAAGATTGAAGATGCTAAATTAATTGGTATCACGTATGACAAGGAAAAAGATTTCTCTTCTTGGTATACCCAAATTGTCACCAAGGGAGAACTCTTGGAATATTACGATGTCTCTGGTTGTTATATCCTTAGACCAAACTCTTACTTTGTCTGGGAAACAATTCAAGATTGGTTCAATACCAAGATTAAGGGGTTAGGTGTACAAAACACTTATTTCCCCATGTTTGTTTCTCAACGTGTATTAGAAAAGGAAAAAGACCACATTGAAGGTTTTGCTCCTGAAGTTGCTTGGGTTACTAAAGCAGGTAATTCTGATTTGGAAGAACATATTGCAATTAGACCCACTTCTGAAACTGTCATGTATCCATATTATGCCAAATGGATTAGATCTCATCGTGATTTACCTTTGAAATTAAATCAATGGAATTCTGTTGTGCGTTGGGAATTCAAACATCCTCAACCATTCTTAAGAACAAGAGAATTCCTTTGGCAAGAAGGTCATACTGCTCATTTAACTCAAGCTGGTGCTGAAAAGGAAGTATTAGATATCTTGGACTTTTATGCTGGTGTTTACGAGGATTTACTTGCAGTTCCTGTTGTTAAAGGAAGAAAAACTAATAACGAAAAGTTTGCTGGGGGTGATTATACCACTACAGTTGAAGGATTTGTAAGTGCTACTGGTAGAGGTATTCAAGGGGGTACTTCTCATCATTTAGGACAAAATTTCTCCAAGATGTTCAATATTGCTGTGGAAAACCCAGATGGTGCTGATAAACCAAAGGTATTTGCTTATCAAAATTCTTGGGGTTTATCTACTAGAGTTATTGGGGTTATGATTATGACACATTCTGATAACAAGGGTTTAGTATTACCACCTAGAGTAGCTATGAATCAAGTTGTTGTTATCCCAGTTGGTTTAACTTCCAAGACTAGTGATGAACAAAGAAAACAAATCAATTCTGGTGCTGAAGATATTGAAGTTAGATTAAGTAAATCAGGTATTAGAGCTATTGGTGATTATAGAGCAATTTATAATCCTGGTTGGAAATTCGCTGATTGGGAATTAAAGGGGGTTCCAATTAGATTAGAATTTGGTCCAAAAGATCTTGCATCTAGTCAAGTTACTGCTGTTAGAAGAGATGATGGTAGTAAATATATTATTAAATTACAAGATTTGGAAACCAAGATTCCTGAAATTTTGGATGAAATGCATAATGCTATGTTATCTAAGGCAAGAGCTGATTTTGATTCTCATAGAATTAAAGTTGATGATTGGAAAGATTTCGTGCCTACTTTAAATGCCAAGAATGTGATATTGTCTCCTTGGTGTGGTGATGATGATTGTGAAGATGATATTAAAGATTCTTCAGCCAAGAAAGATAATGGAGAAGATGAAGAAGTTGATGAAAAGGCACCTTCAATGGGAGCAAAATCTTTATGTATTCCATTTGAACAACCTGAATTGAAACCAGGACAAAAGTGTGTTAAATGTGATAAATTGGCTACAACTTATTGTATGTTTGGTAGATCTTATTAGAGTGTGTGTTATATATATGTTTAATTCCAAAATAAAGATTTCTCTAAAATTGAAATGTCTTTAGCAACAGGAATTACTTTGTTGTCTATCACCTGTAAACAGTAGAGCTTTTTCAATCCTAAAGACTTGATATACTGTAAAGTTTTGTCATAATGTATGCCAATTTGACTTAAAGAATGGGCATCATCTGAAAGACAAAATCTAGCACCTCCATATTGTATAATCGCCTCAGCAATATCTCTCTTGGGGTATGATGTATCCCAACCTTTTCGAAGTGCAGAAGAATTCAATTCAAATAGTCCTCCATATCGCTTAACATATGTGATGTTCTTAACAATCACTTCCCAAACTTCAGGCCAGTCTAAAGCAATATCAACTTCACTAGTCAACTTACCAGTGGTAACATCTATATCATCTTTCGGAAGCAACAATCTAATCAAATCAAAATGTCCAATAACTTCTGGTTTCAAACTAGAAATCACACGAAATTGCAATGTAAAATAATCTCTAAACAACGCTCGTGTAGTCTTTTCGACAGTAGCCTCCCTTGCTTGTCTCCACAATTCTTCAGTAAAGTCAATTGGTATTTGATGTACAAAATGAACTGAACCAACCATCATTTGAATATTGGGGTTATTAGCTAACAATCGTTGAGAATATTCAATATGAGGATCATCAATACCTTCAACTTCAAACCCAAGTATTATCCTCATTTTATCCTTGTATTTACTTTGTAATTGACTAGCATGTTCAATGTACTGGTTGAAATCTTGTACTATATTCTCAGTGGTATAATTCTTGTCTGTTTCTTCAGGATAAAGAAATCTTGATTCAAGACGAGGCATATGTTCAGTAAGACAAACCAATTCAAAGCCCAAATGGTGATATCTCTCCACTATTGAGTCTAATGTGTCACTGGCATGACTTATATAACTGCCACTATGTGAATGATGAGTGTGCATGGCACTGTAAACCTTAGATCTACCAAGGTATGTTGTCAGATTTAACTGAAAAAAAAAATCTTCACCAAATATGACTCGATCTTCAAGACATGTTTAGATCGATCCACTTGACCTTCACAAGATGTCAAAGTACATTGACCCCCACGATCAAATGCATACACTCGAATCCACCTAAACCAGATATAGTTGTTCAAGTATCGGGATTCATCAAGAACATTCGACAATTCAAGAAAATTGGATTTGTAGATATTAATGATGGTTCTAATTTCCAAAATTTAAACATAACTTTGAAAGACCCAAACGATATCATGGGTTTGAAAATAGGTCAAAGTTTATCAGTTAAGGGAGATTGGAAAGTAAGTCCTGGAAAACAAGCATTTGAACTAGTTGTGGACAAAAGTAACCCTTTACATTCAATAAACATAGTAGGTGATGTAACTGAAGATTACCCACTTCATAAGGAAATAAGTAATAGTTCATTAAGACAATTCCCAAGTTTACGACATAGAACTACAAGTTTAAGTTCCCTACTTCGTCTTCGATCATTTCTTGAAACTAAATTTATGGAATTTTTCAATTCACAAGATTTCATTAAAGTTACACCTCCAATAATCACAAGTTCTGATTGTGAAGGAGCAGGAGAAGTATTTAAAATCGAACCAACAACTAGTGAGGAAGACAAATTCTTTGGTAAGGATGCTTATCTTACTGTTTCAACTCAATTACACCTTGAAGCCTTGTCCCTTGCTGTTAATCGTGCTTGGACATTAACTCCTTGTTTCCGAGCTGAGAACTCCAAAACAACACGTCATTTAAGTGAGTTCTGGATGTTAGAAGCGGAATTATCCTATATTGATACACTCGATCAATTGACGGGATTCACTGAGGATATGGTTAGGTATGTCGTGAATGCATTAGTTAAAGATGTGTTAGAGAAGGGTGTTTGTTCGAGTGTGACTCCTGGGTTTGAAGCAGGTGATGGGAATGATCTACTTGGTTCGACTAGAACAACTGAAGAAACAATAAAACGTTGGAGGTTACTTTTAACAAAAGAGAAATGGCCAAGAATGACATATACTGAAGCAATAGATTACATAAACAAGGAGTTACCTGATGAACAACTTGTATGGGGTGATTCTCTTCAACTCAAACATGAAAAGAAATTAGCTGAACATTGTCCTGTATTTATTACTGATTATCCCCAATCACAAAAACCGTTCTACATGTTGCGTTCTAAGAACTACAACTCGAACCGACCAACAGTCGCCTGCTTTGATTTATTAATTCCTGAATTTGGTGAATTAGCAGGTGGATCATTAAGAGAACACAACTATGATATCCTCCTCGAAGATATGAACCGTCATAATATGAATATTGAAGATATGGAATGGTATTTACAATTAAGAAAATATGGAACAATCCCACATGGAGGATTTGGATTGGGATTTGAAAGATTGATTACTTACTTATCAGGAAGAGAAAGTCTTCGTGATATTTCAGCATTCCCTCGTGCTCCATCTGTATGTAGTTGTTAGTTGTACATAGTTAATCTTGTATATAAATGTCGTAAATATATGTCGCATTTTTTGACATGTCGTTTTTTCGATCAAGTTCTCCACTTGTGATCGCAAACAGAAAAAAAAATTTTCCAATATATCACAATATTGCCATCGAAGGAGAACAACCACATAGAAGAAGTAACAGCAAGATGGACCAGTTGAATGTTAAGGAACAACAAGAGTTCCAAGCTATAGTCGAACAAAAACAAATGAAGGATTTCATGAACTTATATTCTAATTTAGTTGGAAGATGTTTTGAAGATTGTGTAAATGATTTCACTTCAGAAAGTTTAACTACTAAGGAATCTTCTTGTATTGCTAAATGTTCAGAAAAATTTTTGAAACATAGTGAACGTGTTGGTCAAAGATTCCAAGAACAAAAGTATGTATTATTAACTTATTCTTTTACTTGAATTATTTACTAACTAATTTTCAGTGCTAAATTAATGCAATCCCAAAGATAAGCTGATATGTCAGAGTTGACATTGTGGACATAGAGAACAGAAGAAGTTATGCTGACTGAGAATTTGGTGTGCTTACGATGTCTGTCATTGGTGTTGTAAATTTGTATATATATATATTCATATATTTAAGTAGTACCTGTCTATATTATACTACTGTATCGAATTACTATCTTGTAGTGTATCCATTCTAACCCTTGTTACAAAACTGGTGTGTCTCCATATCTAGAATTCTTTTGGTTTGCAGTGTGTTACAATCAAACATGTTCCTGATTCTCCATACTCCAAACTAACTTTTAAACTGAAAAAAAAAAAAACAATCAATTCAACTACACAACAAACAACATATGACAGAACAAATAAAATTCAACCCTGATCTCCTGATAATCCTAATCGGAGCGGTAATCAACAAATCCCTAACTTCATACACAGGAGATTTCCCTGATTGTAAAGCGATCATCCCCATAGACAGTTTCCTCAGTGATCTCAACAACCTAATTTCACAATATACATCTACATTCAATAATGATATAAAATTCCCCAAGATCGACATAAAACTATTGACATTTATCATAAACAAGACATTATTTCATAGATTTGTTAGTGTGGGACAGAAGGAAGTTGTTATTGATGTCTTGCCTCATGTTTATGAGAATATGTTGAAGAATATTATGGCCACATCCAGTTTACGTTATCTGAAATATCTTTGGAAAGTAGCTAAGGATGGGTATGAGAGAGAGGGTAAACTGGAAGCGAAAGCTAAGGAAGTGGAAGAGGATAAGGTGGAAACTAGGGAAGTAAGTGAGGATATGGAGATTGATAAGGAGGAGGAAGTTAAGGAGGTTGTTGAAGAGAAAGAAGAAGAAACGAAAGTGGAAGAAGAAGAAGAAGAAGAGGTTGTTGAATCTCCAAAGGAAGAACAAGAGGAGATCAAAGAGAAAGAAGAGAGCGAAGAGAAAGAAGTAGTAGAAGGGAAAGAAGAGAGCGAAGAACAAGAGAAAGAAGAACAAGAAGAGAGCGAAGAACAAGAAGAGAAAGAAGAAAAAGAAGAGAGCGAAGAGAAGGAACAAGAGAAGGAACAAGAGAAGGAAGATGAAGAGAAACCAGAAGAGAAAGAAGTAGTCGAAGACTCTCAAAGCTCGATAGAGAAAGTTGTTAAAGTGGCACTGGAATCTCCAGAAGTAGAAGAAGAAGCTGTAGAAGAAAACAATGAAGAGACTCCTGAAATGGAAGAACAAAGGGAATCAGACAAAGAACAATCCGAAGAACAAGAACCTAAGTCTGAGACACCTGAGCAAGAAGAAGAAGTACAAGCTGAAGAAGACGAAGAAGTATCGGAAGACGAAGAAACAGTCGAAAGCAAAGAAGCAACGGCAGAAGAAGACACCATCACACAACGTCAATCGCGTAAACGTTCACGTTCTCCCTCAGCCCACAGTCAACATAAACGATTCCAAAACATTGCTGTCAAATTAATAACGACGATACAAGAACATCGTTTCTCGTCACCCTTTTTACAAGCAGTTAACAAACGTGATGCTCCCGATTATTATGAAATAATTCATGAACCCAAAGATTTGAAAATGATCTTGAAAGCACTAAAACTGAAGAAGGAACCTCCAGCTTACCACCTGATTAAACAATTAGAACGAGATATTATGCTTATGTTTGCTAATTGTATTATGTATAATAAATCAGATGATGATTTAGTACAATTGACAATATCAATGAAAGAGGAAGTAAGAAATATCTTTAAAATATTTGAAGAAGCTGAAGAAGAGATGAAGTAAAGTTTATAGACTGTTTGTATATTTAATAGCTAGATTAGAGATATTGTGCTAAATTGTTCCTGTATATAAGTGAAAAATTTTGGCGATGTTTTTTGAGACATCAACAACAGATCTCACGAATCACTCACTCTGTTTACCACGTAGTCAGGAGCTTACTGAGTTGTCCATATTGAAAACATTACGAGTTTGTTGTTCAAACTTTCATACCATGACCAAGTCATCCCCCTTTGTCAAACAAACTTCATTTGAAGTAGAATATGCTCCATCACATATTACAAAATGGCGGTCAAATAGAACTGGTTTACAAATCACATATATCAATCAACCCTCACCCATAGTCAATGGATACTTCGCTGTAGCTACGGAAATCGCTAATAATTCAGGAAGTCCACATACCCTTGAACATTTGATATTTATGGGATCCAAGAAATACCCATATAAAGGATTATTAGATAATTTAGGTAATAGATTATACTCGTCAACTAATGCCTGGACGTCAGTTGATCAAACAGTGTATACTTTGACCACTGCTGGTTGGGAAGGATTTAAAACTTTACTTCCTATCTACTTGGATCACTTGTTTAATCCTACATTAACTGAAGAAGCATGTTTAACAGAAGTGTATCACATAGATGGTAAGGGTAAAGAGAAAGGAGTTGTGTTTAGTGAAATGCAAGGAATTGAAAGTCAATCGTGGTTTGTCACTTTTCAAAAAATGCAAGAAACATTGTATGATTCTAAATCAGGATATTCTTCCGAAACTGGAGGATTAATGAAAGAGTTACGTCATTTAACTAATGATCAAATTAAACAGTTTCACAAGTCAATGTATCGACCTGATAATTTGTGTGTGGTTGTTACTGGATCAGTCAATGAGCAAGAATTACTTGAAATTATGACTGAATTTGATCAAGAACTTCCGGAATTGCCAAATACTCTTAATAAACGACCATTTGTTGATTCACACCACGATGAACCTTTGAAAGAAACAATTATTCAACAAGTTGAATTCCCGGAAATGGATGAATCAATGGGTGAATTATTAATCTCATGGATTGGTCCTAGAGCAAATGACACCTTGACAAATCTGGCACTTGATATGATTGGCGCGTACTTCACTGACAGCCCCATTGCCTTGTTCAATAAACATTTAGTGGAAATTGATCATCCTTTAGCTACTGATATCGATTATACTACTGATGATTATTATCGTACTGCGATAAACTTTACTGTGAATGGAGTACCAACAGACAAACTTTCGGAAGTAGATTGTAAGCTTAAGGAGTTGATTTTGTCACAAACTAAAGCTGAAAACATAGATATGAAATATCTTAAACAAGTGATTCAACAACAAAAGTTAAAATTTGTTTCTGATACTGAAAAATCACCAAGTTTGTTTTCCAATATTGCTATTCTGGAGTTCATTTACGGGAACCCTGATGGAAGTGATTTATCCAAATGGACAAAAGATTTACAAGAATATGAAGTGATGATGACGTGGACTGCACAACAATGGGTTGAATTAGTTCAAACTTATCTCGTTGATAATAAATCAGCTACGATATTAGGGAAACCTTCTTCGCAATTGAATGAATCAATCAAAAAACAAAACAAGCAATTGAATAAAGAAATTAAATTGAAATATGGTAAAGAAGGATTGAAAGCTTTGCAAGAAAAATTAAACGCAGCTCAAGTCAAAAATGATTTACCTATTCCTGACGAATTATTAACCAATTTTGTTAAACCTGATCCTTCCAAGATTGAATTTATAAATACAAAATCGTACAAGGCGGGATATACCAAGTCTATTGTGGACACCAACACCAATCAATATATTGATGACGAATTCAGTAGACAACTTGCAAATGAAGCAGATCTCCCCTTGTTTATTCACTTTGAAGATTTTAAATCTCAATTCACAACAATTAAATTGATAATGTCGTCAACGAGAATCTCACCTCATTTGTTAAGTTATATGTCAATAATTGAAGAAATCTTTTCCTTATCTATTCAACTTCCACATCAATACATTCCTTATGAGCAAGTGATTTCCGACATAAACAACGACTTGATTGAGTTTAATCTCGATAACGGATATGAAAATCAATTCCTTGAATTAATTGGAATCAATGTTAAATTTGAAAGTAAGAAATACCATCAAGCTATAGACTGGTTATTGAAGATCACCCAGTATTCAATTTTTGAAGAATCAAGAATCAAAGTTATTATTGAGAAAATTATCAATTCGCTTCCCGACAAGAAAAGAAATGGAGAATTAATGATGTATTCTTGCCAATATAGACATATGTTTCAAGCTACCTCGTTACGGAAATCTCAAGACGCAATATTTACTGAATTTTTCTATAAAGATTTATTAACCCAAATTGAACTGGGGAACTTTAGTAAAATTCAACAAGATCTCAACACTCTTCGTGAGCAATTGTTTCAATTGGACAATATCAAAGTATTCATCTTGGGAAATGTGACAAATTTGAAAAACCCAGTTAGTTCATGGAGTACATTCACCCAAAAATCCAATAATCCAACATTCACACCCGAATCATTCAGCACCCTTCCCCGTTCATACCAATTTAGATCAGAATTAGGAGACACCTGCTGTAAAGAAGCATATTTTGTGAATATCCCCGCTGCCGAATCAACCCATTTAATGACTCTCACGAAAATCCCCACGGATTATCTTGCACAGGATATGTTTAAAATTGCACTTGCAAGTGAATTTTTAACTGCTGTTGAAGGACCATTCTGGCGTGGTATTAGAGGGACTGGATTAGCTTATGGTGTTAATATTAGGCGTGATGTTGAAACGGGATATTTGAGCTTTACGATATATCGAGGATCTGATCCTAAGCAAGCATGGTTGGTTGCAAAGGACATTGTTGAAAAGTATGCCAATAGAGAGTTGATCATAGATGAGTTGACAATTGAGAATTGTATAGCTGCTATTGTAAATGAGGTTGCCAATTGTCAAGAAAATAATTATGATGCGGCAAATTGTAAAATCATCGATAATGTGTTTAAAAGAAGAGGTCCAAAATATGATGAATTATATTTGAAGGAGTTGGATAAATTGACGGCTGATGATATTGTATACGCCTTGAAGAAATACTTTGTTGGATTGTTTAGTCTGGAGAGTTCTGTGGTCTTTACAAGTTTGCCCAAGGATAAAGCTGCTGAATTGGCCGAGAATTTCCATGATGTAGGATTCAATGTTAATTTTGAAGAGATTGTGACTGAAGAACATGATGGATCAGGTGAAGAGTACTCCGATGAGGAGGAGCACTCGGAGCACTCACATTCAGATCACTCTGACTCAGAGTCCAGTGATTCAGAAGAAGATTAGATTTATAGAGTTATATAGATTGATAGATATCTTATACATACGACTATTCCATCTTAACAAATGTCAATTCACCAGATTTTGCATTTCGAGTATCCTTTTTCAAAAATTCAACATATTGACTTACGCGATTACAAACTTCCTTTTGATTAGCACCTTCCTTTTGCCAATAACTATCACTGGTGATTGCTTTACAGGCAATCCATTTAGCAATTGTGTTGAACTTCAATTCCCAATCGGTACTCCCCACGGGAGATTCGCCAAGATTCCTCCTACTATACACATCCTGTTGTTTGGAGTTTTCAATAGGGTCAATCTTGGGGTTATGAGGATGAAGAAATAACAATTCGGGTGAGGAATATTCGGCCATTCTAAATAATGCTGGTTCAATATCTACTTGAACATCTTTCAAAAGTTTCTTCTTAGACGTCATAAACTCTTTAATCAAAGCTTCCGTGTATACTCCAGATTGATATGGGTTTAATCTCGTGTCCAAGTCTTTCTCGACCAAGAATTGTTTCCAATCTTGATAATACTGTGCCACTTGTCTTGGATCCAATTGTCCAAATGCCGTCTCATGACCATTGATTTCATAACTTGTAAGTTTCTGTTGTTCAAGGAAATATCGTTCATTCATGACATGTAAAGCAGGAACAATAGTCTCACGTTCAGTCCCAGGAGCACCTTGATATAATAAATGTTGGTAGAAATCTTTTAAATTCATATTGTAATATATTGCCAATAATAAACTCTTCCAATGTTCCTTTTTCGACATGATAATCTGTCCAGCATCAACACTAATTGATTTAGGTATTCCTTGTAAATCATGGAAATGACACAGCAGAGGTTTATTTTTGGGGAGTATACGTACAATTGGGGCATCATTGGCAATCCCATCACGTCTAATCATTTCACCAGTAGTCATTCTGGCTAATCGATAATATATGGGACTAGTCATTTTATGCCATCTATCAGGCCAAAGAATCATTTTATGAGATAAAAATGGGTCTGAATGGAATATAGAATCAATATTTTTAAGGACTAAGTTCCCTGCATCTAATATGATTACATTATCAAAAGAACTGACGAGAATACCCAACATCTTTCTCGTATGAGTATCTTGTAAATTTGATTGAGCTAATTTAATTTGTTTATCAAGTATGATACACTTAGCATTTAATGTAGGGAGTAACTTGTCACAAATTTGTGCATCATAATCTCCTGAATTATCAATTATAACTTCAATAGGTAATGTGGAACCAGTATCTTTAAGTGATCCCACAGTCAACAATGCTGAGCGTAAAGACTCTCTCACTGCATTAATTACAATTCCATCACCTTTCATAATTTGGGGAAGTGGATCAGGTAAAGATTTCAAACGAAGTACTACTTCATCATGAGTCTTTTGTAATGCTTCAAATTTTGATCCCGGAATATTTAAATTGGTGCTACGAAGAACTTGTTCACTTAAAAGTCGCTGATCCCATTGATATGTTGGATTTAAACTTTTTCCCTTTTCATCAGAAGTAAGGGGTTCACAATCAGGTTTTGCCTTGAGTAAAATGTCTTCAAGTAGATGTGTAAAGTACTTCAGACGATCAACATATCTTGACATTCGATTTTTCAATTTAATTTCAAACCCTAACGGAAGTTGAATTTCAGGTAATCCTTCTTCTTTCAATGCTTCTAACAAGGCATAATTTTGAATATTGGCTCCATTTTTCTTTAAATATTCTGCTTTTAATTCTTCAAATATAGAATAGGAAACTCTTTTCTCAGTAAAGAATTCATCAGTGAATTCTTGCATTACTTGTTCTTTCAACGCTTTCTTGAACTCTTCAAGATGTTTTTCACGATAATTATCTTTTAAATCTTGAATAATCATTGGTTTCAATTCTGTCTCCATTTCTTTCTTCATAGTCGACAAAAGTTCGTCCTTTTTCGTTTCTTGAAGTTCTCGGAATAAATCAGCAATATAAGCTTCACTATCAACTTTATTCACTTCATTTTGTAGTTTGGAAGAACCAACATAATAAGTACCCCCATTCTTGTTATATAATAAAGAATCTTCACTTGATGAACTTAGGGAAAGAACATTAAAAATAACAACCACTGCAGTGAGTCCACATAAAAGTATAAACAGGATTGATTGTTGAGCACCTAAATATATCATGTGTGTATGTCGAAGTTTAAAACGAACGTTAAATGTCACCACGTGGGGTAAATGATTAAGGATAAAGGAGAAAAAAAGGGTCTAACGAAAGCAAAACTGGGTTTAGATTTAGGAGATACTAAGGAATAAAACCAACAAATTAAAAACGTTTAAGGATCAACACAAGAAAAGAAGGAGAAATTTAATCTACAATCTTAAAAAAAAAGCCTCAAGTAGTTTTTTGTTTGACAAAGGGCGTTCAAAAATGTGTGGGTTATTATTCTTTTTTTTTTTTTAAATTGTAATTTTTTATTTTTATTTTTAGACAATACACCTTTAAATTGGGAACCCTTTAGATAATATGCAGGTTGTTTGTTGTTACATTCGCTTGAACTTGACCATTTAATAAGCGAATCAATGTAAGACCCTACAGAGGTATACATGAAAGATCAAAGACATCGTATAGAAATAGGGTTTTTCCATCTGACATGAAATGACAGATTGGTTTTGTGATTAATCTGGCTGCAAAAGGGTCTATCTTTTGGGGCGTTTTTTTTTTCTTGGTACTTTTGAAGATTTATTAGGGATTAGCGTAAGTTTATGGCAGAAATTCTTGAGCCGGTGTTCCTGTTTGGGGTTGATTAAATCGAAGTTTGAAACTCTACTGTTTTTAGTTGAACTTGTAAGGACTGCTTAGAGATCTTTTCATCTAAATAAAAGAAGCGCTTGCTTCGGATTATTCCAGTAGGTGTGATCTTTCATAGATATACTGTAGAGTGTTGCAAATGCTATTATGATTCTTTGTCTTCGGTTTATTTATTTCTAAATTTTCATTAATTTTCCCCAAAAAATTTGGATTATTCTTTCTATTGTTACTTCTTAATGGTTTGCATTTCACAGAATGCTATCTCTGAACAAAAATGAGCTTTGTATCTATCACATGTTGTTTTATATTCAATTTATTCCAAATAAAACCCATACTAGTGGAGTAATGTAGACAAAAGCATGAGCTATGTCAAATATTAATTTAAAGAAAAACTTAATGTGAATACTGTTTAAAGTATATACTGAAAAAAATTTGAAGAAAATTAGGGCGTGTGGTCTAGTGGTATGATTCTCGCTTTGGGCGACGACTTGGAAACAAGTTGATTTACTACAAGCATGCGAGAGGCCCTGGGTTCAATTCCCAGCTCGCCCCATTCATTTCTTTTTTAGTTTTCTCTAGTTTTCCCCTATTAAACATGATACAAAGGATTAATGGTTTTCTTGGTTTTTGGTCTAGTTTAGAATGATCAAATCAGACTATGTGTCTATGATTCTCCATCTTTATATAGTTTTTAAGGTTTGGAACCTCCTCATTGGCTGTTTCGCGTTCCAAATTTCACTTACAAGTTTATTACTGTCATTCCTTGGTTAAACAGTGTCACCTCCTCTTTAACTATTTTGTATAACTTGTTAAATTCGCGTCTTCTTGGCAATGTTTTGAAAAGTGACGAGAGATCACCAACTCCTCCTTTTTTTTTGTGTTAACCCATTGTTTTAAAGAAAAAAGTTTGGCGTCTAAAAAAAAGATGTTCAATTTTTTTCCTATAAACTTTATTTGACATAACTCCCCAAGATTCAATCTAACAGAAAGAATCAATTATTTGTCGAGGTATTTCGTTAAAAGTTTGAACGTATTAACAACAACAGTTGTTGTATGAATTGATTTCTCCTTGTGTGTGCTGATATATTGCTATAAACTAACCACAGTTACCTCACACTATGGCACCTGCACAACCAACACCAGTACCTCCACCAGTTGATTCAACCGGGATTGTGTTATTATTGGTATTCCTTTCAATCGCCCTTTTTTTCTTGTTATTCTTTTGTGCATATCGATTATTTTATTCAGGATCGGATCGAAATGATTATTCGTTCATTGGATCTGATTTCATGGGGTCTCATTCAAATGATGTTCCAAGGGAGTTCCTTAATGATGAAGAAAGTTTAACTCATTTAGCAGAGACGTATGATTTCACACATTTATCTCCTGAAGAACAAGCAGCTTATTTAAAAGGGGAAGAATTCACCAAGATAAATCCCCCTGATTTCTCCAAGATTAGAGGCAAGACATTTACGACGGAAGATGAGAAATTACTTAAAGATTGTGGGATTAATGCATTTCAATTTGATTTAGAGGAAGATTTAATGAACTCACATTATATCGTGGCTGACAAGACGGAATTAAACTTTCACAACAATGATATGCCATATTCCACTACAACAGCAGTATTGAACTACCCCTTACCTGTAAAGAATCGTATTTATTCCGATACTGTTTATTTTGAAACGAAAATATTTGAATTTAATAATACGGAAAACCCCAATGCTCATTTCTCAATTGGATTAGTAACAAAACCATATCCTACATCATTTAGATTACCAGGATACAATAAATTCTCTATTGGTTACGAAAGTACGGGGAATTTAAAAATTAATAAGCCTTTCCCAACACCATTACAGCAACATCAAGACGAACTAAGTGAATATAATGCACTTGTTCTTCCACCTTTACATCAATCAGATATTGTTGGGTTTGGATATGTTATCCCTACAGGAACAATTTTCATTACCAGAAATGGGAAAAAAATATTGGATGTAATGAAAGGTTGCTTTGTTGATTTATATCCAGCTGTGGGATGTTTCCTGACAAATGCTAAATTTCAAGTTAATTTAGGACAATTGGGGTATGTATGGATTGAAGCAAATGTTAGAAAATATGGATTTGTATCTACGAGTGATTATAAGAAGATTGGTGGAGATCGAGGATTAGCAGCATTACCACAATATGACAAGGCAGTAGAAGATAGTGGTGACAAGGTATTAGATAAGGGTGAAGAATTACCTCCAAGGTATCCTGAAGATGAATTAGATTTCTTTGGAAGGTCCTTGACTAACCCCGTGAGATTGGGTACTTCTGCTCAACATCAAAAATTAAATGAAAAAGCTGATTCGGAAATTCAAGATGAAATTAAAGAACCTCAAGAAGGTGGATCTTCAAACATTACTGATGAACCAGAAGAAATTATGGATTTGAGAGAAAGAATTTATGAACAAAATATTCAAAATGAGTTATCTTCAGTTTCGGAAAACACACCATTATTGATTGTTGATCCTGATGTCGATTATGAAAGTACGGAATATTCTAAACAAAAACCAAAATCAAGTGATTATGAAGAAGAGATTCAAGCGAAAGTACACCTGGGGTTAGAACAAGTTGAAGAACAACCAGAAATAATTCTTGCTTCATCATCAAGCGAAGCTCCACCATCAAGCGAAGCTCCACCATCAAGCGAAGCTCCACCATCAAGCGAAGCTCCACCATCAAGCGAAGTTGTAGCACAAGAATCAACCCCATTCCAACCAGAACAACAACCACTCATTGAATTAACTCCAGAACCACAACCTCTGGAATCACCAGAAGTCGATGAAACACTTGCCACAGTTGACATAACTACAAACACTCTCGAAGAAGAAACAACAATTATCGATGAACCTACTCCACCAGAACCTTCTTCAAGTGAAACCCCGGATTCCAAACCCAAGAAACCAAAAAAGAAAAAGAAAAAGACAGGTAAGAAAAAGGGGAAGAAGAAGTAATTATTTTATGACTTTATTTAATTATGTTTTCTTTTGAATACACATCCATTCTTAGTAATTCTGTAGCAATATTTACTATTAGAAGTATATTTCATACATTACTGGGAGAAAAAAAAGAAGAGCTAGCGCAGCCCGGTTTCGATCCGGGGACATCAGGGTTATGAGCCCTGCGCGCTTCCACTGCGCCACTGCGCTCTTTTTCCACTAAATTTTTTTAGTCAGTTTGTGGCACTGCGTACTTTGATTGAAATGATGAAATTTTGAAAATTCATTCATTTTACCCATTATATATTACAAAATAAGAATATATACTTACCAAAATAATATCTGAAGCCTTATTTATCTTGCAGTTAAGTTTGAAGTTTCTAGGTTATTGATTTAAGGATATATTGAAGTTTTAAAATTTGGGATGCTTTTCCATCAAATTTTGCAATAAATGTTTGAAATTTACTTGAAAAGTTTATATTTTCTTAAAATTTATAAAAGTAAAACCATAATCAATACAACTTAGATAAATATAAGTCAATACAGTAGATTTCTTACCAATTTTACACACAAGAAATTTAATTTAATGCATAATATTCCCAGAAACAGATTTAATCACGTGACAACACCCAAATCTAGGTTTTGGAGAATATTTTTCAACAATTTAAGATGTATGTTCCTACATTTTATACTTCTTCAATAATGTTGAGTAAGATTTTAGTCAGATCGAGTATACCCCGTTGTACTACAAGTTCAATAACTTGCAGATGGTATTCTCCTACAACTCCAACCAAATTATCACCAGAAGAAGCAAGAAAACAAGCAGCACAATTAGCCCTTCAATCACTTAAAGATTTTGGATCTCTTTTATCCTCATCATCCTCCGATGAAGCTGTACAACCAATAGATACCAAACCTATATTTGAAGATCCTACATTATTTGGTGGTTTAAGTTTATTACACCAAGGACAAGTATTAAAGGAATTACAAGAGAAGTATGATAAGAAATGGGAGAAATTGAGTTTACAAGATAAGAAATTAGGTTATTATATCGCGTATGGGAATTGGGGATGTCGTGAAAAGTTTGATAATTGGAATACTTTGGAAGCGCCTTATGATTTACCATTTACAGTTCCATCTCAAGTGAAATCAAGTAGTCCTGACTCCACGACAATTATTAAGAAATTAGAACCTGTTATATTGGCAGAAACTGAAGTTAGAAAAGATCAGTTTGACTTTAAACGGATGGATGGAGCAACTAAATTCTTTATCTATTTAACAGCATTTATTGTATTATTTGGGTTATATAGAGATAAGAAAATTGGAGAAGATGGCAAACCTGTTGAAGTGATTATCAAAGATCATTATGAAATTGAAAGACAAGCAAGAATAGCTAGAGAAGAAGAAGAAAAATTACAACGTCAAGTTGATGAAAGAATTGCTGAACAAAAATTACAACAACAATCCAATAGAAAATGGTATTACTTATGGTTGAAGTAGACCAACCAAGTTTCATGTAAATAGACTACAAACAAGAAAAAAATTCTATATTTAACTAATCGTACAAATACTACTCATCATCTTCATCATCCTCTTCATCATCTTCCAAATCATCTTCAAGCCAACTATTTTCCACAGTTTCCCTTACTCGTTTGACATATTGTGATCTATGGTCTTTATACAAATTAGCTGCTTCTACATTAGCAGGTGAACTAATATTAGGATCATTTAATAATGATTGAATCGAGGTTAGTATTGAAGATACATCATATGTAGGTGACCATCGATTTTGTAAAATATCCAAACATAATTCTCCTGAGGCATATACATTAGGATGAAACATATCACTTATGAATTTGACACTGGGAGGTTTATTAGGATATTGTTCATCAAACTGAAGTATTAAACGGAAAGTACCATCTTCAAATGGTGTATCTGAAGGACCTATAATTACGGCGTTCCTAGAACAGTGTTAATATCAAAGATCAATATTAAAAAATTAGACTATACTTACCATTTCATGACATTATCTGGTAATGGAGAAGCAGAAACTCCACTTGGTGCATCCTGTTGCATACGCTGTGGTGTTAGTATTGATCTGTCAAGAAGTACATGTTGATTACACAAAACAACGCTATTTGTCTAAACATACCTTGAAATCACGCATGAGTCTTCTCTTTGCTGGTGTAGACATGACTAGGGGTTGGATATAATGTTGTTCTACTGAATATTGTCTGTTGTAGGTGAATATAGTTATATCGATACCGTTGCCGATTTGAAATGGAGAAATTTACAATATTTTCATGCGAGGGTTTTTTTTCTCTCTTTGTGAGAAACTTGCCACCAAATTGGATCCTGCACATGATGCAGGGTAATCCGGTAGCGTAAACAGATTTGACATTAACTCCGAGCTCAATACACTTACACAGATTCTTTTTTAAACTTTAATATTAAAACTACCTATAAAAAAAACATACAAATGACGACACCCCAGTTTAACCTCTTCATAACATCGTGCAACATCATATAACAAAAAACTAAAACTCTAGTGAATTCTAAATGGAATCTACAGTTCTTTACTTATTTCCCCAGAAATCACTCAAGTTTTGACCTCCACCATTGAATGCTAAAAGATTTGGTGTATCTTCTGGGATATCAGAAAGAAGGTCACCACTAGCATATGCAATCAAATTCTTCTTCAATTGTTTTGGTGAAACACCATCAGCAGCAACAAAGAATTCCGAATCAGAATCTGGTTGTAAAGAAAGATAATAAGTTAATAAACCACAAATATGTGGAGATGCCATTGAAGTACCTGACAAATAAGCAGTTGAGGTTTCTGAACCAATATAAGTAGATAAGATATTTAAACCTGGAGCAAAAATATCAACACACTTACCATAATTGGAGAAATAAGCTCTTGAATCACTAATGGTTGAAGCACCAACAGTAATGGCATTTTCTGCTGAAGCAGGAGAAGTGTTACAAGCATCTTGGTTTTCATTACCAGCAGCAACAGCAAAATGAAGACCAGCCTTGACCGCAGCATTAACCGCTAAATCTAATGCAGGTGATTTACCCCCACCAAGAGACATATTAGCAGTAGAACCCTTGAACCCCTTCTTACGAGCCTTGACATCATTTTGATGAGAAATGGCAGCAAATTCAACTCCCTTGACAACATCAGACATGGAACCTGAACCATTAGATCTTAAAACTTTAACAGCAACAATATCAGCCTTTTTGGCAACACCATATGCATTAGACCCAATTGTCCCAGCACAATGAGTACCATGACCATTACCATCAGTGTCAGAATCACCTGTAGGGATGGTAGAACCCCAAGTGGCTCTTCCTTCAAATTCAACATGATTAATATGAACACCAGTATCAATAACATAAGCAGTAACACCTTTACCAGCATCATTATCATACAAATATTGATCAAATGTACTTAAACTTAAAGGTTGTCTATGAGAAACTCTAGCCAAACCCCAGGGGGAACCTTTGGCAGTGTCAAATTCATTGGCATGAACAAGAGAATCACGTTCAACAAATTTAACCAAAGGGTTTTTTCTAATTAATTCAATAGTTTCATCTAAAAAGTAACCATAATAACCATTTAATAAGCTATCGATTCTAAAACTGTCAATAATACCACCTTCAGCCTTAAAATCTTTAGTGGATGCAAAGAATGGATGATCTTTGTTGACATTGTTAAGAGAATTAGCATGGGTTAAGGCAACCCATTCTTGATGGAATGCCGCTTCTTCAGGCTTAACTTCGTCATTAAGAACAATAATATATCTGTGAGGAATGATATCTCTAGTTGAATCGATATTAACAATTGGAGCCAAGGCATCAGATAATTGCATACCTAAATGTTTAGCAGCATCATGAGCAGCTTCCTTAAGAGGTTTTAATTCTTCAGCAATCTTATCAGCAACTTTGTCAACACCACCAAACACGTCAATAACATCACCAATAGATGGAAGAACCAAGCCTTGAACACCTAAAGTGGTTAATATGGAAAAAGCAACAGCTTTAGATAATCTCATTTTGGGGGCAAAAGTGGGGTACTTGTTAAAAGTAAGCTAAGTTTAAGAAATTTATATAGGGAAGAAAACAAGCGTTTTTTTTTGATATCTTTTCAAATACAACTGTGTGACCAGAAGAGGTTTGGAAAAGTATCTAAAAGGGGTGTTTTGTAAGGAAAGAAGAAGAAGAAGAAAACAAAGTGGAGATCAAAAAAAAAGTGGCTATTTAAACCAGCCAAAAAAGTGGGACTGTTTCAGTGAAGTAAAAATCCAAACTTACACCAAAAATGGTTGATAAGAAAGCAAGACAAGTTAACAAAAAAAAAAAAAAGAAACTGTGGGTGGCGATAAGTAGTTTTTACATGCCGGAAATGTTACCCAAGTTTAAACAGACGGTGAAACATCAACAGAAGCAAACCCCTCACCTTGTTTACAAAGGATTTACCCCTCGGTTGTCAATCACAGATCAAATGATAATGGTTGACAAGACTCGTAACCATGAGCAAGTTTTAGACGTGTCTATATTGACTATGTTTTCTTATCTATATATGGGTTTACCCTGTCGACCGAGGAGTGTGTTATTGTTTCCGGGTTTTCCATATTTTTGCTCATCCAAACACTCGTTATCTTTTCCGAAAACGGAATTGTTAAAGATATTGTTATGGGAGATAACAAACGCGCCATACCTTATATGCACGCCACACACACACACAGGTACTCTTGTGATGTCATTATGACATCTTTGCTACTGCATGTTCTTGTAACCAATTTCTAATACTTTGTTGATCACTTTTTTCATTAATTGCTTTGTAAATGATCTCATCTTCATATACTCCTTCAGATTTTAACAAATCCAACAACACTCTCTTGTTGGATACTGATTCATTCACACAAAACCACATCTTATTTCTTCCACCCCCATCTCTTGCTTTGTTTATGGGTAATTTCGGATAATGAATATTACTAAACAATTCTAGATTCAACAATTCCATCAATTCTTTAAATGTTTTCAGTTGCAAGTTTCTGTTTCCAGTTTTACAATATTCATTATTACACCAATTATTACCACATCCTTTACTTAATTGTATAATATACTTTCTCTCTATTCTACTTTGTAATTTTAAATTTGTAGGATCATATTGGTCAATATATAAAGGACCATAACATATATCACATAATCCAAGATCATTAGAATTCAGCCCAAGTAAATTTATACAATTTTCATTACAACATTTATTAAATGTAATTTTATTTAATTGATTAAATTCAACCTTGTCTAATTCATGCATTTTAATATGTTTTTTAAAATCTTTAATTCGAATAATTTTGTTACATTTGTAACATTCATTGGTTTTATTACCACATGAATTTTCATGATGAGTCAAGTTTTCAAAACGATCTTGATATGTTGATTGTTCTTGTGGGACAATTAAATGACAAAATCGACATTGATGAATTTTAAGAGGACATTCAGTTGATTTGTGGAGAGATAATTCAAAGAAATTATTAAATGAAAACAGACATTGAGTACAACTATATTCTAAATGATATAGTTTGATATGCTTTGATTGTAATAATTGACTGTTTGAGTAAAAACTTGTACACTTGTCACAATGCCAATGAGTATCAGGAATTTTCTTTAAAAATACACAGTCACATTTAGGACATCTAACATTGTTTCTGAAACAAAATGATTGATGGAGGTTAAATGATTGAGATGAGATATATTTTAAACAATTGTCACATTGTTTTTGATTTTCATGAGTCATTTCCTGTTTGTGTCCACTCCTAACTTCCTCCACCACAATATTGATATTTGCTTCTGATTCCCAAGTAAAAGGTACAACATACAAATACTTGTCACTATCACTTTCATCTAACTTCATTTCTTCCTGAATTCTATGTAATTTATTAACAATTAAATCATCCTTGTAATTAATGTCAATTATTTTCCCATCAGTGTATATATCATGATCTAATTTATATTCAACATCAAAATCAAGATCAATAGTTGAATAATTGAAATTTTCAAGTGTAACAAACTTATCTAAACCAACGATTAAATCAACATTAAACAAATCATATGCTTTGTCAGAATTACTATTCAACCTTAATGTAAATCCCTTTTTAAATCTAGTTAAATCTATTTTATATATAGTCGGTATAAATTGAGGATGAGTAAATGACTTCAAATTATCTACACTCAATTCATGTTGTATTTCCACAATATTATTATGAGGATTTGAATTAAATGCCAACATTTGTTCATTAGCTAATTTATCATTCAAGGGAACCAAATCTAATGTAATATCAGTGTCCACCACACAAGCAATAACATCAGTACTTCCATTTATTTCATCAATATACAATTCATATCGCAAATTTTCATCTTGAATAATCGTAACATCACCACTAGTCAATGTAGTATAATACAAATTTAATTTATTTTCAAGAAAATATTTCCAATTGGTGATGTTAGCATAGAAATGTCCTGGACGAAGTTTAAGTGATGTTGCCTTGGGTATATTTTGAACCAAAGTTATTTCAACTTCTTCAGGGAATCCCAATTTTCGTTGAATAACATCAGGAAGTATAACATTTTCAGATGAGGTAAATTCCTTTACTCCAATATAGGTATTTCTTGTTGAATCATTTGTATTTGTAATCTTGAAAATTAGTGGATGGGGTAAATTTGGTTCAGGAATTATTTCAATAATCTGAGAAAGTATACTTGGAGGTAATATTGCTTTATCTGAATAAGGATTTAGTCTATCGCTTGTATCAACGTTTAGATGGAAGTGGAAACTCATATTTTTACTTGGTTGTGAAAAGAATTTGGCGGCAAAGACGAAGAATAAACACAGAGAAAAAAAAAAGTCGACTTCTATTATACATTTTTTTATATACCGGACCTATTTATTGCCGGACCTATCTATTGCCACCAGCTTTACTATTCTTCAACAACGATCTAGACCCATCTCTTACTAAAGGACAATAATGTTTGTCCAATAATACATTTTCCCAAAGTGTAGCTGCTTCACTATTACTTCTTTCCAACTCTACTTCTCTATCTTCACGTTCTATTCCTAGGTTGTACAACCCTTCACCACTAATTCTTTCTTCTGTATTCCACAATCCTTTAACAGCATCATCATATCTATTCATTAACTTTCCGATAAACTTCAATCCTGCAAGGGAAGTCTTTTCTGGAGTTTGCAAGAAAGATAAGTATAATCGTTTAGTAAATGATGTTGCTCTTGGAGTAGTTCCATTCTTTGATCTAAAGAATATAAAATCAAGACATCTCAACAATAATTCTGCTTTAGTTGATACATTAATTGCTGGTTTTTCAACTTCATTAACTATGGATAACGGATCAGCTAATCTAAGAGTCTTGTGGCTGAATTCCAAGTCGGGATCCAAAGCTAAATCTCCTAGTATCAAATATAATGTTGATACAAATTTACTTAAATCTATGGTCATGGGTAATCTCCCTGTAGACTGATGGTTCAACACCAACGAGAATGAAGTAGCGATACATAACAATATAGTTCGTAACTGTTTCCCACTATACATTCCTCCAGCATCGTCATTATCATCAACAATAGAATTGAAATATCCCATTGAATGTTCTTCAACAATATCATTCATAATTTCTCGTAATACTTCCAAGAAATCTCCTAAAAGGTCAAAATTAGCCATTTGTCCAAATCGAGAAAGACCTTCCAATACCGCCCCCATTAATAATGCAGCATCTTTCTGACCAGCATCAACACTATGAGATCCTGCTTTTAAAATCTCTAAATATAACGTCAACACCATTTTCAACACTTGAGCTTGATATTTTTCTCGTTCTTCAATAGTTATTGCTTGTTCAGCCTTTCTCATTTCTTCTTCAATTTCTTTACGTTCTTTTCTTGCTTTCCTTTCCTTTTTCGATAAATGAACCCGATCTTTCTTTTTTAATTTTGCCTTAGGTAAATCGTCTCTGTTATTGTTAGGATCATAATCTTCCAACAACGAAAGTGACAAAAAGACATTGATTACCGACTCATCTACTCTAAACTTCTTGTCTCTAATTGACTTGGTCATAATTCTAATCACATCAAATGTAATATCACCATTTTCGGCATCTTCTTTTAATAAAGTTTCCAATACTCGTAAACATTTCATAAATACTTGATAATCTTGAGGAATATTAGGTTTCCTATTCAATCTTTTAATTACAATCAGAAATAATTCACTACGATAATTAAAATGACGTAATGAAGACAAACATAATTCTGTAGCTGCAGTAGTGGCCAAAAATCCTCGTTTTAAATGATCACTGGTGATTTTCTTGTTATTGGCAGAATTTGAATAGGAAACTTTGGAAAAAGTAGTTAAGGTATCAATATAAGCAATATAGTTTGATACTAAAGATTGTTCAAAACTTCTTAATTTGGCAACTTCTCGACTTACTTTCTCTCTCTTTTCCGCATCACTCAAGGGTCTAATTTTATATGATGGAGCTAATGACTTGAAAATAGGGATAAGGGCCATAACCGCTAATTGACTAGTTAAAAAGTTCTTTGATTCTGACATTTTTCTTAATCGAGTCAAACAAGAAATGTTTTCTTCAGGATCTTCAATTAATCTTGAAGCAAGATCAGCAATTTCTTCTTTAGTTTTGATTAACTTTTGTTGAGGGGTTAAATGAGCATCTTCGACTTCATCTTGCTTCTCTTCCTCTTCTTCAAGTTCAGGTTCAGGTTCAACTTCAGGTTCCTCCTCACTTACAGGTTCTTCTTCAACTTCGACTTCTCTTACAACTCGTTCAATAGTACCATCAGATCTCTTGATAGGTAATGACTCGACAGTTTTAACATTCTTGACATTTCTAGGTCTAAGTTCATAATCTTGTTCTTCATTCTCCCAATCATTTTCTTCGTCACTAATTTGATTTGCCGAAGAGAATAACCCAGTCAGTAATTGAGCATCTTGTTCTTGTTTCAATTTTTTTCGTTTAGCCAACTTTTCTGCGTTTTGTTTTCTCTTTCCCATGGTGTTTAACTGTTTAGTAGTATTGATACTAGATACTGAAAAATTTAATTAAATATTTCTCCATCTCATCAGAAGAGACGATACTGCATATAGCACCAAGAAAAATAGGGCATTACATTATGTATAATGTTAGTTCCTGTACAAGTTGTTACCACTGGGAGCTTTTAAGGTTGAAGAGATGACGTTAATATACTTATCTTTTACTGTCCTGTAGTTGCTTTTCTTTTGACTAGAGTCTCGACTCGACTCGACTCAATAGGCGGAATTTGAATTTTTTTTTAAAAAGAAAACTCTTTTGCATTTCCAGGTGGCTGCAAAATCTGTAATTTATGTTGGGTTTATTAGATAGAAAATCTAGAGTGGTGTAGTACTACTGAGAACATACTGTTTGAAATATATGTAAAACATTTGATGAGTCATTCTCTGGTGATATTTCCTTCTGTACAAAGTTCGCAAAATGAAACAGTCAAATTGAACATATATTACGTGAAATCTATTCCGGACAGTGCCATTCAATATAGTTTAGTTTTTAGAATGAAATACACTTCTTATTAATCATACATCTGGCATTTTCCTCTTGTATAACGGTACATTCTTTTGCGACCAAAAGTAGACGTTTTTTCAAAACAATGCAATATACAGTACCCTCGCTTCGTTTAGTTTTTTTTTCTTTTTTTTTTATTTCCCAAGTTTACCCCTGTACGATCGTATAAAAGTATAACATCCAATCTTCAATAACTCGGTGATAAAAAAATGGAATTGTGTTTATTTTTTTTTGTTTTTTTACATTGTTCTTTTTATATGGGGAGTTGTAATATTGAGATGATTGGCGTGTGTGTTTTTTTTTTACACAGGGATTCATCGCATGGGTCATTGTACCATTTTTTATTTATTTATTTTTAAACGCCATTCATTAGCTGATGACAAATGTATTGTGTGCTAATTCTAACTCTATATTTTCCTTTTCTCTTACAGGTTAAAATAAGTCGTGTTACTTATAATCGTTTTGGGATATGGATCTTTCCATAACAAATGTGTTTTTTTAATGTAAAATAGTTACATTTGACAGAAGCGATATTGTAAATTCGACCAGTGTATTGTTTACCGCGTGCCATGAGTTACACCGTGGTAAAAAAATTTTCTCACTCTTTTGGTTTGATTGTTTTTCATACGGTTAAGTGTTTTTTTTTAATTAGGGACTTCACCCTTCGTTCCTTCGAGGAATTTTTTTTTTTTTTTTTTTTGCGTTTAATTTCATTTATACGATCTTGTTTTTAATATATCTGAACCATTCACCCTCCTTTTTCAAAACATTCGTTTTTATTTTCGGTTTTCCCGATACACTGTTAATTTCTTTGTTTTTTAATCAAATTTGCATTGCAATGAGTGTGAATACTACTAGTCCTTTAGTAGACTCCTTCAAACAAAATGCCAAAGATTTATTGGTATTACAATCTAGTTTGAATGAATTAATTACTCAAGCATCATGGCTTCAAATAATAGTGGGCATAGTAGTAATTGTTTTATCTTATGATCAAATCAAATATCAACTTAATAAGGGAGTTATTGCTGGTCCTAGATTTAAAGTTTGGCCAATTATTGGTCCTTTCTTGGAATCTCTTGATCCAAAATTTGAAGAATACAAGGCTAAATGGGATTCTGGTGAATTAAGTTGTGTTTCGATTTTTCATAAATTTGTCGTTATTGCTTCTTCTCGTGATTTAGCAAGAAAAATTTTATCTTCTCCAAAATATGTTAAACCTTGTGTTGTTGATGTTGCTATTAAAATCTTGAGACCAACCAATTGGGTGTTTTTAGATGGTAAGGCTCATACTGATTATCGTCGTTCTCTTAATGGATTATTTTCTCAAAAGGCTTTAGAAATTTATATTCCAGTTCAAGAAAAATATATGGATATTTATCTTGAAAGATATGTTAAATATGATGGTGCTCGTGAATTTTTCCCAGAATTTAGAGAATTATTATGTGCCTTGTCATTAAGAACTTTCTGTGGGGATTATATTACTGAAGAACAAATTGCTCTTATTGCTGATAATTATTATAGAATCACAGCTGCTTTAGAATTGGTTAATTTCCCAATTATTATTCCTTATACTAAAACTTGGTATGGTAAGAAAATTGCTGATGAAACTATGAAAATCTTTGAGAATTGTGCTGGTATGGCCAAGGAACATATTTATAAACAAAATGGTGGTCCAACTTGTGTTATGGATGAATGGATTCATTTAATGAAGGATGCTAGAGAAAAACATCAACAAGATGCTGAATCTAAATTGTTAATTCGTGAATTCTCTAATAAGGAAATTTCAGAAACTATTTTTACCTTTTTGTTTGCTTCTCAAGATGCTTCTTCTTCTTTAGCTTGTTGGTTGTTTCAAATCGTTGCTGATAGACCAGATGTTGTTGCCAAAATTAGACAAGAACAATTGGCAGTTAGAAATAACGATCCTTCTCAACGTTTAACTTTAGATTTAATTAATCAAATGTCATATACTAACAATGTTGTTAAGGAATCTTTAAGATATCGTCCCCCAGTTCTTATGGTGCCATATGTTGTTAAACAAAAATTCCCAGTTACGGAGACTTATTCCGCACCAAAGGGTTCAATGATTATTCCAACCTTGTATCCTGCATTGCATGACCCAGAGGTTTATGACGATCCAGACAGTTTTATTCCTGAAAGATGGGAAACTGCTAGTGGAGATATGTATAAACGTAATTGGTTAGTATTTGGAACTGGTCCTCATGTTTGTTTAGGTAAGAATTATGTGTTGATGCTATTTACAGGTATGTTGGGTAAATTTGTTATGAATGCTGATTTAATTCATCACAAGACTGCATTATCAGAAGAAATCAAAGTGTTTGCCACAATCTTCCCTAAGGATGATTTGATTTTGGAATGGAAAGCTAGAGATCCTTTAGCTGTTTAAGTTTATACCTTGTACAATTCCACATTTGCTACGGTTTTCAGCTTTTTTCCCCTTATATAGATATTTCCTATTATGTGAACATATACTTTTGGCTAGAGAGACAATAGAAGAAAACTAAAGATTTGTCTTGTATGTGTTCAAATTATATAATTCGTACCTTTGTTTTTTAGTGTTTTATTATAAGATTATTATGTAATAATGTAACATCCGTGGTAACCATTTAGTTCTGGTTCCAGTTTTCAAGTCTTTTTTTTTTCTACACAAATTGTCAAAACAAACCAAGGACTACTTCCCAACAATGAGTGATCAATTAAAGCTGAAACAAGTTCACACAACACAGCCTGTACAAATCAAACCAATTATCCCGAACACAAACTTCAAAAGACCAATGTTTACTCAAACACTTCCCCCAATAACTCAAGCTAAACGAAAAAGAAAGAAGCAAAGATTATTTACCAAGGATATAGAGAATCTTCTTTATGCAATGGGTGATCGACCTGTTTCTACAGATGCAACAGTAAATGCTCTTGAAGATATATTAGTGGAATATCTTACTGATTTATCAAGTCAAATTCTTTTGTACGCCAGATCTCAAGGAAGGTCAAGAATAAAAATGAATGATTTAGCATTTGCTTTACGTAAAGATCCTTTGAAATTGGCAAGATTCCAATATATTATTGAACAAAGTCATAAGATTGAACGAGCAAAGAAAATGTTTGAAGATAAGACTATGAATTATTCTGATGGTGAAAAAGAGGGGTCAGATGAAGACGAGGATAACGATGTAGAAGATGAACGGGAAGAAGGTGCTGTTTCCAACAATGACAACACTGAATCCAAGAGTAAGAAAAAGAGAAAAGTAACAGGAAATGTTATGTTCAAGAAAAAGAAGGATCAGGAGTAGGTAATTTGTTTATAGAGTTTATTAGTTTAGTTCTACATACTATATTTGGTTGTTTTTTTTGTTCTAGAATCTACGATAGCAGAAAAATCTTGATTTGCCTCAACATTTTTGCTTTCTTTTCAGTTGCTTTTACTCTGTACATTAACAGACGTAGACTGGCACTTGTTAACCAAAGACAAAGGTCTCCACTGTGTCAGCTAGTGTTTGTATTTAGTAAGCTTTCCCAAATACCCTTGGTTACTACTTCCCCATAAGTGTTGTAAAAAAAAATTTTTACAACATGTCCTCAGATATTGAACATACTTGTCGGATTTGCCGAGGTGAGGCAACCCTTAATCAACCATTATATCATCCATGTAAATGTAAAGGTTCTATCAAATATATCCATCAAGATTGTTTACTTGAATGGTTAAAACATGCTAATAAATCTACTGAGAAATGTGATATTTGCAACACCCCATATAAATTCAAGATCTTATATGATCCAAATATGCCTAAAAGAATACCATTTGAAATGATTTTCAAAAAATTAATAGAAACTATATCCAGTTTAGTGAAAAAGTCAATATCTATTGGTCTTTATATACTTTGCATTTTACTTGAAGTGCCAATCTTTTGGAAATTTATTGGTCGAGCTTATACTTGGATTCTTGATGCTCTGTTACCACCCCATGACCCAAGTCTTGCTAATGCATTATTGTTCGGTGAATGTGATATCGACGCTTATTTAGCAAGCATACCAAATTTACTCCCCGTACAAGTCAGTCTTGTTACACTTAGAAAATTCTTTACTTATACTTATTTCGGTGGTGTTCGTTACATTGTTGTGTTCATTATAGTCCATATTGCATTGTTTATTGAACGTGAATGGATTGTAAGAGATGAAGGATATATGAAGTTGTTAATGAGGAAAATTGGTAAAGAACGTAAGACAATGTTGGCGGAAATACTCCAAGATACTCTTGCAGGATTGAGAAATGAAGATAACCCTAATGTAGAAGTTAATGAAGCAATTGAAAGAGTTGAAAGAGCCATTAATGATTTACAACATAACAATCCTGGAGTGTTGAATAATCGTGAACAAGCTTTAAGAAGAGCCATTGACGAAGGTATTGTGAATATTCAAAACCAACCTGTAAGAGCTGATCCAGTTGAACGGGAACCTGATGCAGAGGTTCATGAAGGAAGAGATGAAAATGAAGATGTAAATGTTCAAGTAGAAAGACCTGATGAAGTAGTTGATACAGCAGCTGAAGCAGCAGAAGCAGCAGAAGCAGCAGAAGCAGCAGCAGCCGCAGCACCTCCACCACCCATGGGAAGATTAGGACAAGGCGACGACATGGCTGATGCAAATATGAGACAATTTTTAAATGATTTTGTCAGAGATCACCCTCCATTAAATGTTGATGACGATGAAGAAGATGAGATTGACCTGGGGGCAGAAAATGACATGGACCTGGACGCAGAAAATGAACAAGCAAATAACGACCAGCCACAACCAGTTGTTGATGCCGATGACGCACCCGAAGATCCCATGGGTGAAGTATTTGCTCCTGTAGGAGATAACCAAGGTGGAGCTTTCCTTGATGTTTTAGAAGTTTTTGGTGCTCATTTAGATTTCAAGACTCCAATTATGTATATGATAATGATTGACGGGGTTATTGTATTGTATTTATTCATCATTTATTTTATCCCCCATTTGATCGGTAATGTACTTTCGGTAATTGTTGGGTTTTTGACAAGGTTCCTATATTACAAAATATTTGATCGAATTTTCAGTTTTGTTGTTGTCCATGAAAAATTCAATTATCTTACAACAAAGGTTGATCAATTGAAAGTTGACCATAAAGTATTAGAATTTATCATTGTAACATTCAAGGATTATGTTGCCATCCCAGTTCTTTCAACTTTAGGAAACGTATTTTCATTTAATAGTTCATTGAAAACTCATTATTCCTTGATTGAAAGACTTGTACTTTTGAGTATGGGTTATGGTGTAATTTGTGGAGCTATTTATAAACTTATGAAAGTATTACTATCTGGCCCTAAGCCACTCGTGGGAACAAACAGAAAGGCGTACAAGATCCTATTTGAAGTCAGTTCAACTGCTAAAGTATTTCTTATATTTGCCATTGAAATCTTCTTTTTCCCCGTGTATTGTGGTTGGCTATTAGACTTTTGTTTTGCCCCCCTTATCTTGCCAACTTTCACAGTAGCTACTAAATCGGGTCCTCAATATATCGTGTTAATCACGTCATACTTTGAAATGTTACAAGTGACATACCTTCGTATATTCTTGTATTGGGCTGGTGGTACACTTTACATGTTATTCTTTGCCTTGTTTGTCGGTATGGTTAGAAGTACAATCTTACGTCCTGGTGTGTTGTTTTTTATTAGATCACCAGACGACCCTAATGCGAGATTGATACATGACGCCTTAATGAAACCATTGACTTTACAATTATCAAGAATATACCTAAGTGCCAAAGTATACACGGGATTTATATTGTTTGGTATTGGTGGAGTCACTTGGTTCTTACGTTATTTTGTTACTCCATCCGATGTTGATTATAATGTATTCTTGCCCATTCAATTACCATCATATTTCACAATCTTGGTTTCCGGATATTTATTCAATAGTTTAGCGGATTCTCATTTCATGATTACAAAGTATGTCAGAAGATATTGGAATAGAGCATTTGAACTTTCTGCTCATAAATTAAGATTATCCCATTTTATCTTGGGTAAGCCAATTAGTCACGAACGTGGACATATAGTTTACAGAAACCTATGGCAACAACTTCTTGGTACTGCACAACCAGATTATTCTAAACCACTATCTTATGGAGAAGCAATTTCCACGTTTAAACAAGATCCTTCAATAAAAGCTTGTTTTGTCCCTGATGGAAACTATGTGAGAGCTCCTGATAATGACACTGTTTCCCGGAAATTTATTAGAAAGTTGTTTGTATCAGTTACTAAAGATGATAAATTGTTGGAAGTCCCCAACACTTCAGCAAAGGCATCAGGATATGAAACTCCTACTGATGATGAAGATGAATTTACAGGGGAGAATGCCTACACTATCGTTTATCGCCCACCTAATTTTAGATTGAGATGTTTTGGATTGATTGTTTTGCTTTGGGTATTTGCCGTCCTTTTGATATTATCTTGTGCAGTTGTAGCGGTATTAATGGGCAGGCCAATTATTCGTGCCAACCTGTACTTGCACAAGATATTGGTACCTAGTTTCATACGTCAGGATATTGATTTAGATTGGAGACTTGCTGATTTTGGTTCTATTGCAATTGGACTTGTTATTGAGATTAAATTGTTGAAATATTATGACAAGACATTAGCCGCTGATGCACCTCAGGGAGGAAACAATGAAATTAATCCTGAACAAGCAGAACCTGCCGACGCCCCACCAGCAGAAGATGAATTACAACCTCAGCAACGTCTTTTCCAAGCTATACTCAATTTCGGGGGTCTTTTCAACAGAATGCCAAATATGATTATATTGAATACGCCTAGTGCTGTTTTATGGTTGAATTGGGTTATTAGTGTTCATAGAACAGTTGTGTTTAACCCCATGCATTATATCACCGGAAAATACTATCAGAGTTTAATATTTGATCCTCCAACAGTGTTGCTTAATTTTATAGTTTCATTCTGGACCATTTTACCATTTTTTTATTACTTGGGTCCAATTCCTCAAAACTTAACATTGTCTCAATCATTATGGCGCTCCGGTCTTCTCCCCTGTTTGATAAACTATGCAATGGTTCATTTACCAGCACTTTTAATTATGTCTTTGCTGCATTATTACAAGAAAAGTTCTGAACAATTGGATGTTTATATTTGGCCGGTTATGTTTGTTGTGTTTATTGTTATTAAAATGATCTATGGAGGGTATAATTTGTATGTGAAACTTAAAGATCAAGTCAAGAAAGAAAAGTATGTTAGAGGAAGAGCGATTGAAAATATCGAATAGCTAGATACATAGAATATATGAATATCTTTGCATTTCTTAAAATAAAACAATATAAAATTAAAACTTATACAAAAAGGAAAAGTACACACACGGAAACTTATTTTCCAAATGCATTCTTCTTCTTAGGAGGTAATGGATCACCTTCCTTTGGAGCATCCCTTTCCTCATCAAACTCTCTAATAATTGGCTCTGGATTTTCAATCTTTTCACCTCTCTTGAGACGTTCCAAAGCTTCACCTCGAGGAACAAAATCGATTACTGGTGGACGAGTGTTTTTAACTTTAACTTCGTCAGACTTTTTCTTCTTTGGTGGCAATGGATCACCTTCTTTTGGAGCATCTTTTTCTTCATCAAAGTCTCTGATGACTGGCTCTGGATTTTCAATCTTTTCACCTCTCTTGAGACGTTCCAAGGCTTCACCTTTAGGAACAAAATCGATTACTGGTGGACGAGTGTTTTTAACTTTTACTTCCTCAGTAGTTTTCTTTTTCTTAGGAGGTAATGGATCACCTTCCTTTGGAGCATCCTTTTTCTCATCAAACTCTCTAATAATTGGCTCTGGATTTTCAATCTTTTCACCTCTCTTGAGACGTTCCAAAGCTTCACCTCGAGGAACAAAATCAATAACTGGTGGACGAGCATTTTCGTCACGCTTACCTTGCTTCTTCTTTGGCTTGGCAACAGTACCATCTTCCGATTGGGTAGAAGCATCAACTGCATCCACAGGAGCTTTAACTTCAGGTGGAGTTTCCGGTTCAAATTCAACAGCAAGAGGAGGTACCAATTGTTCAGGCTCACCAACAATTTCCGGAGATTCTTCTTCAAATTCAACACCGTCTTCCTCATCAAGATTTCTAACAACTGGTTTAACATTTTCAATCTTCTCACCACGCTTAAGACGTTCAAGATCTTCACCTTTAGGAACAAAATCAATAACGGGGGCACCATGTTTAACTGGATCACCTTTAGGAGCCAAATTTGGACCTTTTCCTGGTCTCTTAGCACCTTTCTTAGTATCCTTCTTTGCTGATTTCTTAGCCTTCTTAGTGGTGGTCTTGTCCTTAGCTGGATCATGTTCAGCACGTTTTTGCTTAGCACTTGGAGTTGTGTCTGCCATGTCAGCTTCAGGAACCTTGGCAGGAGTAACGTTAACTGCACCAGATGAATCTGTTTCTTGTGGAGATTCATATTGAGCCAAGTCTGTGAAAAAGTTTTTACAATCATAATCCCATGACCCAACAAATCTAGTCTTGATACAAGCATCCTTGGTCCATGGAGTACCATAAATCAAACTAGAATAGTTGAGATAGAAAAGAACACTGGAAAAGGTGAAAATTCCAACCAAAGCAAGACCAACATTTTGGAAAGTCTTTGATCTTGACATTATATAACCAGTAAAGATTTCAAAAAAGTGTCCCAAGGTCAAGATACCGAAATAAAGAGCGGGAATATAATGATGCAAGAATAATTGTCTACCCATAATGAAAAATGGAAAGTAATGTAAAGCCCATCCTAAAATGTATGAAAAAGTTTGCACATTAAAGTTAAACACATGCTTTTCCTTAGGAATTGGTTTACCTAATTGCCATCTAAACACTGAAACCACAACATAAATTGCAAAAGCAACAATAGATACCGTGGTGGCCCACCAAGTGACAGCATTACCTAACAAGTAGACTTGCTTGTGTTGACGACCCCAGTAGTTAATACCTCTCAACAATAATGGCCATTCATAAGGATTTGATTGCCAATGATGATGTTCAGTTAATCCTTGATTAATCTTCCACATTCTTGCATGGGATTCGACTAACTTTTGCCAGAATGTTAATACTGGATAATTGATAATATCAGTTTCTTCAGGATCTAACCATTGATTTTCATTTTGTTCAATATACCAATGGGTAAATCTACGTTTACCTTGAGAAGCGGCAGTAACTTCTTGTTGACCAAATCCCCATTCAGGTAATTTCACTTCACTAGAGAATAAATAATTCCCAGTCATGGCATGTTTTAATCTAAATACAGTTTCAATAGCTCTAACTTTATGTTGAGCTTCTCCCTTGGCAGAACGGAAATCAACAATTTGAACAATAAAATCATCATTTGGATCACCTTCAAATCCTTCATATCCATAACAAGAAACTTCCTTTTGCCAATCACGTTCACTAACTGGAGGTTTTTCATCATGAGAATGTAATCTCTTGTGAGTATTGATATGTTTCAATCTAATCTTCATTCCATCAACTAAAGGTACAAAAGTTTCATTGTAAATGGTTCCATTATAAGGTTCAATAAACCATCTATTGTTTGTATCAAGATGAGGGTACAAGGTAACTTGTTGTTGTTTAGAACCGGTAGGATAGAAAGAATCATGGGAGTGTAAATATCCTCCTCCAGTTTCAATATGACGAATGGTAACAATAGATCCTAAACCAACATTGGCAGTTATGTTACGAGGAATCTTGTTTCCGGATAAACCAGCTCTAAAGGCACTGGTCATAAATGCTGCACCATCACCTGAGTTTGTCAATACTGAGAAATGAACTGCGAAAAAGAACAAATACAAGGTAATGGGGATACCTAACAAAATAAACCCTCGAGCAAAGAAATGTCCCAAAACTTTCTTTACTGAAAGTGATAAATCACCAACAATAAACCACATTTGGTAAATACACAAGAATCCTACCCAAGCAATGGTGAATAACCCAACCCATTTAGAACTAAATGCTAAACCAAGAGCAATACCAGTAGCAACCAAACCACGATACCAACCAAAAGTGAATGGAATTTGGTTTTCAAATTTCTTCCAAGAATATACAGCAGCAGCAATGAAAAATAACAAAGGTGAGTCTAATAAAATATATCTTGAGATTGTAACATTGGAGTTTTCAATCAATAAAAGAAACGATGTAATATAAGCAATAACAGGTCTAACACCAGATTGTCTCAATGTTAAATAACAAAAAAGAACAGTACCAATACCCAACAAAGCTGGGAATTGTCTCATAAAAGTATACGGAGTTGAATCAGGGAAAGCATCACCAATATTTTTAAATTCAAAATCACCTGTAAACCCACCAAGGGACCCAACAGCGGCAAAAAGCATCTTGGCTAAAGGGGGATGAACATCCATGAAGAAATTACCTAAAATATACTTTCTGGCAAACCCACCAAAATGTACTTCATCAAATACAACAGAATTTGGATTAGATAAATTATATAATCTCACATAACCAGAAACAACAAGCAAGGAAGCAATCATCAAGTATTCTTTGATACCAAGAAATTGTCTCTTGCTGAGTACAGTTGGAGACGGATCAGTCACTAAATATTCTCTCAATTCACCTTTGGCAAACACAGGATCAACAAGAGGGTCAACTGAACAAACAGTGTCAGATTCCTGTTTGTGGTGCTTGTTAGCAGATGCAGCAGCAGCAGCGGCTGCGGCAGCAGCTGCTTTAGGTTTGGCTGTCTTTGACGAATTCTTAGCCATTATTCAAATAATGTTAATGAATGACTAGTTGACTTCGTTGAAAAAAAAATTGAAGTTAGAATCAATTGAGTGATGGTAAACAGACTAAAAGATGGTATATATATAAGATATGGTCTTTCCTTTCTTCTGTGGTCAATGTTTGTTATTCAACAAAGAGAATTAAAAACAATTTACTTCAATTTACTTTGTTGTTCTTCTCTCCCTTATTTTTGAAAAATGCCAAGTAAGCCAAATTCCTGCATAGTAATAAAACATCTTGCTGTTCTTTTCGGATTTTTATTTTTTTTAACACGCGTTATTTTGTGAGATGATTTGCCAGGAAAAAAGAATCAGCAAATTGGTAAATCAGGCCAGTATGGAGTTTTCTTTGCAAAAAGCAGAAGACATTGAAATAGAGTCATCTAATATGAAGTTGTAGTGTTTGTTTTAGGTTGAAGTAGATTTAACTCCTACCTACAATTTAAGATATTGTTGAATAATTGAATATTTGATGTCCTTTTGATTAGCTTCCGTAATTGATATAGTCAGGCGGGGCTTACTACTGTGTAGGAGATGTACTTGGAATGAGTACCATACTACAAGATAACATTACTACTTCACAAAGAAATGTAGAAATACACTCTCCATATAGATCTAAACATTCTTTTATAATAGTACCCACCAATGACAGTTCATAGTTTCTTCCAACATAGGTTTAGTTCCACGACAAACCTTAACTAACTTGCCATGCCAAGGGTCAGTACTATAATCAGGAGACAATGCAAAAGAAGAATAATTTTAAACAATAGAGTTACAGTCAAAAGCATATCTGAAGCATCCTTCTTATTTTAGAGTTTCCAGTCAAAATTACTAGACTCGTGTGCTGGTGATAGAGATGAAATATGGGGTGATTTCCATTATAAGGTTTCAATTTACGAATAGAAGTTTACTTCGGAAATATCACGTTCTTTGAGCCACGTTTTAAGCCGTATTTCCATATATATTCCACCTTCCGGAAAATCTTGATTTTTCACAAAAATAGAAAAAAAATAATACATGGCACTTTATTGTCATGTTGCAACTCTAGAAGTGGGGAATGCCCTCCAGATTTAAGAGATAAGGTCATGGACATGCTGAGTTGAAACAGTATAAACAGGTGATTTCAATACTTACAAAAGACTCACTTGAGATGTAATAACAAACAACCTAAACAACATTTCACCTCCCCTCTCTAGGTATCTCACGTGAGAACGCCAAGTAAGGAAGAGATCTAGCTTGTGTTAAGTATAAGATTTGTTTCAATTGATCTTTTATTTTTTTTGTTTCATTTTGTTGTATTTTTTTTTTTGTTGCAACTGTAGTTGCTATTCATTTATTCATAACCTGAATGAAACATAACGCACACGTTGTAAAAGGTTAAGCTAGTATAATTTTGAATTGAACAGTGATGCCCCAGGATATGAGCTTCACGATGAGATAGTTGTAAGTCAAGAAAAAAAAAAAGAAAAACCACCAATAATAATGGCTGAGTAGCCAGTAGATATGTCTATCTGTAGTTACACAAAAATCAAACAAAGATAAGCCGAAAATGTGGCAATTCCTAAATGAACAATGGAAGAAAAAAGAACAGGCTTTACTAAATGTGGATCTATTTTTGGTTATGAACCATCCCGCCTCGTTATCTAGAAACTTCTCAAGACAAAAAGAACCGAGCAATTTGTGTAAGATTACGATGCCGCTCTTGACTAAGTATTAATTATCTCCCCACGTGGTATTTGTCACATTTCCTAGATTATGTCGTAAAAACGTAAAACTAAACTGCTTTCTTCTTGGATATTTGAAAAGGCTAATTTTTCATGTGTATGTATGTCGAGCTTTTTTTTCCAGTTGATTCTTTTTTGAATACCAGTTGTTTAAACCATGTGGTTCAGATAAGGTTTCTTTACCCAACTTTAAATTGAAAAGCATTTCTTTTTTCTTAGCATTCAGTTAACGGTTAAAAGGGGGATGAACGGAAAATTGACTCCTACAATTTTTTTTTCTTGTCTATCTATTTCCTATATATAAGCGCACACGATACACACTGTTCTTGGCAAACCGCAATAACCACACATATATATAGTTTTTTCTTGGTGAAATAGTATAAATTGGGTAATAAATAGAAATGTGAAAAGCTTGAATGAGTAGACCAAGTTATCAAGACAAACACAATTTGTTTTGACATGTCCCAACTAACATATCCGAGGAATATCCATATTTATTTACCATACAAATCTGTACAATGATATCAGCCCTTCAAAGAATAAGCCACGTTCTATATAACAAAGAAGAAAAAAAAAAATTCATAACCGCCAAGAAATAAGATGATGCAATAAAAAAAAGAAAAGTGGGATTCCTGCATATATCAACATCATCAAATAATTTTATCTTCTACCAGAAACTTAAATGTTGCACGCAATTCAGGTAGATTTCCTTTCACCGAGAAGCCTTTTGGTTTTGAGCTTTATTTAATATAAATATTGAGACTAATTTCCCAAGAAATTTTTTTTCTTATAATGTCACTCCTAATTTCCTTTTCTTTTTTTTCTTTTTCTCTTTGTAGTTTGGATCATTAAGAAACATATACCTTACAAGAGTTTAGATCCTTAAAGTCTATATTAGTAGTACATTGTTGATAAACATTTTCCATTGCATAAGAATTCTCTGATCATATAAATTTCAGAAGAATTCATAGGTTTTAACTTCTTAATAATATATCATTTTTGCTCCCACCCAAGTGGAGTCTCCTACATTAAATTACATTAAAAATTACGTCGGAAACTAAACTGGCCACTACTCTCTCAAAGGATGTTACCTACGAGAGTCACAGTAGTGAAAAATCATCTGAAGTTGTTACCATGAAAAATAAAGTCCAATCAAGTGATGATGAATCAGATGAAAAAGTCCCCACAATTAGCGAACCATACCGCCTCACAGTTGAACAAATTGCCGACAAATTCCAAACAAACTTGTCAACTGGATTAACTGCTGAACAAGTAAAATATAATCTTCACCATTATGGATTAAATAATTTGGGGGATGAAGACACCATTTCAATTACTGCCATTCTTGCTCACCAAGTTTTCAATGCTATGGTCATTGTCCTTATGATATCTATGATTATAGCTCTTGCTATTAAGGATTATATATCTGGAGGTGTCATTGGTTTTGTGGTGTTTATAAACATTCTGGTGGGGTTTGTTCAAGAATACAAGGCCGAAAAAACTATGGGTTCTTTGAGATCCTTGAGTTCCCCTCTGGCCCGAGTTTTACGTGATGGAATTGAATCAAATATTAATGCAGAGGAAGTTGTTCCTGGTGATATTGTTATCATCAATGTTGGTGATACTATTCCTGCTGATTTAAGATTGATGGATACCAAGAATTTAGAAACTGATGAAGCGTTATTAACTGGAGAATCTTTACCAGTTGTTAAAAACCACAATGAAATTTACCTTTCAGATGAACCAGTTCCTGTTGGTGATAGATTAAATATGGCCTTTAGTTCTTCAATTGTCGCCAAAGGTAGAGCTCTGGGTATTGCTATATCTACAGGGTTATACACTCAAATTGGTAAGATTGCTGATTCATTAAAGAATAGTGATGACAAGTTAATTGTTAGAGTAAAGAAACCTTCATTTAAAAACTATACTATGGCCTCTTTGAAATCTACGAGAAACATCATCTTGAACGTTTTGGGAACAAACCATGGTACTCCATTACAAAGAAAATTATCCTGGTTAGCTATTGTCTTATTTTGGGTGGCTGTTATATTTGCCATTGTTGTTATGGCCTCTCAAAAAATGATTGTTAACAAGGATGTTGCTATTTACGCTATTTGTGTTGCCCTTTCTATGATTCCTTCTTCTTTGATTGTTGTCTTAACAATTACTATGGCCATTGGTGCTCAAGTTATGGTTTCCAAACATGTCATTGTTCGTAAATTGGATTCCTTGGAAGCTTTGGGTGGTGTTGATGATATTTGTTCTGATAAAACTGGTACTTTAACTTTAGGTAAAATGATTGCCAAAAAAGTTTGGATTCCCAGTGTTGGTACATTCTCGGTTCAAAATTCCAATGAACCATTTAATCCAACTGTGGGTGAAGTAGTCTTTTCTGAACATTCTCCTAAACATATCAAGGAAATTGACGAAGAAGTTGATTTCCTGTACCATTTACCCCAAGAAACCAATCAATTCTTTAACAATTGGTTAATGTCAGCTACTTTGGCCAATATTGCCAGTGTCAAAGAAGTTGAAGGTGAATGGAAAGCTCATGGTGATGCTACTGAAATTGCTATTAATGTTTTTACTTCAAGATTAGGATGGATGCGTGATGAAGTTGAAAATATTAATGAATTGACACATTTAGCAGAATTCCCATTTGATTCAGCTATAAAGAGAATGTCTAGTGTTTATGAATCTAAAGGTGAAGTCAAGATTTACACTAAAGGTGCCGTTGAAAGAATTTTGGGTATTTGTAATTCTTGGTTTGTCGATGGAAAACTTGTTTCTTTAACTGAAGAAGATATTAAACTTATTGAAGGCAATATGGATGTATTATCTTCTCAAGGTTTGAGAGTTTTGGCATTTGCTCAAAGACATCTTCCTTCAGTTGACGAAATTAATATTTCTCAACGTGATTCTGTTGAATCTCACTTGACATTCTTGGGTTTAATTGGTATTTATGATCCTCCAAGACCAGAATCTGCTAAATCAGTTCAATTATGTCATAAAGCTGGTATTAACGTTCATATGCTTACTGGTGACCATCCAGGTACCGCCAAGGCTATTGCTCAAGAAGTTGGTATTTTACCCCATAACTTGTACCATTATGATCGTGACGTTGTTGAGGTTATGGTTATGACCGCTATGCAATTTGATGCTTTATCTGATGAACAAATTGATG